>CAMZMU010000070.1:40219031-40640643 GCA_947311845.1 Poa pratensis
GATATGAATGAATATGTGTCCACATAGAGTAAAAGGCAACAGCAACTAGCTAGTCTGTTGGCAAAGGTTCACCTACATGCTCTGTTGGCGTTGCTACTGCATATTTCCTACAAATTATCTGTCGGTATAGGATGGGAGAAACAACAACTGGGCATCCGTCGGTGTAGGTGCAGTGTACACCAACATGTTATCTGTCGGCATAGGGGTACACAACAGTGACACAGGATCTGTCGTGTGTAGGTGCAGTGTACACCAACATGTTATCTGTCGGTGTAGGTATGGCTTCCCCCAACACAAAAACTGTCGGCGAAAGTTTCACCGACTGCTTTTGTCCCGACTCTCTATCTTCTGTCGGGGTAGCTCTTTCCAATGGATTATCTGTCGGCAAAGGTACCATACGCCGACAGTTTCATCTGTCGGCAAGTGTCTACCGTGGTGTAGTGGGAGGGGCTAGGTGGATGCAGCCTGTGAGTGACATGTGAAGCTCTTGGTCGGTTCTATGAAATGGTTTCTATTGCTAAACATATTTGTTTGTGCCTTTATCTGCACTTGTTATGAACTTGGTGGTCATTTCTTGAATGCGATGTCGATTTAATGGGAAGTGTCTTTTGTATAGTTAATTTATGAATGAAAATGGGTGCACCGATTATTATGTATGTTACCTGATGATATATGGTCGATGAATTACTAGCGTGTTGAATATTAGCCCGACCTAGCAGCACGAAAATTGGGCCCATCACCAATAACCAGTAAACACGTGGACCAACGAAAAATGAACGCGTGGTCACCTGCTAAGCCACCACGTGAACTATTAAAATAATTACATGTGTGCCAATAACAAAGAATGGACGAAAATGGGCCAAAACCCCTACTGTGCCTCTACTGTGCAGTACTCGGCTTGCATTGGGCCAAAACAGTGGTAGCACACAATTCGCTAATGGGCCAGCCCGCCTATGTACACGAGTCAACCCATTTACTTTAGGTAGGCCAGCCAGTTTAATTTAGGTGGGTGGTCCCACATATGTTATGTGTGTTGGGCCGCCTAAAATAGACGGGTCGGCCCACCTAGTTTAACTAGGCTGACCCATCAAAAGTGAACGAGCTGGCCCCACGAGTAAATGGGTCGGCTCATCTAAAACAAACAGGCCGAGCCACCTAACCCAAGAAGGTCGGGTCACCTTATTCTAACGAGTCGGCCCACTTAACATGAGAAGGGCTTAGTTGGGCCTGGAATCTACCACGGTCTGTAACAGCGGTAGAAAAGATGACGGCGTGACAACCATCTTAACGGAGTTTGCCACGTGTCTGTTATATTTATCTACCACAGCAGCTCTTTCCATGGTTGATGTGCGAACCATTTACCACGATTTCTGCGAACCGTGGTTATAAAGAATCAGTCACGTCCCTTTTACCACGGTATCCCTATCGTGGTAAAAGGCGTTTCAGCCACGAAAAATAACCTTTCTTCCACGAAATTGGAGCATGGCAAAAGCCACTTTTTCTTCTAGTGGAAGAGAGGGACTTGCTGCCTACCCAGCGAATAAGATCGTGGTTTGGCCGCTCCTCGGCTCTGGACCCGTGCTACTAGTTTTCTGCTCCCGACCGGCCATGGTGGGAGGGGGAGGAGTACATGGCGGCGTTCTACAGATCTGGAGGTAGGGCTTTGGGCTGGCCTCTGCTAGTGTTGCCACCCGACACTACATGGTCGTCCTCGATCTTTTTGAGCAAGTTTCCGATTTGGGAGGTTGATGAAGGAGGTGCTGAAGCCGAACGACCCTCGAATAAGGGGGGTTTTGCCATCTCCGGTTTCCGTGGTGTCGTGTCGTGAGGCTTGTTCTGGCCGGCCTTGGAGGTGAGGGGAAGAAGCACGTCGCCGCTACGATCTGTAGCTCTGGAGTTTGGTGGGGATGTGGTTTTGGTGCATCCACGATTGGGAGCGACTTCTCAACGGTAAGTGCGTCGTCGACTCTAATGGCTGAAGGGCAGCTGCTCCCCATTTCTGCTGGCGTTCGAGTGCCACGGAGGATCTACAACCTCCAGACCGTTGTGCCATGTTGGAGGCCCTCAATCGCAGTCACGGTATGTTCCCGCTATTGAGCCCCGACTGGTTGGTTCCCGGGCGACACAACGGTTGTTCGTACCTGGCTGAAGTTTGGTGGAGACGCAGATGGACCCGATTGCGCTCTGCAAATTAGATCTAGGGTCATCTGTGCAAAAGTAGGACTTGTTTGTAAATTTCATAGTTTCTAAGGTCCATCTGTAAGTTGTATCCCCACCGATGATGGTTAATGCACCTGCTCTCGGTTCTTCAGGAACGTTGCCCCTTAAAAAAGCCTTACACCTTCTTTCGTTCCAAAAATCTAATTTGTTTTCTTTGAGAAGATTTGATTTCTTAGGAAACAAAAAATTAAGGTGGTGGCTTTATTTACGAGAGGTTTGCTAAGCATCGACTTGCACTCTTTTTTACAAAAATATTTTCATCGTTTTAAAATCAGTAAGATTCGAAAGGATATGGTAGAATCCTTTATTTTTTTGGTTCCCCACGGGTCCTTAGTCCTCTGACAATTAGGTCTGACCTAATACTATTTTCCTGTGAAATTGAGATTTACAAGATTCTAATAGAACTAGTTTCGGTGTGATATATAATCCTATGAATGAAACACTTCTATCCATTAGATCTGAATCAAATGTGCCCTTAGGGAGCTACAAGTCAGTCATGGAAATTCGCAGTGTCGAATGCATTGACGGATCCAGCATTGGTCGTTGGTGTATAAATATACATCAAAATATTTTTACAATAGTAATCTACTATATTTTATTCTTTGGATGCATGCGTATATAAGCTTTTTATTAAACCGATCTCAGGCCTTAAACCACTAAGATTCATGTATAATTCTGCAGTCAGAGTAGCCAGTTAGGAAGCAGTCACCCCTCCACTTCGTTTTACACACCCTATCATCCCATTAGGAAGTGGCTTGGCACGGAAGTGGATATTTTTGGCTCCCGAGTTTCAATGCTCTTGCCAATTTTAAAAATTCATAACTCATATTTATTAATTTCAAAAAATCTGAAAAAAAATCCGAGGGTAGCCAATAGTATATCCCACAAAAGTGCAAAATATAAATTCAAATATTTTGCATTTTGACCATCACAAGAATTACAAAAGTGTGGATCTATGTATGCATATTTTCAAATCTCTAAGTTTTATCAGATTTTATTATTTCTGTGTAGACCATAATATAAAGTATTTCAAATTTGATATTTTACATGTTTTTGGGATACATCATTGGCTACATCCAGATTTTTCTTTAGAATCTTTGAAACAAATATGATTTTCGATTTTGTCTTAAACGGTGGAGAGAGCACTGGAACTCTAGAGACAAAAAAACACTTTCCGCTTGGCACGGTCGATAGGAGCGCAATCGAACATAGGTATATCTGATCATTAATTGTTTCGTAAGTAAGTTCACTATTCTAGTTTATCTTATCTTGGAATGTGTAAGACTAAAATGAGATGCTTGAGATGAGCTGGTATTGCTATATATCAAAATATCATCAAAGAATACCAAAAGGTATTTCCGGAGCAAAAACATGATACATTAAAGATTGGAAGGCAGCAGGTGCATGAGTGAGTCCAAACTAAGTATTCAAAATGACAATGTCCTAATAGTTGTTTTATGTATGTCTTCTCTTCTCATTCTTATCCGATGATAACATGTTCTTATATCAAGTTTGGAAAACAGTTGTGCACCATGTAGCTCATCTAATAGATCCTCAGTGACAATTTTCTCAACATTTTGAGATTTTGCTGTTACAATGGCAAATCTGCTTTTAGTTTTTCACGTTAGTGGACCAGTTTCACCTTTATATTTTGTATTGTCTGGAATTCGAAAATCCTTGATCCGTCCCTGGTTGAATTAAACTTCTCCTCTTTCTCAAGGTCGGTAGCAACGAGAGGAACCGAAAATAAACAGTGACGACTGACGACGAACACATAATAACATACACAAGTACACAAACATACGTACACATGTTTTTATTATCTCATCTTAGCGCATGCATCGATCGAGATGCAGAAGTTGAGCCCTTAGATTTACAAGATTCTAATAGGATTAGTTTCTGTGTGATATATAATCCTATGAATGAAACAACTTCTATCCATTAGATCTGAATCAATTGAGCCCTTAGAAAGCTACAAGTCTGTCATGGAAATTCGCTGTGTCGGATCCAGCATTGGTCATGGGTGTACAAATATACAGCAAAATATTTTTACAAAATAATCTACTATATTTTATTCTTTGGATGCATGCCTATATGAGCTTTTTATTAGACCAATCTCAGGCCTAAAACCACTAAGATTCATGTATAATTCTGTGGCCAGAGTTGCCAGTTAGGAAGCAGTCACCCCTCCACTTTCGTTTTACATCATCCCATTAGGAAGTGGCTTGGCACGGGGTGGAGATTTTTTACTCCCGAGTTTCAGTGCTCTTTCCAATTTAAAAATTTGAAAATCATATTTCTTAATTTCAAAAAGTTCTGAAAAACATCCGAGGGGTAGCCAATAATATATCACTATATCCCATAAACGTGCAAAATATAAATTCAAATATTTTTCATTTTGACCAACACAAGAATGACAAAAGTGTGGATCTATGTATGCATATTTTCAAATTTTATTATTTTTGTGTAGACCATAGTATAAACTATGTCAAACGATATTTTGCTCTTTTTGGGACACATCATTTGCTACATCTGGATTTTTTAGAGAATTTTTGAAACAAATATGATTTTCGATTTTGTCTTAAACGGAGGAGGGATCACCGGAACTCGGGAGACAAAAAACACTTTCCGCTTGGCACGGTCGATAGGAGCGCAGTTAAACATACGTATATCAGATCATTAATGTTTCGTAAGTAAGTTCACTATTCAAGTTTTTCTTATCTTAGAATGTAATGAGATGCTTGAGATGAGCTGGTCTTGCTATATATCAAAATATCATCAAAGAATTCAAGAGCGTGTATTATATGCTCCAGAAGTAATTTCAATCGCACTGTATCGGCCTCATTCGTTCATTTCCTGATATCAAGTAATTAATAATTTCTTTATTCATTTTCTTTGCCGGGCAGGGTTTGAAAACGGTTCATCAAGGAAGAAGTCGGTGATTGGAAACCGAAGCTGGATTTTTTTTCTGAACAAGGTAAGTAGTACTACCTAGGTCCACGCATCTCTTTAATTCTAGTTTCAATACCATTATCATGCTTGGTTATTATTTGTTTGAATTTATTCTCGTATAGTGGTGCCTGCAACAGCCACAGGAGACTAATTTATGTGCATATTATGTTTGCGAGTTCATTCACATGAGGACCAATGAGAGACACAGAACTCAAAGACAAAAGGATGTACGTAAACATTATTCACAATTTTATTTTCTTACCATCAATTGTGTTGAGTTTCATTCATAATTTTTTATGATGATTTGATATATATAAACACAACTCATATATTCATATTGATCTTCTTCTTTTAAAGATGACTTGGAAGCGGAACGCGCTCCTATCAGAGAACCGCGTAAAATCAATTGTGGAGAAATTGGCGGGATTTCTCCTTACGGAGGTCATACCTGAAAACGGAGAATACCACTATAGCGAATAATATGCCTCCATGTACTAGTGATCTCCATGTAATTAAGTAGATATATATACCAAATTGTATGTGTTATGTATATGCATGAACGTGATCTTCATGTAGTAATTTATGTATACGAAAACTTGTTTTTGGCGCATCGACGTGATCTCCGTACGATGGAAAACATCAGAAACCCTAAACCCCTCCTAAACTCCCAAACCCTACTAAACCCTAAACCTTGAAAAATAATCGAAAAGAAAACAAATAATACACATACCTTTAGTACCGGTTCGTAACAGGTCTCCAACCCCGCGGGCTCTGCCGTGGCCACGTGGGAGAGCCTTTAATCCTGGTTCGTGGCAAACCGAGACGGTTCGTGGCAAACCGGGACTAAAGAGGAGCCTTTAGTCCCAGTTGGTCAGTCCCGGTTGGCCAACCGGGACTAAAGACCTTTACGAACCGAGACTAAAGCCCGACGGTTCGTGGCAAACCGGGACTAAAGAGGGGCCTTTAGTCCCAGTTGGTCAGTCCCGGTTGGCCAACCGGGACTAAAGACCTTTACGAACCGAGACTAAAGCCCTGTTTTCCTACTAGTGAACTAAGTATTCAAAATGACTATGTCCTAAAAGCTGCTTTATGAATGTCTTCTATTCTCATTCTTATCTGATGATAACCTATTCTTATATCAAGTTTGGAAAACAGTTGCGCACCATGTAGCTCATCTAATAGATCCTCGGAGACAATTTTCTCAAGATTTTGCTGCTACAGTGGCAAGTCTGTTCTTAGTTTTTCACGTTGCCGTGGAGAAGTGGACCAGTTTCACCCTTATATTTTGTATTTTGTATTGATTCGAAAATTCTTGATCCGTCCCTGGTCGAATGAAACTTCCCCTCTTTCTCCAAGGTCGGTAGCAACGAGAGGAACTGAAAATAAACAGTGACGACGACGACGAACACATAATTAACACACACAACAAGTACACAAACACACGTACGCAGGTTTTTATTCTCGCATCGATCGAGATGCAGCAGCTAGCTAGCCGGTGGTACAATTATTATTACAAACATAGACTAGCACTGCCTGATCAGGAGCTAGCGAGCGAGCTTAACGGCGTTGCTAGCATGCATGGCTAGCACTGCCTGATGCACTTGCACTGGCGGAGGATCCCGTCGCAGTTGCCTCCGCCCCAGCCCTCCTGTTGGCACACCGACGCGCAGTTGTGGTCCGACATGCACGCCCCCTTGAACCCCTTGCTCCGCCGCCGGCACACCCTCGCCTCCGCCCCCGGCACCGCCGCCTCCTCTGCATATATAATATCCATTTTACATTTCTCACGTCAACATGCATGCAATATCACACTAAACAAACAGCTCCAGTTTATCGGCCATGCCTATAAAATTGATTTGAAACAATACGTACGTGCGATGAGGACGAGGAGCAGGACCAAGATCGCCTGCGTCGCCACCTTCTTCGTCCACATTGACGCCATGGCTACTACTCGATCGAGCTTGATCAACTACTATAGTACAGTGTGCGTACGGGAAGCTGATTGCTAGGGGAAGTTGGTGAGTGAGGTGGTAAGCTGATCGATGAACACCTTTATATACAGGACCTCGGCGCGGACTCGAACTCTCGAGCATGCATGCGTGGGAGATAGCTAGGACACGTGGAGCACCGCCTGATCAGGCACGTAAACACGTGGCTGGTGCAACGCATGCAGCACCACGTATGTACGAGATGGTAGTCGGCAGTACGGTCGATTTTGGCTGCATCGGTGCATGAGTGCCAGATGGTAGTCGGCAGATAACTAGGTAGGTCCGAGGTAGGGGAAGGCTGTCTTTGGCCTCACGTGGTTCGTCGGCAGCGTCTTTGCATGCACGACAGCTCGAGCCTGCCATGCATGCTCATTGATCCACACCTCTGAATCGGCTACTCACACAATTCGGAAAATTCTCAACGACTTTGTTTATGTAACTAGTATTGTCACCTTCGAATTCCACAAAACAAATTTCATCCGCTTAATGTAGATTCCCCCGCCGATGTCATGGCCTCCAAACTTGGAACAACGGCCTCTTTCTTTTCGCGGATATATAACTCGACATGTTTATGACTTCTATAAAATTGTCATCATTCGTGTTCCAACTAATTATCAATATGTGCGACATCTACGGCCCGTTTCGGCTACATGGTGACTCTCCTCTCAAAAGCTAGACGACTCATGTTTGCGTCCTCGATAACCTTCCAACGTATTTCACGGTTTGTTTCCTAAAATTTAAACTCACGCTCGATCACATTGATAACATAAATGCTCTTTCTTCTGGTAATCATATTCTGGATAAATGTTTAGTTGTGTGGGATGAAATCCGCACCGAAATCCCGCATGTGGTTTTGGTGTTAAAATTTGAGCCCTTTTACGGTACCCCCAAATGAACCATAGCCATCTATTTTCGCTAATCTAATGGCTGAAAACGTTTCATACTGGTGCTAAATTGATGACCAGTATAAGTCATACTGCTGCTCGATCAATGCCTCCGCGCAGATGGGCCCTGGCCCAATACGGTCGAAAAGTGCTGGCCCAACACAAACTCAGCGTATCCAGTCCAAACTCGACCTAAAAAAAACTGTACATCGAATCGAAATGAAGCCTAAGTCCGTCGCCTCCGACGAGCGCAGCAGCTCGCTGCTAGTCACCGGCGTCTTCTCCGGCAGCCATGAAGATGCGGAGGAAGTCTAGGAGGAGGCGCGGCGGTGGGCCGATGAGGCGACGGCGGGGGCGACCCACTTGCGGACGGCGGTGAGCGGGAAGCGCCAGATCTTGGCACGGATGTGGGCCGGAGGCGGCTTGGCGGAATCGTGCTCGTCGCCGGTCAAACCCGCCGCCGCCGCTGTCGCCGTGGGCTTCTTGGTCTCCGCCGCCGCCGCTGTCGCCGTGGGCTTCTTGGTCTCCGCCGCCGCCGCTGTGGCCGTGGGCGCCTTGGACTCCGCCGCCGCCGCTCAAACCCACCGGCGCCGCCCCTATTGATCTCCTCCATCGGGCGCAGATCAAGAGTCTGTCGGCGACGCCCTCATGTCCTTGCTCGTGCCCGGGAAGCACGCACCTGTTCGTCGTCGTCGCCCTCAACACCTTGCTCCGCCACCGGGAAGGTCCGGCGCCGGTGGCCGCGATTCAGAAGGGGAACGTGACGGCAGGAGCCTTCACATCGCGCTCAACACCATCATCGCGCCGGTGCCGCGGCGTGCTCGACAACGGCGATCCTCACAAGTGAGTACCTCGCTTCCTGGTGTCACTGTTACTCCATCACTTCTTGTCTGTCAGTTTAGCTGTTCAGCGGGTGTTAGGTTCAGACTATCTGTCAGTTTAGCTGTTCAGCAGGTGTTAGGTTCAGACTAGTGGCCGTTAGCTGCAGTTAGTGATTCTTAGTAGGATTGTTGGGCATGTTTTGAGTTGCTTCTGAATCAATAGAACAGAAAAGCAGCATGATGTACACTGCACCAAAAAACATTCTGTTCATGTCGATCTTCTACAGTAGAGTGTACTATACAACAGAGATAAGATACTTTAATTAGCTGCCATTTCATTATTAGCTATGGTTTGGTCACTGCCCTTCCATTCATTCGTTCAGCAACCTTGTTTTTAGAACTTTGATGTTGCATCTTTGGTTAGGTTAGCAGCAAAGAAATGGATTAATTTTGACATTGCAAAAAGACACAAGCAGTAGCATCCATCAAGTTAAGTAACCAAGCTGCAGAAAGCTACGTTACATATAGTGTGTATGTATGAACATGTGTTAGTATCACGCAGCAGTAACTAGGTAGCACAATGTTTGTCTACTGCAAATGAAAAGGGTTAAGCACAAGCTCGAACCACAGGAGATGAGTTGAACGCATTTGGTAAAAAAACTTCTTTAAAAAACTCAATCTCTGAAATAGAGATAAGTCGTTTTAGTGAAGCAAACGGTAGGATGGAAAAAATAATGTAAATCAAATTTAACTTGGATAAGAAGCAAAACGGGTCCTTCATACTAAAGTAATAACCGTTTCATCCAAAATAAGCAGACTAAATTAATGTGTTCGAGCGGGTCTCCAACTTCTACGGTTAGGGTTTGTGCCTGGCATTTTGGGATTTATGATTTTGCTTCGATTCGTCCTTGATTGTATGTGTTTTTCTTACTCGTCCAGGCCAGCGTGGACTGGGAATATGTTCCAGAAACTTGCCCGGACCCTGATTTCGATGGTTTGGCGGTCGGTTGTACCGAGCTTTGCGAAGTGCACCAGCTCGAGCCAAAGAAGTGTGTGGTGTTTGAAGGAACGAACACAGGCCGTAGATTCTATACGTGCTCAGTGCAAAATGTAAGTGCGTCCCTCCGTTTGGTGCTCGATTTTGTTCAGTTCATCAGTACAAGTGATTGTGTGAAATAGATGCATAATTAAATTGTTATCTGAATTAATGTGTGAAAATGATTTGCAGATAGTTGAGAACTGTGGGTTTGTGCAGTGGGTAGATGAAGAATGGCCACCAACAATTGTGTAGCTGAAGTGAACAAATTCATCAAGGACACTAGCAAATCTTGCATGAAGGCCAACTATGAGAAGATTCAGAAGGAGGGGAGAGATAATGACATGATGCAGCAGATGAAGATAACAATTAACCTGTTGGAAACACAGGTTAGTGAGCTGAAAAATGTGCAGAGAAGCCAAGCTGAGGAAAAGAAAAAGCTTGAGTACAATTTGTATGATCTGCTCAAGATCAATGCTGAAAATAAGGAGAAGTTGAAGAGGATCAAGGCAATATTTGAGCAGTGATGTGCTCTAGCATGTATTAGAGTTATTGCAAACTATGTCTACTTGGTTCTCTTTAGATTAAAGATTATACCCAATTTGTTTTGTCAAACATACGATCCACCTAGCCTATAATTCCGACTCAGTTTTCATGGATATTTCCATCTTTGAATTATTTCTAAATGATGTCTACATGGTTCTTTGTATGTAAAAAGATCGATCTCCAGTCTAAATAATCACAACGCTTTGCTAGCTTAGTAATGCTAGTAAACAGCCTGAATGGTAGATTTCCTGAAATGAAATTTCGTATTGGTAGACCTGTACAAGAACAACAATCTGGTAGTACCACAATACCATGTACACCCGAACATAGACCATTCATGAATATATAACGAAGATCATTCAGGAAGGTAAAAATATTCCAATATTCTTGGTACAAAGAAATTCATTATCAGAAGGAAGGAGTTGGAACGATTAAAGGCTGAAAACTCATCCCCGTCCGCGCTCTCTGGGGCTGCCAGTTAAGATATCACTATGAGACGGTGCTGGACGTTCAGGTTCACAGGTACACTCCATGGTTGGCGTTTCACGACGGCCTGATGGACCAAAGGAAAGCAGCAGTCAGTGGTACTGTAACATCATAAGAGAGGGCAAGCAATAAGTAAATTTACGGATGCTAAAAAAACTCTTCTTATTGATCATCCTATGTGTCGGTTTGCTAGAGTCTATAAATTGGCTTGCAAAATCCAATAAATCTATCGAAGCTAGGGTGCCAGGCCTATCAGAATCAGAAGAACAATCCACACTAATGTAACCGTAACATTAACTTAGTCCCTGAAACTGAATCTCTCGTGGAATGCCTTAGGCCTCTTCTTACATGGAGCACCTTTCGATACTATCGGTATTGGATCCAGGATTTTGCCATCAAAAGCTTTGGTCGACGATGAAAAATATGCAGGCAAAGGACCAAATGTTCTCGCCGACCTCATCATTCTCGTCAGTGTCGGGGTCGTCACCCGCAATAGTCTTAAAAAAATCTACCACTCTTTGTGATTCCTCCGTGCTCATAGAAGCTTTGAATAAAGCTGAATTAGACATGTTGCGGAGTTCACGGTACCGATCCATCTGCTCAGACCAAACATGTCTACTCCCATTCCTCTCAGGTTCGAACCCATCTTTCGACTGCATGGTCCATCTAACTGCAACACAGCAGCTAGGCATGTCTCGCATGCCTAAGTGCTTCAGAACACAAAATACGTGTGCGCAATGGATTTCCTCACGCTCCATCTTCCGACAGTGGCAGTTCACAGTAACAGTGGCAGTTCACAGTAACCAGCAGCGCCTGGTTGAACTCTTTGTGCCATATTCAAATGAATCAGCTTCATTTTACTAGTCAGTACTTTTTACTAACATGGCAGTTTTCAGCTACATTTTTCACAACAGAGGAATCAAAAACTAAAGTCACCGTTTTCAGCTACCTTTTACAAATGAAGACCAAACTGAATACATAAGCTAATACCACAACTTTTCAAATCTGAACTCATTCAAACATTGCCAACACAGAACCCAAATTCAAAATATTCAGAGGACAATGAAGTCACAGTTTTCATGGAAACTACAATTCCAGCTAAGCACATAGAGTTAGTACACAGCCAATTGAAAGAGTTAACAGAATTATACAGACATAAAAGATGAAAAAATAGATTACTTAACTAGGCAGCAGGCAAACAAAGTGTCTTAACATTGCTAAATCAAGAAAGTAGAAGCAGCTACAAAGCTGAAATAAAATGTGCAATTATTCAACAGCCATTACGTCATGACAAAGGTACAGAGACAGCAATTCACAGCATTGCAGACACTCTTTAACATACAAGGTTGATACTCAATACTTTCGGTAGAAAATCATACATGTATATATCTGAATTGTTGCAAAACAAAATCAAGGTACGAATATTCAGTTGGTTTGTGCAGTACGTAAATCAAGCAGATCATACATGTACAATTAATTACCTCTCACTTGGTTCGTGCCCTGCGGAAATCAGGCCGAAGGCGGCGGCGTCAGTAGCTGAGAGGGGTAGGCGGCGGGGCGTCGATTTGCGGCGGCGGCGGCGAGTTCGAGCTGAAGGGGGTGGCTTCCACAGCGAGAGGGATTGGAGCGGCGGGGACGTCGAGTGCAGAGCGAGAGGGATTGGAGCGGCAGGGACGTCGAGTGCAGAGCGAGAGGGATTGGAGCGACGGGGACGTTGACAGAGGACAGAGTTTGCCGGCGTCCGGAACGGATAGGCGTTGGCAGCGGCGGCGTCTCGAGCGGCGGGGCCGTCGAGTGCGAAGAGGGTTTCGGCGGGGGCGTCGAGTGCGGAGAGGGTTTCGCGGCGTCTAGAGCGCCGGGGGCGTCGAGTGTTTCGCGGCGGCGGCGGCGGCGCCGACAGCGTATTGGAGAGGGATCGAAGAGGCCGGGACGATGACAGCTCCGTACAGGATTTTTTTCTAGCGAAGTAGTACTAACGGGCCTGCTGGGCCAAATGTTTCTGCGCCGTCGGAACGTTTTTTCTCCATCGAAATGCACTAACGGGCCATCTGGGCCAAATCTTCCTGAGCCGTCGGATGGAACCATATTGGTCGAATTGGAGGACCTGTAAAAGGTACTGTAAAACTTGCCTAAAATTTAGGTACAAAATGACAACATTGTGTTTTTCTTGGAATTCAGAATTTTTATTTCCAATTAGAAGCATCTTATAGAAAGGGATGTGAACGAATCAATTCGCAAGGAATACAAGTTGTAAAGTACCAAACATGCCGGTTGCAATGGGAGGAAGTTGAGCAATTGAACAAATGTTGCTACAAGGAAACTAGCCTAAGTGCATCACTGCCGCAACTGTGAGCAATTGCATTGAGGTTTCTAGGAATATGATATATCTGGGCGTTCTCAAAGGTAAGTCTCATGAAAGAAATGACCGAGTCTTTCATAAAATGTTCCACTCCACAAACCTACCAAGAATAGACCGGTGTCTCCACCACTCACCATTGCCTCTCCCCGAAACTCAAACTCCTCCTTCTTAGCAAAATTATTTGCAAATTCTGCTTATTCTTCGCCTAGTCATCCAAGATATATTGGTGATGGCCAATCCACCTTCTTTTGTCTAGAAAAGATGGATTTTGCTACAGACACTACCACCGTAAATTCTCGACAATTTTCTCACACCACCTAAACGAAAATGCTTTCATGTTTTGAATTTTGTGGTATGAAGTCAAGGTTGGCCTTCAAAATAGAATGATTATGACTGAGTACGGTGAGCTTGTTTTTCTTAGTTCCTTCTTGCAGGGCACCTCTATCCGCGTGGCTCCAAACACTAGGGTGCTCCTAGACGACACGTCCCTTCTCTTATAGAGGTGCATGTCGAAACCTCTCATCGCACTTTGGTGACAAGGGCCTCAATATTCTCGAAGCATCCCGCGCAACAACAAAGTCAAGATCATCATATGCCTACCCCATTTCGATAGAATCAATAGGAGAGCCAACCTTCACCTGAAGACACCGCTTCACTTAATTATTGCTTCCCCTTGGTGCTCTTGCCCCTCTAAAGACCATCATCATCAACATCTATTTTTCACCGAAAACCTCTTTTAGAGCCCGAGCTACTTGGAGCTCGTTTTTTAAAAAATTCGAAATCGACATTTTAAGTTTTCATAAATCATGAAAAAATTCCCGGATGTAAATAATATGTAGATCTACAATCGTACCAAGTTTCAACTCCAAATTCGAATTATTCTGGCCTAGATCTAAAAGACAAATTTCTGGATCTAAATACCCGGATTCAAAATTTTGAAATCTGTCAGAATTTGTCTTTTTTGCACAGCCCAAAATACAACGAATTTGAAGTCAAAAAAATTCACGCTTGTGTGTCTCGAGACTATCTACACCTGTGACTTTTTGCGAGATTTTTGGAAACTCAAAAATATGAATTTCGTTTTTTTCAAAATAACGAGCTCCATGTAGCTCGGGAGCCAAAAGTCCACTCTCATTTTTCACTTGTAACTCATATCATGTCATGTAGCAAGTGATCTACATCAACTCAAACTAAAACCCCTTCACCAACATTAGATAATTTCATGTATGCTATTAATACAAATGTATGTTCAATGTTTACAGAGCAATTATGTTCCACGGACATACGCACTCATGATAATATCATGTGCAACCGTGTTTATGGTGCACAACATATTTAGAATTTTTGGTAATTGTAAGAAAAAAATAGCGTATGTGGGCAATTGAAATTCCAAACACAACTCGCAACAATAAATGCTATGGAAATAGTGATGATGGATAGAATTCGTAGCCCAAATTACATAGGCCACTACTGCTCTTAAGAGCGCTCTTTCCCCTTTCTCGAACTGTGTTTCAAATTTTTATCATCTGTAATAAACAGATGTTGAGACAACATGTCTCTTTTTTTTCTTCAAAACGACACAACTTCTTAAAAGATCGCCGATATATCAGATAACCAGGTGCAGCAAGCTGCGACTTTTCTCCGTTTTCACACACTAGTAGCTTTGCACGTGCACGCACGTCTACATTAAATTTTGTGAACACATCATATATTCTTTCCATATGGCGAAGTTGTAATACTACGGTAGTATGATGAATTATCGTCAAATTTAGTGGCAGTTGGAAAGAAATAATTGGAAAGGAATGGGAACGTATCAGGTGAAAATGGAGATTTTTTTTTAAATAATACGATTTTATATAAGAATTTTGGACAATAGCATGCGTGGAGAGGGAATTCGAAAAATAGCGTGCCGTCGGTCCGGAGCGAGCCGAAACTCGACTTTCGGTCGAGGCCGAGCCGAAAGTAGGGTGTCGGCGACCTACGCGACAAGAGCTGCACGCAGCACTGCACGCGTGGCAGGCGGGGCCCGCGAGTTTCGGCCTGGAGCGACCCGAAAGCAGCTTTCGGCCAGGAGCGGGCCGAAAGTCTCTCCACCGTCGGCAGCATCTTTCTTCTTCCCTTTCTTCTCTTCCTCCCTCTTCTTCCCTGGTTCGTCTTCCTCCTCTCCTCTTCCTCCTCTCCTCTTCCTGCTCTTCCTCCCTCCACCAAATCCAGTCCAAAAATTTGTGCTGCCACAGATTTGATCGGTAAAAAAGAGAGAGGAGGGACGGGGCATCCAGGATCTGTGGATGGGATAGCTTTTTGTGGAGTCGTTTTGAGGTGTGGAGGTGGAGGATTGGGAGCAATGGAGGATTGAGAAGGTGGTGTTGTGGTGGAGCAATGGTGGCGGTAGATTGAAGCCGGAGAGCGGCGCTGACCGGATCGACACGCTTCAAGGGTAAACCCTTATTAGTCACTAGACAAATATTGTTTAGTGTAATAATACTCTGTTAGTGGACCGATGCATATTAAGTATTTTGTTGGTGTTGCGTTAGTAGTAGTGTAGACACTTTTAGTCAATGGATTCGTTAGTAGTACTGTCGGAATAATTTATTTGGTGGATGCGTTGTAGAAATATTATAGTACTATTATTTTGTTGCACGATGCAGTGTAGAAATTTTGCGATCGGTTAGAATAAATATTATGGCAGTGGTCGGCATCTGATGATGCAATAAATTTTGCGATCGGTTAGAATAAATTTTGCGATCGGTTAGAATAAATATTGCGATCGGTTAGAATAAATTTTACGATCGGTTAGAATGAATATTGCGATCGGTTAGAATAAATTTTACGATCGGTTAGAATAAATATTGCGATTGGTTAGAATAAATATTGCGATCGGTTAGAATAAATTTTACGATCGGTTAGAATAAATATTGCGATCGGTTAGAATAAATTTTACGATCGGTTAGAATAAATTTTGCGTCATATTTTTGAGTGAACGACATCTGATGATGCAATAAATTTGTTTAGGTCATGGAAGTGGTTGATGTTGTTGTGCACTATGGCGCCGGTAATGTCGGTGTAAACGAGTCAGGTGTTGATTTGAGTGAATTTGGGAATATGTTGATTCAGCTTACAGACCCAGTGAATTTGAGAATAGCTGCCATTCAGCAGTATTTCACGATAAATTTCCGG
The DNA here is from genome assembly GCA_947311845.1 of Poa pratensis. Lineage (NCBI taxonomy): Eukaryota > Viridiplantae > Streptophyta > Magnoliopsida > Poales > Poaceae > Poa > Poa pratensis. Next base: position 40,235,501 of record CAMZMU010000070.1, read on the forward strand.
TTTGATCCTAATATCTGGGCTGTTAAGATTCAGTCTGTATGGAGCAAATCCCGTACAAATATTTTTCGGGAGTTGTTGCCGCTTGATCGGACAAGTCAGTGGACATCTTGGCTAGCATCATGCAAACGCCGAGGTACACAACCTGAAATCCTGCTGGTATTTTATCTGAAAGAGAACAATTTGGAACACGGTGGCGGGGGTCCTGAGCATGGAGAGAGTAGTCAGTGTACTGGCTCAGAGAATGTTGATTTGTTTGGCTCCATGGAAGATATTCCTGAAAATTATGAACCGGCACTTAGTAGTCAGTCGGCAGGACCTGCGCATGTAGGGGAGGCAGATGGGGATGAGTACGCAGGAACAGTGCAGCAACAGATGTTGGAGGAAGATGAGGATGGCCTTGCAGAAGATCTTGATTCTGATAATGAAAATGATGCTCATGATGAAGATGATGAAGAGGATGTTGACGATGTGCCTATTCCTGACTCTTGGAATGAGGACAAGTCGAACATGACAGTAGTGCAAGACGGAAACTCTTCGTCATGGGAGTATCACATGAATAATATTCAAGTCGGTGCTCAGTACAGCACAAAGCAGCAGCTTAGGGAAGCCGTGATTAAGTGGGCTTTGTCCACGCAAAGGGTTTTCCGCACTGAAGTCTCGAACAAAAAATATTTGACTATGAGTTGTGTTGACATTAACTGTCCAGGAAGGGTGCATGGTCACTTACCGAAGTTTGACGTGATGTGGGTGGTTTCAGGCTTCGAGCCGCACACTTGTGAAATAAAGAGTACATTGAGTGACCATCCAAACCTGACTTCAACTCTGATTGCACGCCTCTTGTATGATGAGATAGTGCGGACAAAAGACATGGTGGCGAGAAACATCATCGCGACAGTTAAGGCTAGATGGAAAACAACCATTAAGCTTGGGAAGGCATGGAGAGCAAAGCAGAAGGCTCTGGAGTCGAGGTTTGGGACATTTTATGATGCATATGATAATGTTGTCCATCAAATTACCACATTGAGCGAGAGGAATCCTGGCACCCATGTAGCTTTGCAATATTTAAGATTCCCGAGGAGCCAAACTATTCTGTATTTTGCAGGATGTTCTTCTCGTTCGCAATATGCATCGATCTTTCAAACATTGTCGTCCAGTGCTCTGCATCGATGGCACATTTCTGACAGGCAAGTACAAGGGACAGATACTGACCGCCATTGGTGTGGATGGTAACCAACAGATCGTTCCTATTGCCTTTGCCTTCGTAGAGGGTGAGAATTATGAGAGCTGGTTATTCTTTCTGAGGGAATTAAAAAAGGGGGTCGTGGAGGATCGGCCAAACGTGTGCATACTTCATGACAGACATCCAGGTATGTTGAAGGCAATCAAGGCACTACAGCAGCCTGCTGGGGACGAACCTGTACCATGGACTGACTGCAGAGCCGATGGTGTATGCGTCATCTCGCTGCGAATTTTTACTCATGTTTTAAGAGTAAGCGGCTGATGAATCTGTTCAAAAGACTCTGCAATATGAATCAGGAAAGGAAGTACAATTTTCTGTGGGAAATACTCACTGAATTCACGAACAAACAAGTGAAGGAAAGAAGAGCTGCACAGGCAACAGCGATCGCTGCGCAGGTGAGAGCTGCACAGGCTTCGCAGGCGTCTGCATCACAAACAGACGAAGGGGATCCTGTTGGATTGTGTGACTTGCCTGGAATTGACCCACCGGGAACGAAGAGAAAGAAAGGAAACCGAATACGGAATTTTGTAGAGTGGATAGAAAAAGAGCCTCCCGTGAAATGGTCTTTGTTGCACGATACAAATGGAGCACGATATGGCATCATGACAACCAACCTTGCTGAGGTATATAACTTCGTACTCAGAGGTAACAGGGGTTTGCCACTTACAGCACTTGTGGAGGGAATTATGCACGGAACAATGACATATTTCAGAGATAGACGTCAAGAAGCTGTCGAACATATTGAACGTTACCCCAACACACCATATTGCAGGAAGATCAGGCTGTACATGGAGAGAAAGACAAAGAAGGCACGTTTGCATGGCGTCATTAGGATTGGTAACGAAGAAGCCAGGTATGAGGTGCGCTTACCACTGCGAGATTTGGTGCTGCTAATGAGATGAGAACCCACGAGGTTAAAATTACTGACGAAGCACCGCCATCTTGTGAGTGTACATGCAACAAGCCGAGGCTACTTCACCTCCCTTGCTCTCATGTGTTGGCAGTCTGTGGGCAGATGGGTTTGAACCCGTACTATTTCGTGTCACCGTATTACAGGAAGGAGGCAGTGGTGCATACCTGGACCGGGGAGATGGCAGGATATAGAGTTGTCGGTAACTTCAACAAGGTTGATCCTGCAAAGCGAATGTACATTCCTCATCCGGACCAAAAGGACAACTAGAGGGAGACGAAGTCACTGCGCATCCGGAATGATATGGACGAGTCTGAAGCAGGTGGAAGCACTCGACAATGCTTGCTTTGCACTCATTTCGGCCATAGGGAGAAGAATTGTCCTAAATACGACCAAGGAGCCGGTCCTTCGAACCAACGAGGAGAGCTGTTCCTGCACGCGGTCAAGGCAACAGAGGAAGACGAGGGCGTGCACAACGTGGCTAGCACGTGGTTTTTATTTGAAATATGTAATATGTCGTGAAGACTATGTTTTTATTTGTATGTGTCATCACTATGTTCAAATATGTAATAAATCGTGAAGACTATGTTTTTATTTGTACGTGTCATAACTATGTTCGAATATGTAATAAATCGTGAAGACTATGTTTTTATGTGTCTTGCCGGGCGTTTACTTTGCAATTTATTATGAAGTACTTAATTAATCTATACTATGCAGATGGCTGGACGTGACTTGCTTGACGACACGATTGATGCCAACCATCGGGCTAGGATTTGGGAGTCTGGTACACAACCACCAGTGTTGCGTACTCGGACTCCAGGAGCTAATTGGGAGCTGCACCCCGCTTGGGTTGATCGGTACGTGAAACCTTATGTTCAATTATAAGCATCACTAGTACGCCAAAAATTGTTGACAGACTCGGGTCTTCTGTATGCAGGCTGGCTTGGTCTGGTCTGGTCTGTTACCACTTGCTCGTCTAGTTGAGATGAGTCCAGAGCTGTCGGTTGTGATTCTGCCAGAGGCTGAGGGACAGGAGCCCCAGCGCCTCCACCGTTGTGCTAGTAGTCGTGTCGGCGTGGACAAGTCATTGGTGAGCTGCTTAGTTGATCGGTGGAGGCCCGAGACCCACACGTTCCACTTTCCGTGGGGGGAGATGGCACCTACTCTTCAGGATGTGTCTACTTGTTGGGACTTCCTTTGTCGGGCGAGGTGATTGGACCGACGGACTCTCCAGTCGGTTGGCGTGACGCCATGCAGGCACGGTTCGCAGGCGTGCATCCGGACAATCCACAGTTGGTGTACAGTTCTCATGGTGTGAGACAGGCATGGCTGAACAATTTTCAGGTAAACCCATCGTTATTTGTAATGTTTAGTCTTTATCGATCGGTACGTCAATACTAACTAAAATTCTTATTCATTGCAGATTGCAGAGTTAGGGTACCCTGAGATGGCTTTGAGTCAGCCGCAGATTACTAGAAGTCTGGAGGCCTATCTACTGTGGCTATTTGGCAAGGTGATGTTCACCGAGACTCACCAGGACACAATTACTGCACGCTGGATACCTGTGGCGCACGAGATTGCAGAGGCGCAGAGGGAGGAGGACATTGTGCCCCGGAGTTTCGGGTCTGCACTCTTAGCCGCTACTTACAGAGCGATGTGCAACGCGTGCGTGAAGAGCGAGAAGACATCTTCACTACTTGGATGTCCACTTTTTCTGCACCTTTGGTCTTGGGAGAGGTTCCCTGTTGGTAGACCTGACGTGGATGCGCACATCCCCTGGGACTACACACTCGTGGAGCATAACCTAGCCGAAGCGCCTACGTTTGGCAGCACATGGGCACATCGAGAGGTAAAAATTGGTCTAACTCATTTGGGTTAACCATTAAACATATTTAATTGTTTTAGTGCAGAAGGGTCAACTAACTAGTTTGTTTATGTACAGAGAAGATTCAGGGGAATCCAAGTCAGGAATTGTTATGGAGCATTCACTGAGTGGTTCGATGCGCTTGAGGACCACCAGGTTATATGGGAGCCATACGGGGATGCCGCAAGGCAGAGTAGATTCCCCCGCGGGATTTCTGACCTGTGCACGAGAGATCGGAGGTACTGGTTGACTACAGCTCGTATTGTGTTCGACGTCTCGGTGGAGCAGATGGCACAACATCGGATCATGAGACAGTTTGGAGGTCGGCAGTTGCCGGTGCCTCCTACTCGACCTCAGCTCCCTCCCCACGTGCACAGGTAACTCTCCTAGATGAAACTATTTTTTCTATTCTGTGTGTGCACTTAGTTGTTTTTAATTGCTCTACACGTATATATGCTACAGGTTAAGTCGTCAAGGAGACAGACCACTTGCAACTTGGCTACAGAAGCTCCAACCGTACATGGTAGAATGGGCGACTGCGACCGCGATTGAAAATCTATGGCTGGACAATGAGGCGTTTGTGCGTGCTGATTTTGATCAGTACCTCCAGACATACAGACAATCCACTCGCATACGGTTACTTCCGACGCTACAGCCTGATCAGATGCAGCCAGCTAGTGTGATCGACACGTACCCACTACACGGTATTGGGGGGCCGCGGTACTCGGCGGTACGTACTAAATTTATGTGCCTCCATTGCATAATCTATGCCTTCATACAAATTTCTAACATTTTTTCCTTACTAAACAGGCTGAGCTGATATCAGAGATTCAGCGTGATGTGAGTACATACAACCCGCCACCTGAGTGTGCGCCATGGTTCAGAGGTTTCGTGGGTCATGCCCCCTCATATGATGATGCAGCAGCCTGGTATGCATCAGTGGGGCATGCCACGTGATCAAGGTTTCGGTCAACCGTCTTATGCAGAGATGATTTGGAGCGGGATTGCACCGCCTATGACTCAGCCAATGCTCCATCTCGGTTAGTATGTTTTATTTTTTCCACATATTACTCTTGTTCATCAACATCACATACTAACATACTATCATCTGCAGGTGGAGGTGGTTCGGCATACAGCTCTCCACGATTTGACCAGGAGAATCCGATGTACTGTACGCCACCGCCCGTCACACAGCCTACGCAGGACGAGAACGAGGAGGCGCCGCTGCAAGGTAGTGGGACGCAGCCGCGACAGGATGACGTGGAGTTGACAGTGCCTCGTCAATTGAGGGTAGCTCACAGGTACGGCAGATCAACGCCCGTCCAGCCCCCTCCTCGTCAGGCTCGGCCACGCAGGGGTCAGTGATATATTTGGGACATACTGGTACTTAGGTGTATGAGACATATCCGTATATCTATTTGTATGTGAGACATATTCATATTTATGTTCGTCTGTATGAGACATATTATTATCTATGTACGAGACATATTATTATCCACATTGCATAAATTAATTTAACATACAACACTACACGTCCACGTTACAACTTCACTACTTCTAAACACTGCATAGAACAACTACTGGTACAAATATTACATGCAACTCAACGATAACTAATTCGAATCAACGACTTCACTTCCCTCTGCCACGTGCTCGTGTTGGAGGCATGAAGTCGTCATCACTATTTTCATCGACTATAGCCTTGGATGCACCAACACTCTTCAACTTACGTCTAGAGTTGGCTCGTTTAGGAGGCATGAAATCATCATCACTACCATCTTGAACGGCTTTCTTGGATGATCCACCACTCTTCGCCTTTGATATAGCCCTCTTCATTGTTTCAGCGTGAAGGAGATTTTCAGGCCCATCAGGACATGCGCCAAAAAGCATTTCCATCCAACAAAAATGAGGGATCTCTTTGTTCACAAACTGTCCATCGGCAGGCCAGTGCTGGGCATTCACAAAATCAGGGAAAAAAGTTAGTACGATAACACTAGATTCTAACATAATATAAATTCGGTACTCAGTTACCTTCACGTGAAATGCATAGGCTTCCGGCGAAAAATGGATTATCTTTGACTTAGGTGTCATAGGCATGTCCCTAAGCCCCGCCTCAATAGCTTTTAGCTCATTAATTCTCTACCACTTCCACCGCCACCCATCAATTTCATCTGAAATTTCTTCAGGGGTCATCTGGATTTTGTTTTTTTGGCTATAATTTCTCCCACCTCACAAATGTTCCCCCACTCACTAATTAGCTCCCTATAACAGCTCTTCGGCCTACCCTCCCTAATACTTCCTTCAGTCCATATTGCGGCGTGATACAAAACACACCACGACCTATGCTCCGAACTAGGACCCGAACTACCAGACATCGTTCCTATCTGACTGAGGAAATAACCACGCACCACACCCCTCCTCCATCACCAAATCTACTGGGGTATATATATAGGCTCACCCGGGAGAAGAAGAGCGGGAGAAAAATGGCGGGAGAAAAAAGTCGGGACGAAAATGGCGGGAACAAAATGGCGGGAGAAATATGGCGGGAGATATATGGCGGGAGAAGAAGGGCGGAATAAAAGCCGGGAGCGCGAAACAAATTCGGATTAAAGCCGGGACCGCGAAACAAATTCGGATCATGACCAGGGAAGAAGAAAGCAGGGACGACGGGAGCTGATACCTTTCGGCTTTGTCTGGGCCGAAAGTAGACTTTCGGCTTTCTTCGGGCCGAAACTCGCTCTGCCGCGCAGAGGCCGCAGAGGGCTGTCGCTTCTCGCTCTGCCGCGCAGAGGCCTGTCGCGCACCGACACCCTACTTTCGGCTCGGCCTCAACCGAAAGTCGAGTTTCGGCTCGCTCTGGACCGACGGCACGCTATTTTTCGAATTCCCTCTCCACGCATGCTATTGTCCAAAATTCTTATATAAAATCGTATTATTTAAAAAAAAATCTCGGTGAAAATGGGGTAGATTCTGCAAATCTGAAAATGGCTGTCGGAAGCGTTAGATCGTGTACCAACAGTCAGATTTTGGACCCCCACTCCACCTTCTTCTGGTTTGCAAAGGCCCCCTTGAATAATATCACCTTCTCAATCTCCCATCCCCCAGCAACTCACGACACTCTGTCTCCCCCGAAACCACCCATCACCTTATATCCCCGATTCCCACCAGCAAACTCCGCTCGAATTGGAAGAAGGTACGCGGCGTGGGTGGAGGGCACAGAGGCGCAGGTGGCGAAGCATATGTATCTGCTGCCGTGCTTGGTTCTCCTCCAACCAGCACCTCACGATCTAGCTGCCAGGAAGCTTTTCGTCACCGGATCAGTTCGTCAGGACACCACCTCCCCGGATCTGGATCTATCTGAATCTAAACTGGTCTTGTTTTCTAATCCTTCCGTTAATCCATGGGTGTTCAAGATCCCATCTGAACGTACAAAGCACACGCTGTCAAGTAGACATGAATTTTTTCTATCGATTTTCCTTGTGCATGGCCTCGGTAGATCCTACATGTAGATGTTTTTCCGGTGACGCAAGTCTAAGTTTCAGAAGATAACAAGTATTGCTGAAAATTTTGGTCAAAATTGTTTGCATTTGTGTCGACTGTCGAGCTCTTGAAATCTGGGAACTCAATCAATGATTGGCTGCCATGTATGATGTTTAAGTAAAATAGTTGGAGGGGGTTTTACGAGAAAAGTGTAGCAAGTGTGATCCTGGAACGGCAGACTTATATCTGACCATTGGTCCATAATCTAAGGGCTAGAAACATGAATTTGCAGATTTTCAGAACTTGTGCAGTTTGCACCTGATACGCTCCCAAGGAATGGTAACCGTACTTACAAAATGAAATATAAGATGATGCGCGAGATGAACTAATTTAGTGGCAGTTGTGCAGCATGGGGACTCAACGGATATGAAGAGTTCAGCAGACGATATAATTGACGGTTCCGAAATTGCAATTTGTTCAAAATCTCATGGAAACTTCATGCTCAATATTGCAAAATGTATAGCTGGTGGGCAACAGTTCCAAGTCTAGTAGCCTTAACATTTATACATGTTGTTTCAGTGACTAAATATTTTCAGTCTTATATATCCCGAAAGTAAAACAAAATCGTACATATTATGGCTTCCAAAAAATAAATTGGTTCTTTAAATTGGTGAGTGAAAAATGTTACACATACATCAAGCAGGTAAATATGGCAAATGCCACACAAAGCAACCAGTCAATATCATATAGAGCTAGCTGGTAGTGCTGAGTTATGTAGTATCTAGTGCAATGTGCTTACTTCTGCAAGCATGTGAGATAAATAAGCATTGAGCATTCAGGATCAGTGGAGTGCCCGGAAAGAATGCCAAATTAGAGGAACAAGGCATGGAGGCAGAGTAGAAAGTTAGAACCTGTAATATGATTGGTGACACACATATCAAGCACACAATTTTTAATGTGTCAAACACAATTTAATATGTCAAAGTACCAACCAGGCAAAGTACAGTTTATTGATGACATAAGCACTGATAAGTCCAGTCTGAAGTTGTGACATGAATTCAGTAAGAAAACATAATTTGACATGTTGACAAAGCTATAGGTGCAAACAGGACAGAACTTATATCTACTCCAATGAAGGTGCTGGCACCGAATAGATAAAAGAAATTTCCAATAAATTGTAAGAATTTAAGGCTACTGAATTTTCCAAGATAAAAGGTTCTGGATTGCGTTGAACAACACAACTAATGTCGCATCGTTGACAACACCTTCACCAAAGACCAAACTGTACAAGAAGGGTGTCTCATATTGGCTTAATTTTTGCAAGGCGCATACAGAGTATGGGTGAGACTAAACGATAGGAGGCGTTTTCCATGGTTACAGTCGTCTGTTCAGTAGGTTATTCAGTTTTAGTTTGAGCATTCATCAGTAGATGGAGATAACACTAAAAAAACTGAAGGTCACTGAAAGATGCAAAACACTGGTAACTTAGGGCGTGTTTGGTAGCCCGTGCGCCCTCAGAAAATCTCCACCCGCCCCGATTTTAGGTGTTTGTTAGCCTGTGTCGTGCGCCTCGGCCCATGCCCACCTCGCCCAGAAATGCCTCTCAGCCCTGCCCACCAGAGAAGCTCAGATCGAGCTTCTCTCCTCATCCCGGCTCGCTTCGTCCGCAGCCCCCGCGCCCCCCCCCCCCCCCCCCCCCCCCCCCAGACCCTGACCCCCACCTCTCTCCCCATCTCATTTCTTTCTCAACTGCCTCCCTCTCTCCCAGCCCCGACGCCGCCCTGCTCCCTTCTCCCGCCGCCACCGAGAGCCGTAGAGGGCGCCGCCGACCGCCGCAGAGTCCGCCGCCGACCGCCGCGCCCCCGACACCGCCCATCGCCGCAGCGGACGGCGCCATACCACCGCCCATCGCCGCTTCCCCGACGCCGCCTAATCCCGCGCCCCGACGCTGCAGAGGACGCCGTCCACCGCTCGCGGAGCAGCAGAGGAGCACGATGTCCGGGCGAAGACGCGTGCGGTGGCTCCCCTCGCCGGCGGCGGCGCCGGACGCCGGCGGCGGCACCGGAGCCTGAGGAGAACATCCCAGGGACCTGATTGCTTTTTGTTTTGTTTGTGCAGGGACCCCGATTGTTTTTTGTTTTGTTTTCAGGGACCCGATTGCTTTTTATTTTTGTAGGGCATGGCCCAAGTCATACGACCTACCAAACATGATTTCAACTGAGCTCAGCTCAGCTCATACGACCTACCAAACATAACCCAAAAAACAGACTTGTATGTGGTCAACATGGGTGGACTCAGCTTGTATGAGAAGAGATAGCCCACCCAGGCTACCAAACACACCCTTAGATAGCGGAATCAGTTTAGCAATTTTTCTGAAAACTGACGTTCACAATATGAATGTTGAAGCATTGGATTGTGTCAGACTATAGGATGTCATCTTCTCATGATTTTTGTCTCGTATTTTTCTCTCGTGTGTGTTGCGCTTGCGTCCCAACACCCCTCCCATCCCACTCATGCTTAGATAGAATGAGCTATGCAATATCTCACGCCGGTCCTCCCTACCACGCTAGTAGGAGCTGCAACATCGGCACCAAACTGAGAGTTCAAAACTCATGGGCAATTCATCCCAACAGTCATGAAGCAGCAGTAGACGGTAACACTCACTGTCTCAAGAACTAAACATGACATTTTTTTTTGCAATTTTCAATAAAAACCCAATATCCCCTTTAAACCGATTACTTTGTTTAGGATAAGTCATTTTGACATGCCACAAGTATTTATCAGTTTCTCCTAACATCCTGGTGACACCACAAAAGCAAATGCGAGATCATCAAAAATAGATACCTTTATTACTATAGCAACATAGATACAAGAGATGCCTCCAACACTATTTAATAATCACAATGGCTAGAGAGAAAATCAATTCTGTAATGTGTATGATATGAAAATTGCATATCATCGAGCTTTTGTTCTGGACGTAGAAAGATGCTTAGATAAAGTGCGGGAATACACAACACGGAAAATTGGAGTATCAAATACCAATGAGAGAATGAAGATACAAGCTATGTTAGAGCCAACTGTGGTACCGTATCATTCGGTTCATTACTTTGCTCAAACCGACTATCTACAAATAAAATCACATAGAAAAATATTATTATTTCGTGCAGGTTGCCAAGCATAATGGAGTCAATGTATGAATGTAACTCTTCGGCCCGGAAAGACTTACAGGGACGCAGCACAATAGAATTCTTCCTCTCGTCCTCTATTGCCTCTTGAGCTACTTTCTCTGCATATTTTCTCAGATAAAGAATAAAATTGCCCATCTTCTCTGATCTGATCTGAATTAAACTGGACCTAACATAATACACAAGCCCATCAAGCACTGAGCCGTTCATGCCTCCCATAATTTATCCTGGTAATCAAATTTTGAAACACTGCATGGATCTTCAACACCAGGTTACTCGGTGTGGTCAAGGAAGTTCAATATCCCTGACCAAATTAAACTCATCCCTACCAAATTTGCAAAAGCCCAATTTACAAGAAATAGAAAAGAAAATAGAGAAAGGATGCACAGAACCTCACCTCCTCACCTAGCGATGCGGTGCAACGCGTCTTGGAGAGGGCTCGGATGAAAGGAAATCGTCCGGCTCGGAGGACATCCACGGCGTGGAGGAGGAGCTATTCCCGGCGAGGAGGCGCTCTGGCTGATGGAGGAGCTCGGGGTGGAGGAGGAGCTCGTGCTAGAGGATGCGCTCGGGCTGAAGGCGGTCATCCGGCTGGAGGAGGGACACAGGCTAGAGGAGCACGATGGCGAGCTCGGAAGGATCTGGAGAAGGAAGGTGCTCGCGAGAAGGTCGTCCGACGGGATGGAGACGGCTCGCGGGAGACCTCCACGGGTGGCGGCGGTACCGGGAGAAGATAAGGAAAGGGCAGCGGCGGCGGCATCGCTAGAACGGCGAGGGGACAGCTCATTTTTATTGCCGCTAATTTTGGCAATTTCTTTCCTATATTGTTTGACCCGTTGATTGATGGCGCCGTTTCGAATGGGGGACGCGGAGCCAGAAACGATAGGCAGGAAATCTTCTGCCGGGTCGACAGGATGAATCCACACCGTCGATTTGATCGTGGATGATCAAATGAATATGGTCTGTCAAATTGGTTTAAGTGGACACGATCTGAGGGCGCTGGTTAACCTGTGTAGATTTGGTTTGGTGCACGTAGGAAAGATAATGTTCTCTCTTTTATAAGTTATAATGTTCTCTCTTTTATAAGTAGTGGAGACGAGCTTGATCAACTACTATAGTACAGTGTGCGTACGAGAAGCTGATTGCTAGGGAAGTTGGTGAGTGAGGTGGTAAGCTGATCGATGAACACCTTTATATACAGGACCTCGGCGCGGACTCGAACTCTCGAGCATGCATGCGTGGGAGATAGCTAGGACACGTGGAGCACCGCCTGATCAGGCACGTAAACACGTGGCTGGTGCAACGCATGCAGCACCACGTATGTACGAGATGGTAGTCGGCAGTACGGTCGATTTTGGCTGCATCGGTGCATGAGTGCCAGATGGTAGTCGGCAGATAACTAGGTAGGTCCGAGGTAGGGGAAGGCTGTCGTCTTGGCCTCACGTGGTTCGTCCATTAATTGATCGGCAGCGTTCTTGCATGCACGACAGCTCGCGAGCCTGCCCTGCTCATTGATCCACGCCACGGATCGACCGATGTACATATTACATGGCTTTTGCAGTAAATCTTGTTCTGTTTCAACTTTCACGTACCACTAGCAAAAGCTAAGTTAGATCTTTGGTTTGAGCCGAAAAGCAAACCCTAAGATAGGCTATACATTTTTTATTTTCGTTAATATTTTGATTTTTACGACAAATAAAAATGAACTAGAGTTTGGCTGACCTCGCGAGCGCATCTGAACCGGGTACTCGCACAATTCGGAAAAATTCTCGACGACTCTGTTTATGTAACTAGTATCATCACTTTTTTTTAGAAATGGAAAGAATCCCGCCTCTGCATCGAGTGATGCACACACCCATTTATTACAGAGTTTATGATGAGTATTATTGTATTTTTACATCTCTAGAACCACAAAGGATTGAGACAAGGCTCAACCAGCAATAACAAAGCAAACGCAACTACGAAAGTCGACTAATATGCTGTCACGTATGTCGGGAGAAAAAAATCCCGTGCCACTAACAGGAGTCTTGTGCATCCAGACACCATTAGCTCCCGCTGTTTCGAAGGAAGCAGGGAAGCACATAGCTGGATCCAGTGCATCGCATATGGATACCTATAAGACATAAAAAGTTTTTTTCCTGTTAAAAATAAGACACGTGGCTGGTGCAATGCATGCAGCACCACGTATGTACGAGATGGTAGTCGGCAGGACGGTCGATTTTGGCTGCATCGGTGCATGAATGCCAGATGGTAGTCGGCACATAACTAGCTAGGTAGGTCCGAGGTAGGGGAAGGCTTGTCTTGGGCTCACGTGGCTCGTCGTTTTTTTTTTTTTTGTGAATAACACCTCAGATCTAATAAGCAGCTGTGGCATACACCCCAAAGAAAACTGAAAATACATCCAGGTCCCTGGGACCCCTAATCCCTACCACCTCCGACGCGGAGCGAGGACGCGCCGCCGCGCCGCTGCCGCCGCTCCCTCCTGGAGCCGGCGTCGCCTTGTAGCCTGCAGTCGGTTTCGTCGCGGCCGGGAAGTCGTCGCTCTCGGCCTCTGCGTGCCCGCACGACTGAGGGGAGGAAGAAGGGAGCACCGCCGCTGCTCCAGAACGAGGCGGCCGGCCCGGAGCCAGCACCTGCAAGAACTCGAGGCCTCCGACGAACCTCGAGCTCGGGGAAGTCACGCGCGCCGCGGGAGAACTCCAAGGAGCGCCACCGCAGGAGGGGGAGCACGCCGACGCCAAACAACCCACCACCGGCACCACCGCCTCCATAGCGCCGCCGGCCGGGTCCCTACCGAGTCCTACACTATATACACACCGAGAGGAGGGGTTCCCCCACCATCCCGCCGCCGGAGCGGCCGACGGAGGTGGAGGAGCCCGGGGATCTGCGGCGGCGAGGTGGATCGACGGGGCGGTTCCAAAAATCGCCCTCCGGGCACTGTAGACGGAGAGAAGGGAGCAACGAGAGGAACTGAAAATAAACAGTGACGACCGACGACGAACACATAATTAACACACACAACAAGTACACAAACACACGTACGCAGGTTTTTATTCTCGCATCGATCGAGATGCAGCAGCTAGCTAGCCGGTGGTACAATTATTATTACAAACATAGACTAGCACTGCCTGATCAGGAGCTAGCGAGCGAGCTTAACGGCGTTGCTAGCATGCATGGCTAGCACTGCCTGATGCACTTGCACTGGCGGAGGATCCCGTCGCAGTTGCCTCCGCCCCAGCCCTCCTGTTGGCACACCGACGCGCAGTTGTGGTCCGACATGCACGCCCCCTTGAACCCCTTGCTCCGCCGCCGGCACACCCTCGCCTCCGCCCCCGGCACCGCCGCCTCCTCTGCATATATAATATCCATTTTACATTTCTCACGTCAACATGCATGCAATATCACACTAAACAAACAGCTCCAGTTTATCGGCCATGCCTATAAAATTGATTTGAAACAATACGTACGTGCGATGAGGACGAGGAGCAGGACCAAGATCGCCTGCGTCGCCACCTTCTTCGTCCACATTGACGCCATGGCTACTACTCGATCGAGCTTGATCAACTACTATAGTACAGTGTGCGTACGGGAAGCTGATTGCTAGGGGAAGTTGGTGAGTGAGGTGGTAAGCTGATCGATGAACACCTTTATATACAGGACCTCGGCGCGGACTCGAACTCTCGAGCATGCATGCGTGGGAGATAGCTAGGACACGTGGAGCACCGCCTGATCAGGCACGTAAACACGTGGCTGGTGCAACGCATGCAGCACCACGTATGTACGAGATGGTAGTCGGCAGTACGGTCGATTTTGGCTGCATCGGTGCATGAGTGCCAGATGGTAGTCGGCAGATAACTAGGTAGGTCCGAGGTAGGGGAAGGCTGTCTTTGGCCTCACGTGGTTCGTCGGCAGCGTCTTTGCATGCACGACAGCTCGAGCCTGCCATGCATGCTCATTGATCCACACCTCTGAATCGGCTACTCACACAATTCGGAAAATTCTCAACGACTTTGTTTATGTAACTAGTATTGTCACCTTCGAATTCCACAAAACAAATTTCATCCGCTTAATGTAGATTCCCCCGCCGATGTCATGGCCTCCAAACTTGGAACAACGGCCTCTTTCTTTTCGCGGATATATAACTCGACATGTTTATGACTTCTATAAAATTGTCATCATTCGTGTTCCAACTAATTATCAATATGTGCGACATCTACGGCCCGTTTCGGCTACATGGTGACTCTCCTCTCAAAAGCTAGACGACTCATGTTTGCGTCCTCGATAACCTTCCAACGTATTTCACGGTTTGTTTCCTAAAATTTAAACTCACGCTCGATCACATTGATAACATAAATGCTCTTTCTTCTGGTAATCATATTCTGGATAAATGTTTAGTTGTGTGGGATGAAATCCGCACCGAAATCCCGCATGTGGTTTTGGTGTTAAAACTTAGGTAGAAAATGACAACATTGTGTTTTTCTTGGAATTCAGAATTTTTATTTCCAATTAGAAGCATCTTATAGAAAGGGATGTGAATGAATCAATTCGCAAGGAATACAAGTTGTAAAGTACCAAACATGCCGGTTGTAAAGGGAGGAAATTGAGCAATTGAACAAATGTTGCTACAAAGAAACTAGCCTAAGTGCATCACCGCTGCAATTGTGAGCAATTGCATTGAGGTTTCTAGGAATATGATATATCTGGGCATTCTCAAAGGTAGTCTCATGGAAGAAATGACGAATTTTCCTATAAATATTCCACTCCACAAACTTACCAAGAATAAGACTGGTTTCTTCACCACTCACCATTGCCTCTCCCCGAAATTCAAACTTCTCCTTAGCAAACTTATTTGCAAATTTTGCTTATTCTTTGCCTAGTCATCCAAGATCTATTGGTGATGGCCAATCCACCTTCTTTTGTCTCGAAAAGATGGATTCTGCTAGTGACACTACCATCGTAAATTCTGTGACAATTTTCTCACACCACCTAAATGAAAATGCTTTCATGTTTTGAATTTTGTGGTATGAGGTCAAGGTTGGCCTTCAAAACAGAATGATCATGACTGAGTGCAGTGAGCTTGTTTTTCTTGGTTCCTTGTTGCAGGGCACCTCTATCCGCGTGGCTCCAAACACTAGGTTGCTCCTAGACGACACATCCTTCTCTTCTAGAGGTGCATGTTGAAACCTCTCATCCCACTTTGGTGACGAAGGCCTCAATATTATCGAAGCATCCCGCGCAACAACAAAGTCAGGATCATTACATGCCTACCCCATTTCGATAGAATCAATATGAGAGCCAACCTTCACCGGAATACACTGCTTCACTTGCTGCTTCTCCTTTGTGCTCTTGCCCCTCTAAAGACCATCATCATCAACTATTTTTCACCTATGACACATATCATGTCATGTAGCAAGCGATCAACATCAACTCAAACTAAAACCCCTTCACCAACATTAGATAATTTCATGTATGTTCAATGTTTACAGAGCAATTATGTTCCACGGGACATACGCACGAATGATAATATCATGTGCAACGGGGTTTATGGTGCACAACATATTTAGAATTTTCGGTAATTGTAAGAAAAAATAGAGTATGTGGACACAATTTAATTGAAATTCCAAACACAACTCGCAACAACAAATGCTATGGAAATAGTGATGATGGATAGAATTCGTAGCCCAAATTACAGAGGCCACTACTGCTCTTAAAGAGCGCTCCTTTCTCTTTCTCGAACTGTGTCTCAAATTTTTATCAGACATACTCTATTCGATCGGAAATGGTTGACACAAGATTGTCCAAATTCTGATGTATCTAAACACCAAAATACGTTTAGATACATTCGTATTTAGACAAATATGTGTCAATATTTCCGATCGAAGGGAGTACTAAAGAGATATGTTGAGACAACATATCTCTTTTTTTTCTTCAAAAGACACAACTTCTTAAAGGATCGCCGATATCAGATAACCAGGTGCAGCAAGCTGCGACTAAACCAGATACTGGAGTATGTTTTTTTCGTCTTGACACATTATTGACCATAGCTGCCGCATAAGCGTACGTACTGCAGCTTATGCTCACACCCTTCGGTCACCTGGCACTGGGAGCTGAACGATACGGCACCCAGCTCGACGGGTGGCAAAGTGCAATGTGCATGCAGGATGCCACGTACGTGTACACCTGCATGGCATCGAGCTCCTCCTCCGGCCGGATCCTCCTATAAGTACAAGAGAGCATCTCTTCGTCCAAACAAGATACACAGGCGCCAGAATCAGCAGCTACAGCGTGTTCTACCTTATCCCACCTAGTATTATTGAGTAAAATGGAGTTCAAGACCAAGGCGACCGTGTGCGTAGCGCTGTTGATGCTGCTCTTGCTTTCTTCCTGTAAGCCGGATTGAACTCGAGAGAATACCAAACACTCTTCTTTACTCTTCTTTGCTGCTTGTCTATGAACTAACTCATGAAATAACTTTCAGACGACGGCGGCGGCATGGCAGAGGCGCGGGTGTGCACCGGGAAGAGCCAGCACCACTCGTTCCCGTGCATCTCGGACAAGATCTGCAGTGGCACGTGCATCAAAGAGCAAGGCAGCCACTGGACCGCTGGCTACTGCCACTACAGGATCTGCACCTGTCAGAAGGCCTGCTAGACGGAGGCTCTGCCCCGGCAGCCCATCCATGGCGCCGTCGTCGTCGAAACCTGCCAGCCTCATCTCCATGTACCCTAGTTAGCAATAATAATTGCCCACGCACCGCTCTTTCAGTCATTCAGGAAACGCATGTAATAAGAACGCGTGACGCGCTCTCACGCGCCACCTGTGTACGTCCGTAGCATAATGCAACGCTTTGCTTTCAGTGGCACATCATATCATTGTTCTTCTGTTACACTGGACTAGCTTAGCTAGCTAGGCTGCAGCATGCGTCTTATTGCGAAAAGCTCGGCAAGTTTCCTCCACTCGCGCGCGACAATGGTTCAAGTAACGCGGTACGAGAGAGAGACGGGTTGGTTTCAGTGCCGGAAGTGGCGGACGCCGGTGAAGACGAGGGAGACGCCGTACTTGTCGCAGCAGTCGACGGCGTCCTTGTCCCTCATGCTGCCGCCGGGCTCCGCGATCACGCCGATGCCATTCTCGCACGCCTCCTCCACCGCGTCCTTCCACGCTGTAATATTATATACAGTTTCACATCAATCGATTTACCCACAAATTAGGAGTAATTCAACTTCCAAGTAAGCTCAAATATGGTTTGTTGTTTTGGTTCTCACCAAATGGGAAGAAGGCATCACTAGCCAGACCGGCACCTTTGGCCTCTTCCCCTGCTTTTCTGAAGGCGAGCCGCAGGCTGTCCACCCTGTTAGGCTGCCCGCTCCCCATGCCCAGCATGCAATTGTTCTGCACACAGAAGATCCATCAAGTCAATTCACTCGACCAAATGAACTATTATATTCTACACATATGTCTCAGTGGTTTTTGAGTTCGCAGTTTGCACTGCCTAATTTCACAGACACCGGTCGATAAGAAAAAGGAAAATAGGGCAATAATTTCTTTGCGGACAACACCATGTATCTCGACCTTACGTAGCGCTTTGCACCAAGGAAAAAAATAGCGTGCTATCAAAAATAGCGTGGCCCTCCTCCAAAAGCTATACAAGATATAGCGTGATATAACAAAGTTACATGTAAAATAGCGTGATGAAAAAAATGCAAGAAATAGCCCAAATATTAAGGATTTCAGCACTAAAAAAATCATTGCTCACATTTTACAGTTCAAGAAAATTTACAATTTAAGAAAATTTCTAACTTTACACATAAACTAATAAATGTCTAATTTTGTTTAAGAATTGTTGGAATAGTTTCCCACATAATTCTCCTAACTTCCCGCTGTAAAAAAATGCTTCGATTCTTCAATTAAGAAATTTGCTCATATTTAGATTACGTTGCTCTAACTCCATGAGATTATTTCTACAAATACCCATCGGAAGAATATGCAATATACATCAAAATACTCATAAAAAAATGATAACTACTTATAAAAAAACATGTTTGAATATTTTGAATATGTAAATATTTAGAGAAAATCCAAATTGACTTCCTCTAATTATATGGACTTACATTTATTTATTACATTTCCAGAAAGTAGAAGCACTTCAAAAAATACACATACAAAAAATATGGAAACATCCATTAAAATGCTTCGAAAAATAAATGCTGATTATTTATGTCAAAAAAAAATATGTGTGAATATTTTTGAATTAGTTAAAATTTGGAGAAAATCATAATGCATTTCCTTCTTGGAATAATTTCCTCAAAATAAAAATATTTCTAAAAATATCCTCACAAAAAAAATCATATGACTATTTATGTCATATGATCAAATTTCAAATTTAGATATTTTAAACTTCCAAATATAATCCAAATCTACACATTTTATAAACGTGAAATTAACTCAAGTCTGAATAACTTCCCAAATTAAGCAATTTTCGAAATCCGAACACTTTTTAACCATGAACTTTTTTTTTGAATTTCTATAATTTCCAAACCTAAAACAATTTGTAATTTTTCCTCACCAAAATTTCCTGAACTGTAGTTCTTTCTCACCAAAATTTCCATAATAATTCTTTCTCACCAAATTTTTCCCAATATAATTACAGAAGATCCTAAAATTTATAAAATTCGATTCTTCTGAACTGCAATTCAAAATATTGTAAACAAAATATCTAAATTTAGACGTAAATGCAAATTTCTCAAATAATTCTTTCTCACCAATTTTTTTTGAATATTTTTAATAAGAATATTTTTAATAAGTTTCAATATTTCATAATTACGAAAATCACTAAAATTCATAAAATTTAAATCTTTTAATCGGCTAACCAAAATAATACAAATAATATATCATAATTTACAGAAAAATGTATTTTCTCAGATAATTCTTTCTCACCAACAAACATTCAGCATTTTCAATAAGTTTCGAAATAGATTTGAAACAAGTTTTCCTTGGATTTTTTCCCAACAAATATTCCCCCCCTCCATATAACATTAAACAATTTTTTTTAGTTTCAAAATAGCTTTCCAACAAGTATTTTCCCCCATAGAATATTCAACAGCACAAAAATATTATTTCCCCAAGAATATACAACAATATTCACAGAAGTTTCAAATATATTTCATACATGCTTCTCTGATTTTCTTTTCCCGAACAGGTTTTGCTCCGTTGACTCGATACAAATTCCGTAGACAAATGCATAATGTATCAAGACCACTGCAGCGGGCACGTCGTGCCACAAATTTCAAATTTAATAAAATTTCAAACTTTCAACACAAAAGTTGCACCAAATAAACATTGCACACAAAAAATAAAACTAAGAAATATTAAAATTTAAGAAGTTTTCGAACTTCCCACATGAACTAACAAATGTTCATTTTGTTTAAAATTTGTTGGGCTAGTCCTTTAGATAATTCTTCTATTTTTTCACTAGGAAAAACAAAAATCCAAACGGAATTCAAAATTTCCGAACCCAACGGGCGCCGCATGTCAACACGCTAAATTTTCCAACAGTACTTATCCATTGTAATATCCCAGTTTATCTTTAAAATATTACAGTTAGTGATTACAAAATTATACAATAATTTAACAAACCTACGGTACCTGTCAATACAAATTGAACTCACACGTGTAACTACAACCACTTCTCTTAATACATACAATATTTCACTTCATCACATACATTTTACTTTTTGAACAAAAAAAAACTAACTAATTAATACTATTAAAAACACAAAATACGCTCATGTACACACGGGCGCGGCGTGTCGTCGCGCCATCTTGCCTAGTATTTTGTATTGGTTGGACTTCGAAAATCCTTGATCCGTCCCTGGTCGAATGAAACTTCTCCTCTTTCTCCAAGGTCGGTAGCAACGAGAGGAACTGAAAATAAACAGTGACGACCGACGACGAACACATAACAACACACAACAAGTACACAAACACACGTACGCAGGTTTTTATTCTCTCATCTTAGCGCCTGCATCGATCGAGATGCAGCTGGTACAGTTATTATTACAAACGACATAGACAGATACACGTAGGCACACGCTGATCACGAGGTAGCGAGCGAGCTTAACGGCGTTGCTAGCATGCATGGCTAGCACTGCCTGATGCACTTGCACTGGCGGAGGATCCCGTCGCAGTTGCCTCCGCCCCAGCCCTCCTGTTGGCACGCCGACGCGCAGTTGTGGTCCGACATGCACGCCCCCTTGAACCCCTTGCTCCGCCGCCGGCACACCCTCGCCTCCGCCCCCGGCACCGCCGCCTCCTCTGCATAATATCCATTTTACATTTCTCACGTCAACATGCATGCGATATCACACTAAACAAACAGCTCCAGTTTATCCATGCCTATAAAATTGATTTGAAACAATACGTACGTGCGATGAGGACGAGGAGCAGGATCAAGATCGCCTGCGTCGCCACCTTCTTCGTCCACATTGACGCCATGGCTACTACTCGATCGAGCTTGATCAACTACTATAGTACAGTGTGCGTACGAGAAGCTGATTGCTAGGGAAGTTGGTGAGTGAGGTGGTAAGCTGATCGATGTGCACCTTTATATACAGGACCTCGGAGGCGGCCGGCTCGGACTCGAACTCTCGAGCATGCACTGCATGCGTGGGAGATAGCTAGGACACGTGGAGCGCCGCCTGATCAGGCACATACACGTGGCTGGTGCAACGCATGCAGCACCACGTATGTACGAGATGGTAGTCGGCAGTACGGTCGATTTTGGCTGCATCGGTGCATGAGTGCCAGATGGTAGTCGGCAGATAACTAGGTAGGTCCGAGGTAGGGGAAGGCTGTCTTTGGCCTCACGTGGTTCGTCGGCAGCGTCTTTGCATGCACGACAGCTCGAGCCTGCTATGCATGCTCATTGATCCACACCTCTGAATCGGCTACTCACACAATTCGGAAAATTCTCAACGACTTTGTTTATGTAACTAGTATTGTCACCTTCGAATTCCACAAAACAAATTTCATCCGCTTAATGTAGATTCCCCCGCCGATGTCATGGCCTCCAAACTTGGAACAACGGCCTCTTTCTTTTCGCGGATATATAACTCGACATGTTTATGACTTCTATAAAATTGTCATCATTCGTGTTCCAACTAATTATCAATATGTGCGACATCTACGGCCCGTTTCGGCTACATGGTGACTCTCCTCTCAAAAGCTAGACGACTCATGTTTGCGTCCTCGATAACCTTCCAACGTATTTCACGGTTTGTTTCCTAAAATTTAAACTCACGCTCGATCACATTGATAACATAAATGCTCTTTCTTCTGGTAATCATATTCTGGATAAATGTTTAGTTGTGTGGGATGAAATCCGCACCGAAATCCCGCATGTGGTTTTGGTGTTAAAATTTGAGCCCTTTTACGGTACCCCCAAATGAACAATAGCCATCTATTTTCGCTAATCTAATGGCTGAAAACGTTTCATACTGGTGCTAAATTGATGACCAGTATAAGTCATACCGTTGATCGGCGGCGTCCTTGCATGCACGACACCTCGAGCCTGCCCTCTTGCTCATTTTTTAAAGGACTGGCAACCAAAGGTTGCAGTCATCGCAATAAGAACGGATAAGAGAGTTTATATACAAGGTTTTACATATGGCCAAGCCATCCGCACCCTCTTGCTCATTGATCCACACCACTAGCAAATCTTGGTGAGTGATCGTTCCATGGGCTTTTGCCGTAAATCTTGGTCTGTTTCAACTTTCACGTGCCACTAGCAAAGCTATAGCTGTTGATCCAAGTTAGATCTTTGGTTTGAGCCGACAAGCAAACCCTGAGAAGATAGGCCATACATTCTGATTTTCGTTAATATTTTGATTTTTTATGACGAAAAAAAATGAACTAGAGTTTTGGCTGACCTCGCGAGCGCGTCTGAATCGGCTACTCACACAATTCGGAAAATTCTATATGACTCTGTTTATTTAACTAGTATGTCACCTTTAAATTCCACAAAACAATTTTTTTGGAATTCCCCTGCCGATGTCATGGTCTCCAAACTTGGAACATCAGCCTCTTTATTTTCACGGATATAACTCGACATGTTCATGTCAACTGTAAAATTGTCATCATTCGTGTTCCAACCAATTATCGATATGTGCGACATCTAAGGCTCGTACGACTCATCTTAATGTTTGCGTCCTCGATAACCTTCCAATGTATTTCACGGTTTGTTTTCTACTCCCTCCGTATCAAAATATAAGACTCTCTAGCTAGCTTGTACACATATTTATGTAGATGTGAACCTTGCACTAAAACATGTCTACATACATGTGTGTACAATCTAGGTAGAGAGTCTTATATTTTGATACGGAGGGAGTAAAATTTAAACGCACGCTCGATCAAATTGATAAATAAATGCTCTTTCTTCTGGTTCGCCGATGAATCATATTATGGATAAATGTCTAGTTGTGTGGGATGAAATCCGCACCGCATCCCGCATGTAGTTTTGGTGTTAAAACTTAGGTACAAAATGAC
Organism: Poa pratensis; assembly: GCA_947311845.1. Taxonomy (NCBI): domain Eukaryota; kingdom Viridiplantae; phylum Streptophyta; class Magnoliopsida; order Poales; family Poaceae; genus Poa; species Poa pratensis. The sequence goes on from CAMZMU010000070.1 coordinate 40,258,723, forward strand.
AACCTAGTATTTTTGTTAGAATTCAGAATTTTTATTTCCAATTGGAAGCATCTTATAGAAAGGAATGTGAACGAATCAATGCGCAAGGAATACAAGTTGTAAAGTACCAAACATGCCGGTTGCAGTGGGAGGAAGTTGAGCAATTGAACAAATGTTGCTACAAATAAACTAGCCTAAGTGCATCACTGCCGCAATTGTGAGCAATTGCATTGAGGTTTCTAGGAATATGATATATCTGGGCGTTCTCAAAGGTAGTCTCATGGAAGAAATGACCGAATTTTTCTATAAAATGTTCCACTCCACAAACCTACCAAGAATAGACCTCCACCACTCGCCATTGCCTCTCCCCGAAACTCAAACTCCTCCTTCTTAGCAAACTTATTTACAAATTCTGCTTATTCTTCGCCTAGTCCTCCAAGATCTATTGGTGATGGCCAATCCATCTTCCTTTGGCTAGAAAAGATGGATTCTGCTAGAGACAATACCACTGTAAATTCTCGAAATTTTTCTCACACCATCTAAATGAAAATGCTTTCGTGTTTTGAATTTTGTGGTATGAAGTCATGGTTGGCCTTCAAAACAGAATGATCATGATTGAGTACGGTGAGCTTGTTTTTCTTGGTTCCTTGTTGCAGGGCACCTCTATTCGCGTGGGTCCAAACACTAGGGTGCTCCTAGATGACACGTCCTTCTCTTCTAGAGGTGCATGTCAAAACCTCTCATCGCACTTTGGTGACGAGGGCCTCAATATTATCAAAGCATCCCGCGCAACAACACAGTCAAGATCATCAAATGCCTACCCCATTTCGATAGAATCAATAGGAGAGCCAACGTTCACCTGACACTGCTTCACTTGCAGCTTCTTCTTGGTGCTCTTGACCCTCTAAAGACCATCATCATCAACATCTATTTTTCATCTATAACAAATATCATGTCATGTAGCAAGCGATCGACATAGTCTCAAACTACAACCCATTCACCAACATTAGATAATTTCATGTATGCTATTAGTACAAATGTATGTTCATTGTTTACAGAGCAAGCATGTTCCACGGGACGTACGCAAGAATGATAATATCATGTGCACCGATGTTTATGGTGCACAACATTTTTAGAATTTTCAGTAATTCTATGAAAAATAGAGATTTAAATTCAAAATTCCACAACTCGCAACACCAAATGCTATGGAAATATTGATAAGGGATAGAATTGGTAGCCCAATTTACATCTACTGCTCGTAAAGAACACTCTTTTCTCTTTCTCGAACCGTGTTTCAAATTTATCAGACATAATAAACAGATGTTGAGACAACATGTTTTTTTCTTCAAAAAGATACAACTTCTTAAAGGATCGCCGATATCAGATAACCAGGTGCAGAAAGCTGCGACTAAACCAGATTATTGTTCAAAATATCTTCCGATATTCCGATAAATCGGCCGATTTATCGCTTCTCGGTGTCTGGCCGATAAGATAAATCGGCCGATAAATCCACCGATATGCCGATAAATCTGCCAATTTACCCCTTATTTTAGGTCGATCGATAAGTTTCCCGATAAGCGATATCCCAACATTGAACAGATACTAGAGTATATTTTCTTCGTTTTGACACTGGGAGCTGATAGGCGTACGCGCTCCAGCTTATGCTCACCCCCTTCGGTCACCTGGCACTGGGAGCTGAACGCTTCGGCAACCAGCTCGACGGGTGGCAAAGTGCAATGTGCATGCAGGATGCCACGTACGTGTACACCTGCATGGCATCGAGCTCCTCCGGCCCAAACCTCCTATAAGTACAAGAGAGCATTTCCTCTCCGTCCAAACAAGATACACAGGCGCCAGAATCAGCAGCTACAGCTTGTTCTACCTTATCCCACCTACTGAGTAAAATGGAGTTCAAGCCCAAGGCGACCGTGTGCGCAGCGCTGCTGATGCTGCTCTTGCTTTCTTCCTGTAAGCCTGATTGAACTCGAGAGAGAATTTCTATAAGGACTTTGCTGCTTGTCTAATGACTAACTCGTGAAATTACTTTCAGACGACGGCGGCGGCATGGCGGAGGCGCGGGTGTGCACCGGGAAGAGCCAGCACCACTCGTTCCCGTGCATCTCGGACAAGATCTGCAGCGGCACCTGCATCAAAGAGCAAGGCAGCCACTGGACCGCCGGTTACTGCCACTACAGGGTCTGCACCTGTCAGAAGGCGTGCTAGAGTCACAGAGCTCTGCCCATCCATGGCGCCGTCGTCGTCGAAACCTGCCAGCCTCACCTCCCCTCCATGTACCCAAATTAGCAATAATTCCCACGCACCGCTCTTTCAGTTAGTCAGGAAATGCATGTAATAATAAAGCGCTCACGCGCCACCTGTGTACGTCCGTAGCATAATGCAACGCTTTGCTTTCAGTGGCACATCATATCATTGTTCTTCTGTTACACTGGACTAGCTTAGCTAGCCAGGCTGCAGCATGCGTCTTATTGCGAAAAGCTCGGCAAGTTTCCTCCACTCGCGACAATGGTTCAAGTAACGCGGTACGAGAGAGAGACGGGTTGGTTTCAGTGCCGGAAGTGGCGGACGCCGGTGAAGACGAGGGAGACGCCGTACTTGTCGCAGCAGTCGACGGCGTCCTTGTCCCTCATGCTGCCGCCGGGCTCCGCGATCACGCCGATGCCATTCTCGCACGCCTCCTCCACCGCGTCCTTCCAGGCTGTAATATATACAGTTTCACATCAATCGATTTCGATTTACCCACAAATTAGTAATTCAACTTGCAAGTAAGCTCGAGCAGGGTTTGGTGTTGTTTTGTTCTCACCGAATGGGAAGAAGGCGTCGCTGGCCAGAGCGGCGCCCTTGGCCTCTTCCCCTGCTTTCCTGAAGGCGAGCCGCAGGCTGTCCACCCTGTTAGGCTGCCCGCTCCCCATGCCCAGCATGCAATTGTTCTGCACACAGAAGATCCATCAAGTCAATTCACTCGACCAAATGAACTATTATATTCTACACATATGTCAGTGGTTTTTGAGTTCGCAGTTTGCACTGCCTAATTTCAGAGACACCGGTCGATAAGAAAAAGGAAAATAGGGCAATAATTTCTTTGCAGACAACACCATGTATCTCGACCTTACGTAGCGCTTTGCACTAGTAACTAGACAGGTTAGCCAGGCGCTAGCAGACGCTCACAAACAGATGATGCAGCAGGTCAAAAAGTAAATAAATAAAAGATGATGCAGCTGTCCGTAGCCCCGTAGGAGGGGCACGGAGATAAGACCGGTAAGACCAAAGTCGTAAACAGGTGACGAAAGGTCGAAATACATGTTATGTGGACTAAAATACTGACGGCAAATTGCAATTTACCCTTGTTTTCTTTTCCTCGGCAGAGTGGGAGAGACGCACTAACCTTGGCGATCACAATGGCATTGCTCTTGACGTGCTTCACGCAAAGCCAGGCAAACTTGGCATCCGAGAGCTCGCAGTCCGTCGGAGCCTTCTGAGAAACTGTCTTGAAGGTGATGTCTTCAGGTGCTAGGTCGTCTGACTCTTGGGCTAACCAACCGCCGCTAACCTGCCTGAGCGACAGCATCCCTTTGCCGCTTCTCTTCGCCTCGAGAATCCTCAGCGTCTTCGATTTCCCCTTGAGGACCTGGAGGCCCTTCTCTGTGTATCCTGGCGCAACCACGATCTCGTAGAACATCCGTGTCTCGCCATCAGTGGGGCTTCTGAATTCACGAATTTCCTTCGCAAGATTCTACATAAATGGAAACGTTAACAATGAGCATACATGATTCATGAATGCACCATGGCCAGCATCGAAAGCACAAAAACGTTAGAAGTTGCAAAATATAATATCAGAGTCTAGTTGACACCTCGTCAATTGTGGTGTTAAATGCAACTATCCCACCAAATGCGCTGACAGGATCCCCCTTTACGGCCAACCTGTATGCCTCAAGCACATCCTGTTGGGATGCAACGCCGCACGGATTGGTGTGCTTAACCACGACACAGGTAGGATTCTCGAACTCTGACACACAGTTCCATGCAGCATCAGCATCCAAGTAGTTGTTATAGGACATTTCCTGTCAAAAAGGAAATATGCCACTGGTGAGAACCCCTGAAAAAGCATCGCTGTACTTTTGGGCAGCATAAACTCACAAAGAGCAGTAATTTTCACTAACAGGTTGTATACAGAATAAGCCAAATACTCGAGTTAACTTAAAAACAGAATGCTCTACGTGTATGGTTGAATAATGTGTGTTTTTCTTTGTCCAAGCAATAACTGAATAGCATGACCTCCTCACCTTTCCATGGTGTTGAACTGCTGTTGCAATACCACCGGCATTGAATACAGAAAGACTCTTGTCACCATAAAAGGCCGCCTTTTGATGAGGATTTTCACCATAACGAAGTGTAGACTTCAGCGAAAGGGGAACAGTAAAACTTGGGGGAAATATATCTCCTACATACATAAGACCATGAAAGTGTTATATCTGACAAAATTATCAGATAACAATTAAATCATTTACTAACAAAAGAGTTATACCTTCGTTAGATTGCTTCCATAGCCACTCTGAGACAGCTGAATCGTAGGAAGCACAATGCTGGAATGCTTTCCATGCCAGCATTCTGCGGAATTGCTGGTCATCTTGTTTTCCTCGCAGATACTCCAAGAGAGCAGGGTAATCTTCATGATCCACAACCACAAGAACATCCTTATGATTCTGTCAGGTATAACAAGGACATCATTGAGAAGTACATCAGTTCCTGCTGAAATACTAAATAAATCTCAAATATAGATGAATAAACATATACTTCTGATAAACAGCAAGCACAATATACGTCAACGTAAACTGATGTTGCGTGAACATGGCATGCGACACTGCAACATCCATGTGACTTATAACTTCAAATGAGCAAATCAGTCACCTTCGCTGCAGCCCGGATCATGGTAGGACCACCAATATCAATATTTTCAACCCCATCCTCAAAAGAAATTGCACCTGAGGTGACCTTATTATAGAATGGATACAAATTCACCACAACCACGTCAAATGTCCCTGTGTGCCAAAAAATGTCCTAGTTAGCTGACAATACAAGTCAAGATTGTTATTGCATAGCATGACACTTGGAATAATCGTAAAATGGTCAATTAAGAGAATATGGGACAAAAGGACTAATAAAATCACCAATTCCATGCTCATTCAATGCTTTAAGATGATGCTCCTGGTCTCTTCGGGCAAGAATACCACCATGTATACTGGGGTGCAATGTTTTTACTCTTCCATCAAGCTGCAATCACCAAAAGAGAAAAGTACATGGAGATGGAAAAAAAACTCAATATGCTGCTGGACATCGTTTAAGTCACTAGTCTGAGGCAAAACACAAGGTTGTCTGAAATGGACTGCAACAGCAAAAATGAATTGGCATTGTTATCATCTACCAATTATACAACAACTACTATGAGGATTCAGGAGGCATCAAAGAGAGGAGATTTGAAAAACATAATGCCTATTATGTCTGAGTCCATGACAATGCACTTTGTTGCATGAATGGACAACCAGCAGTAGCAACTATAGTATGTTGAAAAAACATTTCATGAAATGCAATTTTACAGCACTTCCAAAAAAAATTGATTCAGGAATTGGTTTGTTCGCTATGATAAACAATGGTCGGACGAAAAAATATTTCAACAGATGCTGCAGCAGCTGAACAAAAATTTAAATATACCATCTCAGGAAAATGTGTAATCTGTTCAACTTTTGTAACATTCACTCCAGCTGCTTCGAGACTCGACGCTGTACCACCGGTGGAGATAATGGAAAACCTAGATGAGCAAAATCTTCATAAGATCCTTCATAACTAGAATGGATACAAAAATCAGCATTGGTAAATCTAGGCTGGATAACACTTCTCCTGTAGAAAATTAAGCTTCATACATATATAAGTAAATCAACTCTGACACAAACTGTCAGTTTATGAAAATGTGCAGCTAGGCGAGAATTACTTGTTAATAAGAAGCCTAGAGCGAACAGTGCCTAACTTAGGGAAAACACAATATATGTGATGAATCAGCACTGACAGAAGTAGGCATTGATGTACAAGTTAATTCGTCATAGAGATGCATGGGCAAGCTATAAACCGCAGCAAGACTTAACAGAGACTCACGTTAACTTGAAACAAGAAGGCACGTGTCAGTTATACAATTTTAAAGGGGAGGGGGATCCCACTAGACGAAAGGATTACCCTAAGCTCTGAAGAGCCCTTCCAAGATTGGCCAAGTCGGTCTTATCTGACAATGATATCAGTGCTTGCTTGACTCCTCTTGCTGTTGGAAGATATCATTAGTTCATTGCTCACACGTCGTTAAGTCATGAACAAGATAAAGTTAAATAAAAAGAATGTACAACTCTCGAGACCAGTGCTACTTGACTACTTGTTCAAACACATAAGCCCCAACAAGATTAATCAATTTGCTCATAGTAACAAATTAAACATGTTCGTCGTACTTCTTTATTGCACAGCAATAAGCATAACTAACCCACTTCTAACAAATCTGGCAGCAGGTTGCTTATAAGCTAATTCCATGTGGCACAACGTTGCTACTTATCCTTTCCTGACACATCGCCAACAGGGTTTTGACTTTGAGAGGGCTCAAGTGATTTCAAACACATCTCTGAGACAACCTATTGCAAAATCAAGTCGATCCTAGGACATCGAACCAAAGTCTACATGGAAATTGTACCAGTAAACATTTGAACGAATCCTCCTATCGCAGCATTACAAAACAGAAACGGGACCCAAAAACGAAACCCAGCAAAGTGCAGAGACACGCACCACCGCTGGAGGGCGCCGTCGACGCGCCAGGCTCCGCCGCCGCGGCCATGGCTGGACCCGGCCCACGCTCCGCGGCCGAAGACGACGACGACAGGGAGACGCGGCGACTCTGCAAAGCAAAAGGAGCAGACAAAACGTGCCACGCTGAGCAAGCAAGCAGGGGAAACGGTAAGATAAGCTTTGGATGGAAACGGGGAGGGTGAGGGAGTACCGCCGGGTGGTGGGGAGCGGCGCGGAGGAGGTGGCGGCCGTGAGGGGACGCGCGGACGCCGGCGACGAGCTTGGCGGCGGCGGGGGTGCAAGGGGAGGCGAGATAAAGTGGCATTCTCGGTATTCCTGAACTTTATGCTTCGGTCGGGAGCGCAAGATTTTTTCGAATCGAAGATATATAAAAAGGTGAGGTGTTGCGGCGATTCGCCTTGGCTTTTTTGGCTCGTGGTGTCTAGAGAGGGCGGGTGTTACAAACTGAACTGTGGTGGTGCAAGGCGCACGCAGCGACTAGGGTAGGGGCGTAGGGCGGCCGCCGGCGGTTGAGGGTTTGGGGCATTTCGATTTGGGAGTGTGGTCTACCGCGGACACGGGCTTGCTGCGCTTGCACATGGGCTGCCCTATGTACCGCTGACAGCGAGTTGTTCCAGGCATTGATAACGTCAAGTCCTTTCTACTTATAGGCCCACCAAGAGAGCGGCCCAAGATTTCCGAACGGAACGTACCGATGTCAGCCAAAAAAAAAAATCCATATGCGTGTTTCTTTTGAAGAAAAAAAGAAAGGTGGCGAAATCGTTCCTTTCACGTCCGACTACTTTTCATGTTTCCTTTTGTTAGCAGACAATTTTTATGCTGGGTTTTTTTATTTTCTTTATGTTTTTCATACTTATTGCGATTTTTGTTTGCAAAAACATGTGCATTGAAAAGTGAACTTATTCAAAAATATATATATAACTAATTTAATTTACACATTTAGTTTAAATAAGAAATTATTTATGTTGTAATATAATTATCGATGTTCAAAAAAAAAAATGTAACAAAAATCCATCCGTGTATCACCATACGGTTCAAATATTGTTCACGAATGTTCATACAGTTTAAATTTCACATGGATTAAAAAAATGCTACTAGGATTCAAAATAATTGTTCACGAGACTTAAAAAAATTCCATAGGAGAAATAGATTTACGGGGTTCAAAGAAACATGTTCACTTGACCAAAAAATGTTCATGGGGTTCAAAAATTGTTCTGAAATGTTACAAAAAAGGGAACCGCTCTCGGGAGTTTTATTTTTTATCCTCCTCGCGCATCAAGAGGAGCGTCGTGGGACATCTCCCCCCGGCGAAGAAGAGCGTTGTGCAGAGTTGTGCGGACATCTCAGCCCCACAGGTACCAGAGGGCACTACATGTCACGCTCAGGGAGAGACCATGGCGGGAGGGGCCCGGTGGCTGTTTTTCTCCTTTCTTCGAGATTTGAATACGAAAAATAAAATATATTTTAAATATCTTTTGAACCTCAGGGCGCTACATGTCACGCTTAGGGACAGTCGCATTAATGCAAATAGGTTAACAAGACAGATGGAAATTCATAGCATTGTTAGACGGAGTTGTAAATTTTGGTCTTACACATGTAATGGGTATAAAGCTTTCCCTTGATTTATTTTTCATTTCCTCATATACTCCCTCCATTATAAAATAATTGAAACTCTATGTTTATTGTAGGTCAACTTATTTTAAGTTTAACAAATCTCCGTTGTAGAATATATCAGCATTTAGAACACCAATTAACTTTTATTAGATTTATTATACAATAAATATTTATACTCCCTCCGTTTAGGTGTATAGGGCCTCTTATGAAATAATATTTGTTCCCAAACTAAGCAGAAATAAGGCCTGAAATATTAATTAGCCTAATTAATTGGAAGTTTCTGTCCCTCTCTCTTCTCCTATAATTGCTCCTAATTGGTGGTATGAGACAGTTTGACCAATGCATGGCTTGTCTAGTTAATAAGCTAATTAATGTACCGTCCTATTTAATCGTTGATTGGGGAGTAATATAATCAGTCATCACTTGCCTTGGTGGCGGTGCCTTTGCTAGAGACCCTATACACCTAAACGGAGGGAGTACTATATAGAGGTAATTACACTTTTAGTCCCACAACTTGCGCTCTCCGTGCATTTTAGTCCCACAACTTGCGAAACGTGCACCAGCAGTCCCACAACTTGTCCAGACGGAACAATTTAATCCTAAAACGCCACGTCGGATGCTGAGTGGACTAAAATCTTTTACATTTAGGTCCTATGAGATAACTAAAATTGCAATCAAGTCCCTCCGCGAGCGACAGTTAGAATTTTGCAATTAATTCCACCGTATCCGCTCTTTCCTTTTATTCTATTTCTTTCCTCACGTTTTTAGGCGCGGTCGAGGAACTACTGGAGCTGGGCGACGACGGCGACGGTGCGTTCGTTTCTCTCGGAACCAGGCGGCGATGCACTACCGCGAGCACCATGAAGACCCGCCGGCGTACGGTATGTCCCCGCGACGGATTTTCAACCTTGGCTGTGGCTTGTTCGTCGCGCCCGCTGTTCTTGTTGTTTGGCGGAAGTGCGTGCATGATCGGGAGAGATTGAGCGATTTTTTAGGGGAGAAGTAGTTGGGGAATAGGTTCAGTAGTAGTTGGGCAATGCTTTAGACGTATAAAATTGGAATTTATGGTCGAATTGCTTGATATGTTCATGCCCTGTTCGTCGCCCTGTTCGTCGCCGAATTTGAGCGGAGAAGAAATTAGAGAATAGATTCAGGAGAGATTGAGTGAATTTAGGATTAAGTTGAGAAATTGGTGTGTTTATGAATGATATTCCTAATCAATGGATTCTCGATTTTGCATCTGATATGAATAGTCTGAATTTTATCACGGCTGTTGTTAGCTACAGTAACTGAATTTCGCTGTTTTCATAATGTATGGTGTGAAATTGCCTAATTGTACAACTTGATCGAAATTTTGTTTGTTTTCTGCAGTTCTGTATCCGGATGAGGAGTCCAATACTTTCACTGTCCGAGTTGTGTACAATGGACTTTTCACCGGTTTAAGAGATAATTTGGAATATGTCAGTGCCACCGTTGCATATTTTAATGATTACAGTGGTGATACTTGGTCACTTAATTGGATTGATGAAATTCTTCGCCAGCTTGATGAAAAGAGAGATGGCAGAATGCAGATATATTGGTGTTTGCCTGACAAAGATCTACAAGATGGTTTGGTACTTATTGAGAAGCATTCCCACATTATGCAAATGGTCAAAGCCTGCAAGTTTCATAAGACACTGACATTATTTGTAGATCACAGCAACTTTCTCCAGAGAATAAGGCCAGAGTTGATTCAAAATCTGCCAGCATTGTCAACTGATAGAACAGTTCGTAGAACAGCTGCATCTGCTGAACCTGAAGCATCTAATTCTGTGCAAGTAGAAGAGAAGATGAAGAAGTGTTTAAGTTCAGAGGAAAGGAAATTACCAACGGTTGATGCATCAGTTGAACCTGAAGCTTCAAGATCATCAATGCTAACAAAGAAGATGAAGAAGAGTATAAGTTTAGTTGAACCTGATAATTCTGTGCACGTTTTACAGTCAGATGGCAATGGCAATGACAATGAGAGTGACAGTGATAGTGAATTTAAGTTGTATGACAGTGATTTTGATGCCGAAGATGGTGATGATGATCTGTTTGCAGAGAATGTGGATAAGTCTGTGAATGATAACAATGAGAAGGAAGTGTGTGAGGAGCATGAAGATGTTGATGCATTGGAGGATACTGATCTAAATCTTGCTAAAGAAGACAGAGAAAGGTTGAAGAATCAGTTCAAGGTATTTAATCCAGAGGTGGACATGGACAATCCTTCTTTTAGTCTTGGTATGGTGTTCAGTGGTGTAGAAGAGGTGAGGAAGGCATTGACAACATATAACATTAGAAACAGAGTACCAATAAAGAAGACCAAGAATGACAAGAGAAGGGTAGAAGCTGTGTGTGCTCCTGGTTGTACTTGGTATCTTAAATCAGCAAATGACAAGAGAAGGTCAGGTGGGTTTGTGATAACAGCATATGAAGCTAATCACACTTGTGAGGCAGGCTGGCCACTGCTTGATGACGTGAAAGCACACGTTCGTTGGGAGACCCCAAGAGGAAGGTATGAAGCAGTGCAGCAGCAAGTTTTCCCTCGGCAAGATACCAAGGTTGTCAGATCCACTAGGAGTAAAAGGCACCTCTGAAGGTTGTTGGTGGCGCCGTTTACTCTATCACCAACGTGGAACCTGCACACAACACAATCAAACTACTTTGCCCCAACGAAACGGTGAGGTTGTCAATCTCACCGGCTTGCTGTAAACAAAGGATTAAACGTATGGTGTGGAAAATAGTGTTTAATTGCAGAGAATGAAAAGGAACAATGATTGCAGTTGGTTGTATTATCAGTGTAAAAGAATGGATCGGGGTCCACAGTTCACTAGTGGTGTCTCTCCATAAAAGATAACTAACATGCTGGGTAAACAAATTACAATTGGGCAATTGATGAATAGAGAGCGCATGACAATGCATATATATGACAAGATGAATACTATGATATTCAATTGGGCATTACAACAAGATACATAGACCGTTATCCAACAACATCTATGACTAATAATCCACCTTCAGGTTGACATCCGTGTTCCCCGTTGGTATTAAGTTGCAAGCAACAGATTATTGCATTAAGTAATGTGCATAATGTAAACAATACAATTATCCTTAGACAAAGCATTGCTGTTTTACCCCTAGTGGCAACAGCACATCCACAACCTTAGACGTTGCTGTCACTCACCCAGATTACCGGAGGCATGAACCCACTATCTAGCATAAATACTCCCTCTTGGAGTTACAAGCATCTACTTGGCCAAAGCATCTACTAGTAACGGAAAGCATGCAAGATCATAAATAACATATAAATAGATTGATAATCAACTTGATCATAGTATCAATATTCATCGGATCCCAGCAAACACAACATGTAGCATTACAATAAGATGATCTTGATCATGATAGGCAGCTCACAAGATCTAAACATGATAGCACAAGGAGGAGAGACAACCATCTAGCTACTGCTATGGACCCGTAGTCCAAGGATGAACTACTCACGCATCACTCCGGAGGCAGGCATGGTGATGTAGAGCCCTCCGGTGATGATTCCCCTCTCCGGCAGGGTGCCGGGAAGAGCTTCAGAACCCTCCCGAACTAGGGTTGACGACGGCGGCGGCTACGGAACTTTTCGTGGATGGAGGCTCGGGTTTAGGGTTTTTGGACGAAGGCATTATATAGGCGAAAGGGCGGCGTCTGGAGGCACCCGAGGGGGTCACGCCACCCCCCGGCGGGCAGGAGGTGGGGCCGCGCCGGCCCCTGGCATGGCTGCCTCCTCGGTCGCCTCCGTCTCTCCTTTGGACTCCGTGTACGTGTCGGGAAAATAGAAGGTTCTGTCCAAGTTTCGTCCAATTCCGAGAATATTTCCAGAACAGCTTTTCTGGAATACAAAAACAGCAGAAAACAGGAACTGGCACTGTGGCATCTTGTTAATAGGTTAGTCCCAGAAAATGCATAAAAATGATATGAAGTGTATGTAAAACATGTAACAATTGGTATAATATCAACATGGAACATCAGAAATTATAGATACGTTTGAGACGTATCAAGCATCCCCAAGCTTAGTTCTACTCGTCCTCGAGTAGGTAAAACGATAAAAACAAAATAATTTCTGAGGTGACATGCTACCATCATAATCTTGATCAAATAGTATTGTAAAGCACATGTTATGAATGAAGTGATCCAGGTCAATGGTCTATAGTTTGCTAACAAATAGATAATGAGCAAACAACTGAATCATATAAGCAAAAACTTTTCATGAATAGTACTTTCGAGACAAGCATCAAAAAGTTTTGCATAAGAGTTAACTCATAAAGCAATAGATTCTAAGTAAAAGGTATTTAACCAACACAAAGGAAGATTTAAGTTTCAGCAATTGCTTTCAACTTTCAACATGTATATCTCATGGATATTTGTCAACACAAAGCAATATAATAAGTACAATATACTAGCATATAAAAATTGTTGCACCAAAGTTGACACTAGTGTTTGCTTCTGAGATAGAAAGAAGTAGGAAAACTGACTCAACATAAAAGTAAAAGAAAGGCCCTTCGCAGAGGGAAGCAGGGATTAAATCATGTGCTAGAGCTTTTTAAGTTTTTGAAATCATATAGAGAGTAAAAATATAAGTTTTGAGAGGTGTTTGTTAATTGTCAACGAATCAGAAAATGGAAAAGTACAATATGACCCCTGCCAACCAGACTTTTAAGAGCGGCTCCCATGAAGGACGTTATTTCTACCAGCAAGGCAGATCATCCCTCTTTCTCTTTTGTTTACACATGCAGATATTTCACTGTTGTCATTGCTTGACTGATAAATCAGGGCAAAAATGTGAAGAGAATTAAGCGGTTAAAGTTGTAATTAATTGGGACTGGGCACCCCATTTGCCAGCTCTTTTTGCAAAATTAATGGATAAGCGGATGTATATGCCGCTAGTCCGGTGGTAAAGTCTGTTTGACAGGTGACATAAAGACATCCACCCCGTCCTCATGAGCTTGGTAAACATTGACACAAAAAGGAGTAATAAAAGTTTTGAATAGTTTAAAGGTAGCACATGAAAAATTTACTTGGGTGGCAAGGAAATACCACATATAGGTAGTTATGGTGGACACAAATGGCATGGATTTTGGCTCAAGGTTTTGGATGCACGAGAAGCATTCCCTCTCAGTACAGAGTTTAGGCTAGCAAGGTTATTTGAAGCAAACACAGGATATCAACCGGTACAACAAGACTCATATGAAAACATATTGCAAGCATTATAAGACTCTACACTGTCTTCCTTGTTAACCAAACCCTTTTACTAGAAAATATCTAGACCTTAGAGATACCAATCATACAAACCAAATTTCAACAAGCTTTACGGTAGTTCTTCACTAATAGGTTTTAACCACATGATACAAAAGCTTAAACATGAACTACTTGATAACTCAAAACAATTGACAAGTATCAAATTATCCAAGACAGTGATCTACAAGAATATGTAAGTCTTTTCCATTATACCATCTACCACATGCAGCATTTTCTGTTCCAACCAAACACCAATCAATTTATTTCAACACAAACTCTCCAAACAATTATAAGTACTTTCTCTAAAAGAACTAACAGCTCTGAACAAGAGATGCATGAAAAACAGGAGCTAAAAGCATAGCAGTAGCTAGACAAGAATACTCAACAAGTATAAGTGAAGAATAGGAGTATTCAATGAAAAAGCGGAGCGTGTCTCTCTCCCAAACAAGATTGCTAGGATCCAACAAGTTGATCTCAGAAAATAAAATAACAATGCGAAAATAAAAGCACACAGACGCTCCAAGTAAAGCACATATGATGTGAAAGAATTAAAATATAGTTTCACTAGAGATGACCTGATAAGTTGTTGATGAAGAAGGGGATGCCTTGGGCATCCCCAAGCTTAGACGCTTGAGTCTTCTTGAAATATGCTGGGGTGATCCATGGGAGCATCCCCAAGCTTAAGCTCTTCACTCTTCTTGATCACATTATATCATCCTCCTCTCTTGACCCTTGAAAACTTCCGCCACACCAAACTCAGAGTAATTCTCATTAGAGGGTTAGTGCACAATCAAAAACTCACATGTTCTATAAGGACACAAACATGACCATTACTTTTTAAACATTAGCTACTGCCACTGATGTTATGTGAAGCTCTTCCACCCAAAAAAGAATTCCACTCAACACTAGTAAAAGAGAGAATGCAAAATAAAAGACAGAATCTGTCTAAAACAGAACAGTCCGTAAAGACGAATTTTTTCGAGGCACTTACGTTGCTCAGATCGAAAAACTCAAAACTAACGAAAGATGCGTACATATCTGAGGATCACGCACAAAAATTTGCAGATTTTTTCAATTTTCTGGCAATTTTATAAGAACGAAACGGTGAACAGCAAAAATCTGTTCCTGCGCAGAAATCCAAATCTAGCATCATCTTTCTATTAGAGGCTCTACTTGGCACAACAATTCGAAAAAGTAAAGATACAAAGGGGTTGCTACAGAAGTAACAAGCACCTTGACTCAAAAAAGAAAAATTGCAGAAAAAAAAATGGGTTGCCTCCCATAAGCGCTTTTCTTTAACGCCTTTTAGCTAGGCATAGTGATTTTTATGATGCTCACATAAAGATGAGAGTTGAAACGTAAAAGAGAGCATCAAGAAGCATATATAAAACATGTTTAAATCTAACACTCTTCCTATGCATAGGAGCCTTGTAAGAAAACAAGTCAATGAAGCACAAAGTGACTAGCATAGGAAGGCAAAACAAGTGCAACTTCAAAATTTCAACATAAAGAGAGGAGACTTAATATTATTGAGATATATGAAACCGTGTCTCCCTCTCTCATACTGACCATTAGCTTAAACCAAACAGCATATAAAAGAAACACAAAATAAAGCTCAAAACTTTCATCATAAAGAGAGGAAATTTAATAACATGAAGATTTCTATAACCATATTTTCTCTCTCAAAATAATTTTCAGTAGCATCATGAATAGACTCAACAATATCACATAAAGCATTCTTATCATGATTACACGCATAAAAGTATCATTACTCTCCACATAAATATAGCCATTATCATTAGTAATAGTGGGAGCAAAACTATCACAGCCATCATTGTAATCATCAGAAATTGGAGGCAAAGTATCATCAAAGCGAATTTCCTCCTCCAAAGCTAGGGGACTAAAAATAATATTTTCATCAAAACCAGCTTCCCCAAGCTTAGAGCTTTCCATGGCATTAGCAATAATGGTGTTCAAAGAATGTATGCTAATAACATTGCTACTATCATGATTGTTATGCAAATAAAGTTCCATAGGCTTTTTAATTTTCTCTTCAAACACCTCATGTCCCAACTCAAGATAAATTTCATAAAGCTCTCTCATGTTGTTTTCATCCATAGGACTAGTTTCAAGGAAAGTAACCATTGATAGCAAATAAAGAGCTAGACATAATAACTCAGCAAGACAATAACAAAGTAAATAGATTGGAAGCGTGAGACTCCCTTGCAGAAATCCTCTTACACCCCGGCAACGGCGCCAGAAAAAGTTTGCTTGATGAAGTGAAAGCACACGTTCGTTGGGAGACCCCAAGAGGAAGGTATGAAGCAGTGCAGCAACAAGTTTTCCCTCAGTAAGATACCAAGGTTGTCAGATCTAGTAGGAGTAAAATGCACCTCTGAAGGTTGTTGGTGGCGCCGTTTACTCTATCACCAACGTGGAACCTGCACACAACACAATCAAACTACTTTGCCCCAACGAAACAGTGAGGTTGTCAATCTCACCGGCTTGCTGTAAACAAAGGATTAAACATATGATGTGGAAAATAGTGTTTAATTGCAGAGAATGAAAAGGAACAATGATTGCAGTTGGTTGTATTATCAGTGTAAAGAATGGACCGGGGTCCACAGTTTACTAGTGGTGTCTCTCCATAAAAGATAACTAACATGCTGGGTAAACAAATTACAGCTGGGCAATTGATGAATAGAGAGCGCATGACAATGCATATATATGACAAGATGACTACTATGATATTCAATTGGGCATTACAACAAGATACATAGACCGTTATCCAACAACATCTATGACTAATAATCCACCTTCAGGTTGACATCCGTGTTCCCGTTGGTATTAAGTTGCAAGCAACAGATTATTGCATTAAGTAATGTGCATAATGTAAACAATACAATTATCCTTAGACAAATCATTGTTGTTTTACCCCTAGTGGCAACAACACATCCACAACCTTAGACGTTGCTGTCACTCGCCCAGATTACCGGAGGCATGAACCCACTATCTAGCATAAATACTCCCTCTTGGAGTTACAAGCATCTACTTGGCCAAAGCATCTACTAGTAACGGAAAGCATGCAAGATCATAAATAACATATAAGATAGATTGATAATCAACTTGATCATAGTTACAATAAGATAATCTTGATCATGATAGGCAGCTCACAAGATCTAAACATGATAGCACAAGGAGGAGAGACAACCATCTAGCTACTGCTATGGACCCGTAGTTCAAGGATGAACTACTCACGCATCACTCCGGAGGCAGGCATGGTGATGTAAAGCCCTCCAGTGATGATTCCCCTCTCTGGCAGGGTGCCGGGAAGAGCTTCAGAACCCTCCCGAACTAGGGTTGACGACGGTGGCGGCTACGGAACTTTTCGTGGATGGAGGTTCGGGTCCTTAGGGTTTTCTGGACGAAGGCATTATATAGGCGAAAGGGCGGCGTCTGGTGGCACCCGAGGGGGTCACGCCACCCCCCGGTGCGGCAGGAGGTGGGGCCGCGCCGGCCCCTGGCGTGGCTGCCTCCTCGGTCGCCTCCGTCTCTCCTTTGGACTCCGTGTACGTGTCGGGAAAATAGAAGGTTCTGTCCAAGTTTCGTCCAATTCCGAGAATATTTCCATAACAGCTTTTCTGGAATACAAAAACAGCAGAAAACAGGAACTGTCACTGTAGCCAGGGGCGGACGCACATGATGCTCTGTGGGGGCATTGGCTAAGCCTAGTACCGATGCCCCCAGTCCCTCCAGCCCAACTTTTTTTGTCAAAGCCTAGTAAGAAAAGAAAGGCCTGTCAGCTTGCTAGGCCAGTTTCTCACGTCTCAGACTCAGGTCGTGCGAATCTGATCGAGAAGCTCCGCCGCTTCGAGGCTTCTCTGCAGAACGAGAACAAAGCAGGCGGGCTTCTGCTGCTTGACTTCTTCGACGATCGTGGCCGCCCTAGACCACCGCCAGTCCGCCGCGTGCCCGGCCGGCCGGCGCCGCCTTTGCGTGGAGACGTTGCAGTGCAATAGCCTCATCCCAAAATATACGCCCAGGTAACTACTCATCTCAACCAACATTAGGGCTTTTTAATTTTTGATGTGATCTTTTGTATTCTGATTCTCTTGATCTTTTCCGTGTCAAATCAAAGAGAATACTGATTGGTACGGTGGTGCTAATTTAGTGTTGTAGCAGTAATTTGACATACTAATATAGTACCCAATTTGTAGCCTTGTAGGATTTGGGAATTTTCTATGCGATGCAATCAGGGCCTGAATGTAATCCGGCTAGCCTGACTAATAGACTAGCATATTTACTTTTCTTTGTCTGCTACTACTAGCATATGAACTTATACTGATATTGCTTCAATGATTTGGCAGGGGAGAAGAAGGGACATAATGGAGATGTATTTGACTAAGAAATCAGCAAATATCAAACCCACCAGCACCACCATAGAGAGTTCAACCCCAAATTCACCAAGAGATGTTTTTCAGCTATGAAGATAGTGAAGAATTCTTTGTGTAACAAATTAGGTGATGATTATTAGAGCCATAGCCTCTTTGCTATGTGGAATAGGGATTGCTGGACACGGTTATTGATCAAGTGATCGTTGATCGTTTTCATAAGATGAAAAATCGCCGTGGGAGAAATGAAATGTAATGCTTCAATATATTACACATTTTCTATGTTTATCACCTCCATTTCTATTTGCATGGCTGATCCTAACATGTGTTTTCTATTCGCAGGTAACAACATTTATTGCAAGCCAAATACTATTCTCATTTTTGCAACCTATGAACTATTTCGATATCTGTCTTTTTGTTCAAAAAGATTTGTTCACTTTATTATTAAACTTTTCATATTGCTATCGGATGAAGTGTTTTAGTAATTATGAGAAAACTGCTATATATCTTTTTTTTAACGTTAATGAGCTCTTCATGTAGTTATGCGCTGGTTTTTTTTTTCTCAAAGAAAAAAGTGTTGGTGATTTTCTATACATGGATGCCCCCAGTCCCTTTTTCCCCTGGGTCCGCCCCTGACTGTGGCATCTTGTTAATAGGTTAGTCCCAGAAAATGCATAAAAATGATATGAAGTTTAGTAAAACATGTAACAATTGGTATAATATCAACATGGAACATCAGAAATTATAGATACGTTTGAGACGTATCAGCCACTGAAATCAATTACAGCCAAAATCTTGACATAGAAGTTCATGCATGAATTTGTTGACAACCAGAAGCTAGACCTAGCTAGTTTTGCTGCGAAGGTGAGAAGGGAATTTAAAATGTGCCCCCCTAGGTGGAAGCTGAGTAGAGCTAGGAAAGCTGCACTGCTACAAATCCATGGTGAGGAAGAAGCATAGTTCAAGATGCTCTTCGATTATGGGCAAGAGTTAAGGACTAGCAATCCTGGTTCCAAGTTCTATGTGACAACAAACTCAGTTAATGATCCTGCAAGTGCTGACCATAAGGAGCATCTAGCCACTGTTTATTGGAGTTATGACACTTGCAAGAGGGGTTTTCTTGCTGGTTGCAGGCCTTTCATTTGTCTAGATGGTAGTTTCATCAAAACAAAATATAAGGGTCAGCTGTTGACAGCCGTTGGAATAGACCCGAATGATTGCATCTTCCCTATAGCATTTGGCTTAGTCGAAATTGAATGCACCAGCTCGTGGGAGTGGTTTCTAACTACTCTCAAAGATGATTTGAACATCACCAACACAGCTCCTTGGACAATTATGAGTGATAAACAAAAGGGTCTGATAAATGCTGTTGAGAAGGTGTTCCCAGATGTAGAGCACAGGTTTTGTGTCAGGCATATGATCCAGAATTTCCAAAGGGCTGGACATAGGGGAGAGACACTGAAAAATGATGTGTGGGCAATTGCAAGAGCAACTAATATTCCAAAGTATCAGAGGAACATGGACAAATTGCAGAATGACAGTGCTGAAGCTTTTGGATGGATTGAACAACTAGTGCCTAACACATGGATTAAGGCTTTTTCAGTGAATTTCCAAAGTGTGATATGTTGTTGAACAATCATTCTGAGGTGTTCAACAGCTACATTCTTGATGCTAGGGAAATGCCCTTTTTATCCATGCTCGAAACAATTTTCTACAAGATTCTCAAAAGAATTGAAAGTAAACAGAAAGAGTCAGAGAAGTGGAATGGAAGAATCTGTCCAAAAATCAAGAAGAAGCTAGATAAATTCACAGAATGGAGTAACAATTGCTCTGCTACATCTGCAGGTAACTATCTATATGCTGTTAGTAGCACTGAGATGGAGAAAGACTACACAGTAGATTTCAAAGCTAGAACCTGTGATTGCAAGAGGTGGCAGCTGAGTGGGATTCCCTGTCACCATGTCATAGCATGTTGTAGTCTTGATAGAATTAATCCTGAAAATTTAGTGCATAGCTGCTACACAGTTGATTCATTCAACAATGCTTATGCATACAACTTGGCACCACTCAGAGGGAGACTGTTTTGGGAAAAAATGCATGCTGCGCCTCTTCATCCTCCTCTCTACACCAAAGTCATGGGTAGACCTAAAAAAATTAGAAAGAAGGCGCCTGAGGAGAAGGTTAAAAAGGGAGTCAAGATATTTACCAAGGCAGGAGTCACAATCCATTGCTCTGTATGTGGGGAAGCTAGTCACAACGCCAAGGGTCACAAGAAACATGTGGAGAGAAAGAGACAGGAAACGGAGATGAATATTATTGGTGAGGATGATGAAATAGATATTCCATCCATTATGGAGGTAAAATTTCAATTGTTACATCATTCACAATTTAATTTCTATTGGTGAAGATGCATATGTGCTTACATTCCTATTTTACTGCATGTGCAGCATGTGATCCCACACACTACTAATCCCAGTCTTGATCCTACAATGCTTGTCGGCAGCATGGTGTACAAAATGCAACAGGAGATTATTCACATTTTACTTGTTTATAGATTTCAGTTGCTCATCATTTGTTAGTTCTTCATCTTCATATTTGAGTTATTTGTTCTTCATGAGTTAGTTGTTATTCTTTTTTAATTTTTCCACAACTCTTACACCTTGTCTCGATATTATTCCAGCGAACAGAAAATGTGCCAATAAGTAGGCTGCTTGGGCCTTTACCAGAAAATGCTTTTGTGGCTGCTGCGAGAGAAAGCATTCCAACGTCAAGAGATAGAGTCACTACTGCTTCAGCTAGAGGCAATTTGAGAGGCAGAGGGAGAGGAAGGAACAATACTTTTGTGGCACCAAGATCTAATGTTGCATCACAGCAAGTTAACAGCACTAGAGGCACAAGAAATGGCAAGAAAAGATGTGCAGAAGCTTCTACAAGTGTAACTACAGAACCAGAAGATACCCTAGGACCTGGAAGAGGAAGAACATCAAGAAGAGGTTCATACATTGCAGCTCCTGCAAGTGCCCACAAGCAAATTCCTGATCTAAATGCGATATTTATTCCAGATGGTGATGCACAAGAGATTCCTCTTACTCAGAGTGCACCACTAGCTGATGACATGTAGAAGTTGTGTTCAAATATTTTCCCAACTGTTCACTATTTAGTATCATGTACTGTTTCAGATTTTGCATTGTTTCCATACAATTTAGTTGCAATTTGTCATGCATATTGGGATATACAGTTGCAATTTCATTTTACCTTGTGATATACAATTCTTGTTTCACTTCTGATACATTCATCTATTAAGTGCACCACCTGGCATTTGCACAATTTCGATATTCAGTGAAACTGGTAGCAAATGGTCAAATATAAGCTCATATTCTTATTATTCCACATTGTTCTACACTTCTGCTATTTTACTGAATACAATGCAATCTAAATCACACACAACCTCTGACGATCAATGCAATACATGCATAAACCAGTAGACAAACTCATACTACAACCCCAAACACTAATTCCTTCATATCTCTGTTCTGATCTCCTCCCTGTGCTTCTTCTACATTTTGTTCTTGTCGCCCTTCAATTTCTGTAGCTCCAGCTCCAGTTCACCTATCTTCCTCACCAGAAGCATCTTTTTGTCATCTTCAATTTCTCTATCAATTCTTCTGCTAACACACTGGTCCTGCTTCTGGAGTTCACCTGCATTCTGGAGTAAACCACTGTCAGTATAACTGTCGAGAAGAGGTTGCAGAGCTGTGCAAATTTCGGAAATCAAATCGAAGCAGAAAGCAAGCATACCTGCGCATGAACATGAGATCTTATTCTCGCCGTCACCATCGCCGTAGGATTCCAATTCACCTCACCCGTCACCGTGGCCCATACATCGCGTCGTTGGGGCTCATTCCGCCGCCGTCGTCGTACGATTGAGCTCTGACTCGACCCGCCCGAACTTCGAATCGTCCCTATTGGACCAGCTCTCCCTCGCTCGTACGAATCGGCCCCACCTCACGCTCCTCTCCTTCGGTTTGACGGCCTCGACGGTCATCGTCGCCGCCGGCGATATCTAGCTAGGGTTAGGGATTGGAAATTTCACTCCGAAATTTCTTATAACAGCTCAAGGACATATCTGCAAAATTAAAATACTATAGGGGTTTTGCGCAAAACAACCACGAGACAGCCAGCCAGCGTGGCATCACACGTGTCAGCATCACAGCGATTTGGGACTAATTAGTTCGGGCTAAACAAGTTGTGGGACTGTCAATGCACGTTTTGCAAGTTGTGGGACTAAAACGCACGAGACGTGCAAGTTGTGGGACTAAAAGTGTAATTACCTGTACTATATATAATACTCCCTCCGTCCTGGTTTATAAGTCCGGCACGTGTCCCTAGATCATCAATTTGACCAATGTAAAATTATTTGTATAATATAAAAAATATACCATTAGAAAATTTATATTTTCTAATGGTATATTTTTTGTAATATATAACTCGAATTATGGTGGTCAAATAGACGATCTAGTAACACGTGCAAGACCTATAAAGGGGACGGAGGGAGTATATAGATTGGACATTGTAAGCATTAACTTTTTTTAATTCGGTCAAATTTAAAGAAGTTTGACTTCTCGGTCCCACCATGCGTCCAGGAGCCCGCAACGAGCGCCAAAAGCGTGCAGCGGTGCCGGGCCAGGCCTCCACGACCGAAAAAGACACGCGTCTCCTCACCCCCCCTCACACAAGCGCAGGTGAGTCAAGCCGGTCTCCTCCCCGTCGCCTCCCTCCCTCCTAGGGCTCGCCAGGTGTGCCCATCGCGCGCGCCGCATCCTCCCTCCTCGCCTCCCATCGCCCCGGTAAGCAAAGCTCACTCCTTCCCCATCCCACCCCCCGTCCCGTCCCCGTCGTCCGTCCGACGGGCATGCTCTCAGCCCTAGTTTCTTCACGGATGCGGCTGGCCGGGCCGTGTCTGTCCTGGGTGGCGGCGACGTTGATATATGCGTTTTTGCTGCGGCCGGGGTTGTGCGCTGCAAGATTGTCCGTCTCGTGGTTTCACCTTCGGGGACGGTTCGCGCGGCTCGGTCGGCTGGATCAGTTCCATCGCTAATTCGCTATGCCTGTCGCTGTTTTGTCTTGCTTGCGTGCGTCGGCCGCCTGTTCTTGACATATTTTTGTTCTCAATTCTAACATGAAATTGAATTTTTTCGTGTGTGTGTTTTGCTTCTGAGTTAGGTTTAATTAGGGGCGCTAGTGTACTTGTTTGATCTTGCTGTGTCTTCCGTGCCGCAGGTGCCTACTAGTTGTACCATTTAGACAAAAGTGCAGAAAGGAGATACATTTTCCTCACAACGGTAACTCGTACTTTTGGTTTACAGGAAAACTGAATAAAACAGTAGATATCATTTTACTTATAAGAAAAAACTGAGGTGCGAGTGGATAATACAGTACGTAGTATTTATGTGTCATTACTGTCTAGTGAACGGCACAGCTGTTGTGTCTCGATCTGTAATCTTGCGCACGTAGTTCCATGCAGGTCCTGTGTCTTGCATAGTATAACTCTTCGTTGTTAGTCCAGCTACTTAGTTTCTTGGGATTATCTTAGGTGTTGTTGTGCTACTAGATTGTATTCCCTGGCTGTGTCGCGTGCAGCGTGCCAGATCAGCATCTAAGGTGACCTGGAACTAGAACGCCTGAATGGCCTTGTTAATCACCTTTGAGGCATGATTTACGGTGTTACTGTAAATAATTTGCATGTAGTACAGCATTATATGTTATGTCAGTATTTCTGATGGGATGAGATTGTACTTTGTATATAATATCAAGTTATCTGATCTGCATATGTAATGTAAAATCCCAAGAGATGGCATATGCAGGTCGTATGATTAAATTTGTATACACGTATGGTTTGGGTAGAATTATGATATAGTGGTGAAAATCAGCAAAGTCATTTGGATGATTGACTTCTGAAAATAAGAAAATTTAATTTCTCAATACTCAAATCCATCCTTTTGTCCGTACCTATGCTATTTAAAAAATCTGGGTTGTTTTATATGAAGAAAGTACCAATTTTAGGTAAATCTTTTTTATCCAATAAAAGTTTTCATGCCCTTGGCCCTCCTGGTTATTTATCATAGAGTATCAGGATAGAAATTATCAGGTGATCACATGGCGAAGGCCAATGCTTAGTTTTTTCATCTAGAATTCCAGTAGATGCAAAGCATGCATACATTTACTTGCATTTCCTAATTACAAATTAGATGATGGAACACTGAAAGCTCTGCTGATAACATGATCAGCTACAGGTGTCTTTGTTTTGTATTAGGTTCAAGTATCATTTACCTCGAAATCTAGGAATCGTTTTGATTTACTATCTCTGGAGGTTGCAACCGGAGTTGTCTTCCATTAAAAGCAAAAGGTGGTCTTAGCTGGTTGAGGCAAATTGTTAGCTCATTGGTACATCGGAGCAGCAGAGAAAGAACATAATTGCATAATGGTTCATGCAAGTTGTGCTTTATATGTTTTTCCTCAATTTCTTTCGGTGCAATATTTTCATTCTGGTTCTCATGAGAAAAATGTAGTTTTCCTGGTTTAGATGTGATACTTAGCTTCTTGCACTTACATGTCATGCTTACCGCACTGTCGCTCTTGTTTAAATTTAACAGTGCAATTCTACAGACCAAACATGTAATTTGTTGTAAATGACTGGTTCTAACGTTCTGTAGCAGTTCCAGAAGAAGTGCATCTTGGGCATGGATCAATACTCACAGCCAAAGGAAGAAGTTGCCACTAGCGATGCATCTTCAGCATATGCAGAAACAACGTACCAACCTGTAGTGATGGTATCTGGAGCACCACCAGCAGGCGCTGTGTTTTCTCCAGGCACCCAGGGTGTTCCAGTTTACCCAGTGCAGCCTTCAGATCAGAACCAGATTCCATTCCAGGTGCTCCAGCAGCAGGAGCAGGACCACCAGCAGCAGCAGCTTCAGGCCTTCTGGGCCGAACAGATGGCTGAGATTGAGCAGATGTCCGAGTTCAAGCTCCACAGCCTCCCTCTTGCGCGAATCAAGAGGATCATGAAGGCTGACGAGGACGTCCGCATGATCGCCGGTGAGGCGCCAGCAGTCTTTGCGAAGGCCTGTGAGATGTTCATCCTAGAGCTGACTTTGAGGGCATGGTTCCACGCCCAGGAGAAGAAGAGGAGGACGCTGCAGAAGAACGATATCGCCGCGGCGGTCGCTAGGACCGACATCTTTGATTTCTTGCTGGACATCATGCCTGGGGATGAGCTGAAGGAGGACGGCGCTGGGTTGCCGCCCACGACAATGCAGACTCTGGTCCCGTCCTATGTCCCTGGAATGGCCATTCCCTTGGGAATGTATGCGAACCAGCAGCCTGTCGCGTTTGCATGGCCGCAGCCGGATCAGCAGCAGCAGCAGCAGCAACAGCCTTACGATGGTGGACAAGATGAATGAGCATAGCTGAAACAGGACTTGTCCTAATGTGGCAGACTCATTTTGCAAGCTCAGCTAGTTACTGGTTTCTAATGTGTTCTGCCTGGAACTTTTGTAGAAAGTGCCCTTCTGTTTATGCTTATTGTTTCATGTCTATTTTTAGTGGTAGTAGTACTATACTCAACTAGGTTCTGGAGAGAAACTAGATCAGCCTTACGAAATGAATGTCTCTGTTACCTCGAGGACATGCTATTTTTGTCCCTTTTTTTAATTTAGTGAATTGTCACTAGAGAATATTATATAGCCATTGATGCGTTGGCTTTTAAAGCTTTGGCTGGGTATTATCTGTGATCTGTCAGTTGACACAAAATGAAAACTTGGTAGAGGGAGAAACTGATCTCAAGAACTACATATTGTAAGCCAAACCTTCACATGATGTATTTTTGTAACTGTGGGTGGTATACTTCCTGTCAGGCAACACATTTTACCAATCTTATGGTAAACAAGCATTTGAACTTGCGACGAATTCCTTCTTCCATTTACAGGAAGAACAAAGGCGTCGCAACGATTATGGGGAGCATACTATCTCCAGAATTAATGTTTCCTAAGAAGAAGAGAATGATGACTGAAGCTCACTCGAGAACGGATCATCTACTACAATGTTCACCTGGCCTACACAGTACAGTGCCGCTCACTCCGAATCAAAACCAAAAGAGCAAAAAGAATGTTCATATATAGTATATCTGGCCTACATTGAGAAGGCTCTCATGAGGAACATTGAATATCACGCTGTGCTCTCTACAGACCTTCCTCAGGAAGGCGTAAAGATGATCCACGACGATCTTCTTGACAATCCCCGAATCCCTGCGCGCGCGGACAATGGTGTTGCCGAGGATGTGCACGACGCCCGCGTCCTTGCAGCTGTTCAGGAACTCCAGTTCGTCGCCGAATGTCTGGCTCGAGTACCTTGTCATTGTCAGGCTGTTACCCGTTAGCGGCGACTTGGCCGGTGCAATGGATTCCTGCGATGAGTAGCTCAGGTCACCGGCGGAGCACAGCGTGTTGCTCCCAGCCTTGGCGGTTGTCAGCAACGCGCTGGTGGACCTTTCGGTCCTGTGCTCCGTCATGGTGTAGTCCTCGGAATCAGAATAGCCATCCATCATGCTCTCAAGTCTGACAAAGATCAAGAGTCTGTCGAGCAGCATCTTCTCAAAGTCTTCATTCTTCTTGTGGATGTCCTTGTACCCATACCTCGTCACACAGCGGAACATGTGGAAGTTCTTTGGCCCTATCCTCTTCATAACAAACCGTTCTTCAACTGGGACAGTGTACACTGGAAGGTACTTGACGCACACAAAGACGACAACCGAATGGATGGCAGGGAGGTTGGTGATGAAATGGGAGAATATGTGTGGAACGCCACTAGCCAATTCGGTGTACACAAAGCCGATCCCAGGGACCCTAACAAGTCCGAGGCTTGGCCCAAGTCCTAGAATCCAGGCCATGGAGACCTTGCTGTGCATCTCAAACTCATACCGCTTCACGGTGCAGAAATGCCACACATACATGATGACGAAGAAGGTGGTTGCGACCACAAGTGGGACCCAGCCACCTTCGTCCACCTTATTGATGCAGGCTGTGAAGTACGGGACCTCCACCATCAACGACAGCACGAGAAAGGTGATAACAAGGATCCAGTGGCTCTTCCATACCAGCAGCATTATCGGGACCATGAGAAATGTTGTTACCAGCATTACCATCACAACTGCAGTGCCTGTTCATATAGCATGGCATGGAAATAAGTAGGGCGTAATCATGGAATGTAGAGTGCATTATGAAGGTTCAGCTGCACTTGCTTTTTAGAATCTTAGTTGGCATTTCAGAGGTTCCTAAACAATTTAATTATTTTTGTTAGGTAGATTACTGTTCACTAGAGGATGCTGACTAACTTCACTTGTCAGAAAGGTAACCTCGTTTATAGACCAAAGGACCATGGACTGCTTCATCAATGAGTCAAAACGATACACCAAGGTTAGCATAATCAACTTAGCAGAAGAGAGAACAAAAGTTCAAAGCATAATAACACATCAACAGAGAGAGTCACCGAAGTCTAATTTATCCTAGATTAAGCTTGCGATGGTAACAGACTAAATTTAGACTAGCCTCTATCAAACATCACAGAACATGGTGACAAGAAGTCCATTTAGTATTCTCCAGCTATTAGTGCTCGCTTGAGTCATTTCTTTGATTCAAGTACTCTAGAATCAGAAGCAGTGCATCATGCGCCAAAGTTCAGACATATTATTAAAAGAATGCCGATTCTGTTTGTCGAGTAGTGAAATGAACCATACCTATCCTCTATCTGGCAACAATGTGAAAACTGATTAACTTGCAGACTTAAGTGATTCACATAGTTAAAGAAATAACACCTAATTTCTCCCTATTCAATTATATGCTCAAGATGCAAAGGAAGTTGTGAAAAGTAAAGCTCACCGTATGCATTTCCTATCTGAATTTTGTTCTTAAATCCGGCAGTCACAGCAATGCAAAGAATCATAAGCACCCAATTGATGTCAGGTATGTAAATCTGCCCAAGGAATTTTTTTGACGTGTGCACAACATTGACGCGGGGAAAACAACCCAGTGACAGAGCCTGCTTTATAATTGAGTAGGTAGCGGATATGGTGGCTTGGCTCGCAACTATTGCTGCAAGAGTTGCGATGATGAACGCTGGCCAATATATGGCATCTGCAGTGATCAAACATCCTACCATGAGTATATCATAGTGCATACAACAATAGTAAACAGAAACATGGCGGAAGATGCACTATGCCGATTTGCACACGTGAGCAGGATGCATTGATATTTTTTCTTGACATAAGATGGTAATTTTTTGTGCAGGGACCTGGAATGGAGCGATAGAAGGCATCAACTACATGGTCCTTGTGGACAATAATATAAGCAGCCTGACCAGTGTATGCAAGGAGAAGGCAAGGGAACACCACCAATGTGAAAGCAATCTGCACATAGGCATTATCACTTTATCAAAGTAAAACATCAATCATAATTGATTTACTGAAGGTGATCATACCTGAATAGCCAATACAGGGAAATGACAGAGATCAGCAAATAATGCTTCGGTCCCTGAAAAGCATGGTACTATAGGTAATTCTACTATATCTTGTGATTGGTGCAAAATGTAACTAATGAAATGTACATGAGAATTGCGAATGACCTGTGATGCTAAGCATGACTCCTCCAAGAGAGGTCCAGATCTCAGACTTCCCTCGTCGGAGAAAACGGTAGATGTAGACTGGATTATATGCTTTTAGAACTGAACTGTTGTACTTGTGTATGTTGTATGCTCCAACGCTCCCAATTAGAATAAACCAAAGGAACACTAAAGGGGCAAAGAGCCATCCAACTTTATCTGTGCCGTAGTGTTGCATGCTGAATAAGCCGATTAATATGATCACCGCAACGATTAGAACCACATCTGTCAGATATAAAAGTAGCAAATATCAAACGATGTTCACAACAATACTAGAACAACAAACTTACAGACTGGAGTGCTCCTCAGTCCTCACTAGATCACAAGAGAAATGATCGGCACAGCCCAGCTACAGAAATTCACAATGTTTATGCTCAAGCTCATGTTCTTGTATACAAGCACCACCATACTAACTCCACTTGATAAATTAAGCATAATTGCCCACACAACATAAACACAACGATAGCGATAGAAAAGAGCAGAAGTACCTGTGCTCATCTTCGGATTCTGAACTCTTATTCCACCTGTCGCAGAGAGAACTGCAAAACACAAACATAAAAGTTACGATCCAAGTTCCAGTTGTATTGCTTACAAAAATTATGTCTCTGAATACCTGATATAGCAGGAGTAAGGATCCCATCTCCAATGGCGGTACAGGTACCAACGAGAACAAGAATAAGAAGACAGTTCTTTCTATATGCACGGCCCTCTAGCCATCTCTTCACTTTGGCTGCAAGTGAATTCTCCTCATAAGTTTGTCGGCTATATGTTGTTAGTTCTTCATCGGTCTTATGTTGGTTGGGAATAGTGCTGACCTTTGCATGCCGGCAAAGTAGGGAATAAAGAGCAAATGTCCCACCTGTTTAAATAAAGTTGTTAGTTGAAACTGCAAAATCCAATGAGACGGTTAAGTAATTGTTGCCTGAGCAGTGAGCACAAAACAAAATGCACTTGGTACTTCGCTCTATAGAAATATTCATAAATAGTCGTGTTATCTTCATATAATAGTGGTATCCAATATTTAAAAACCCCTGTTGATAGAAATTTCATCACTAGAATGTTGCTGTGTAATTCGTTTCTAGCAATACCAACACCATCAAATGGTAAAATTGCAGAATCTTTGCATTCATTCGTATTAAACGTGTGCCAATTCAAATCCTGTCTGTTGAGAAATTCCGTCACCAGTGTTGTTGTGTGATAGTGTGTGCTCAACCTTTTCCCCCATGCTTAACTCCAACAAACTATATTTGCAAATGTGTAAGAACTACCCTTTCAATTGCATTCATATGCTTGCAAACACTGAAACAACCATATAGAACATATTGGTAAGCTTGCGAACATGTGACATCTCACCTTGACCATTATCATTTGCCCGTAAGACAACAAAAACATACTTCATCAGAGGAATGAGTGTGAGGGTGTAAATGATCAATGAAAGAGCTCCAATAACATCCTCATCGTTGTCGACCCCATGTGGAAATATATTGTAGAAAACATACAATGGTGATGTACCTAAATCACCAAAGACTACACCAAGGCTCTGAAATGCAAGCCGGAGTAACAGAACTGATGAAAACTTCTGCATGAACAAAAAAGAAGAATTATATTAGTTTAAAAAAGGGCAAGAACATGACAGAGATAGAGAGGAAATCAATTTTACACCCACAAAAAGACATCACTCTGTCAGCCGTATAGTCATCTATTTTTGTTTGGAAAAGGAAGTATATTTTTTTATGGTCTCTGGTCTTCTATATATTAAAATAGTCCTGGATACTATTAAATACCAATCCAACACTATCATTGATACAAAAAAGAAGCACTCAACTTTGTTCAGATGGATACAAAAAGACAGATGAGACACTTTATACTCAGGAAAGCAGAGTTTGCAGAAAATAATACTATTAAATTCAACATGCGACTGATGCGAGTATGAATATCCAAATGTACAGACCTTCTCCATGTACATGTTCTTGAGCCGGCTAGCCTCCTCGTCCATGGGCTCATCGAGATCCTGATCCAGCTCCCACATGCTCCCATTATCCGATGTCGACGCCATGAGCCTCCTTCAACCCAAAACCTCACACCAGGAGCTTTCTCACTGGCCGAAATCGATCTTGGCAGCAACAACACACGAGATTTTTTTTCGCGAGCTTTCAGGTCCCCAAATAGAATTCCAGAATCAAGTAGTAGAGCTCTTCCACCTCTTACTCGCAATTCCACCTCAAATCCCCAAATCTACAAGTGTTGCCTTGGCCAAGTGCAGACGCCAATCTTTGAAGAATGACCAGGAAAAGAGAAGTAGCATCGAAATCAGAATGCCACTCCAAATCTCTAGAGCAAACTTACTCACCCCTCTCTGATCCCGGCGAATGAAGCGAAAATGGGGGGTTTGGCCCAAGAGCGAGGGGCCGAGAAGAATCGCGGCGGGAAATCTCCGAATCGGAAACAAGAACAGGGGATTTCGGGAGTATCGAGCCCGCAATCCCCGCTCCCACTCCGCGCTAGAGAGACTGACCGAGAGTGATTCCTAAAAGAACCGCCAGGAAAACCCAACACAAAACCCAATCTTTGGTCCCCCAAAACCTCGGCAAGATCAGAGCTTTGATGTCGGCACGCAGGCCGCCGTCCAATTGGCAAGCGCGCAGAAAACTAGACAGCAGAGAGTGGGGCGAGATTGTTCAGGGTGGAGAGAGAAGACGAGAGAGAAGAAGAAGATGCAGGAAGAGCATATGCTGGAGCGGTGGAGGCTCTGGCCGGAAGAAGGGTGGAGGTAGGTGTGGAGCCCCACAGATCGAAACTGGCATTAATTGCCTCGTGTAAAATTGGTCTCACTATACTCCACCGAATCGAATCGAATCGAATTGAACAGTAATATTTCTACTACAGTAATTGAAATAATTTTCTGTCACTGGTTTTCTGAATAAGGAGAGAAGGCTGTAAAGTGCTCCTACCAAATTGGAGTGGTATATAGCACTAGAAAGGGAAGATTCGTTCCCGTCGCACGCAACTGTTCGAAATTAAGTTCTTGATCGCTTTCATAGTAGCTGCGGACATGCCACGGAAGAAGGACTCTTTTGCCATCTTGGATAAACCATGTTTGATTGTAAAAATCGAATGAACATGTTAGTGGCACGCTACAACTATGTTAGTGGCACTTACTGACTAAGTTTTCCGTCTTTAATTTACCCGCAAAAAATTAGTTCCTCTTTAATTCTGTGGTGGTGTGTGAGACCTTCAAATCCGGCTCAGAGTCCTGGGAAGAAAAAGACATTACGGTGCAAACTGTCATGCAAGACAAACAAGATAAAATTTTGGCTTGCAATGCCACCCAAGGACAATATGCGGTTGGATGGCTGGCTTGTGGATCCGGGAACTTCTGGGAGAAGCCGAATAAAGCATAAATGAAAATGCCTAGGATGCCAATTTGAAAAGACAAAAAATCAGTGTCGTAACGTTGGTTGCACGGCCAGGAGGAACAATAGATTCATCCCTCGACCGGATGATGTCGTTTTAGAGAAGTTCATGACTTCCTCATGAGCCACTTATTTCTTCCAAATCTGGGATGGAATGATTTCCTTCTTTTCCCAAAATAGCCGACGATAAACTGGAGTACATATACAAGGGATACATGGAAAAAAAAACCCTCGTCCTCCTCGCGTCGCCCCCTCCAGGCGACCGGGGAGGAAACCCTAAAACAGCTCGCCGCCGCCACCCCACTCCCTCTCGCCTCTCCCCTTGCCGTCCCCAGGCGGCAGCCGGACAAGCGCCGCGCGCCGCCCGTGAAGGGGGCGGCAGGGATCTGCTGCCCGTGGTCTCGCGCCGCATCTCGGAGGGTGTGTTGCGGCGCCTGTCTTCCCCGTCTCCGTGCGGCGGCGGCGTCCCTCGTGCCCGCGGTCTCCTGGGGTGGTGGCGGCGATGCCCTCGTCGCGCCGTCTCGAGCTGTGGACGCTAGACGCTGGGGCGGCTCCGGTGCTCGTCCGTTCTGACCTCGGCCGTGCGGGTGGCGAAGTCGCGGCGAGTGGCGCGGCCCGTGGAGCTCTCCGTCGTCTCCCGCCACCCTTGGCGGACCACCGTAGGCTGCGGCCCGCCGGGCCCGATCTGGGCCCAGAATGGGCCGGGCGCACCAAAACCGCCTCCATTGGTGCGTGTCTCTGCCCGTCGGCAGCCGATGTGGTGGCGCGCCTGTGGCGCGCCGGCGCGTGCTGCAGAGCTGCGGCCGTGGTCCATGGTGGATCCCGGCCATGGGCTGCGCTCCTTCGACCTTGCCGGCATGGTGCTCGGGGGTGTGGTGGTTGGCGTAGCGTCCGGTGGCCCTGGTGGAGTTGGCGCCTGTGTTGATGGCTGAGGCCGCCGGCATGCTCCGCAAGGTGTGGCTGGTTGCGGCGGTCGTTGGTGTTGATCGTCTGACATCTTTGTAGTTGTGCTACAGCTCTGGGTGAGAGCCCCGCAAGGACTTCGTCGTTGCCGATGGCAGCGGTGGCTTTGGATGCCGTATTCCTCGGAGGAGGTGCCGTTGTGGAGCTCTAGCACCTACAGTTTGGCCTCCGGGTGAAAACCTAGGATCCCGCTTGCCGGGCCGGATGACGGTGTTGTGTCTACAACACTTTCTCCCTGGAGACGTCGTCTTGGAGACCAAAAAAGATGGCTTCTGTTGCTGCGTGTGGTGATGGTGCTGCGTCTGGTGGTGTTGGTGCGGCCTGCTTGGGGCCGACGGCGGTGTTTTCTCGCTTCGGCTGGCCTTCGCGTGGTCTCGGCCACATGGATGTGCTTGCCCTGGAGCCTCGAGTGGTTGCTGTTGCGGTGTGGGAGCTTCGTGCTCTTGGTCGCCTCTCGACTCATCTTTGCTCAATGACGACACAATGTATGTCTCCCCCACCTGCTACTTGTCTCGACCCTCGTGGCGGAGCTCCCTGTCTAGGTGAGTGTTAGGTGCTAGGCTTGTCACTCGCCAATGATGGTGGTGGTGCTCCTCAGTTGTGCCGTGGGGTTCGAGTCGTATGCCGGTGCGGTGCGTGAGGCTGATTGCCGAGTCTTGGCATTGTGATTCTTGACTGCAGCCCCTCACCTCTTGTGACCTCTTGCTGTCTCTTTTCTAGTTGTATTTCTTCTTGTATTTTCAGTGTCTTCTCTTCCCCTGTATCCCCCTGTAATTTCTCATCTGTTGTAAGAACATGGCCCGCCAGGCTCTTTTCGAATGAATGCCACAAGCGGTGGGGATTTTCCCCCCCGTTATTCTCGAAAAAAAATATACAAGGGCTGGTCCGAAAAACCTTTTCTCGAGATATCTTCCAAATTCTTTTTTTAGAATACGCATAGCATGTGTATCTTCGATTAAAGAGGGGAACGACAGAGCCGAAATCCACGAGTTTCAGCCAAAGTTGTACAACTCACCATAAAAATATCTTCCAAATTCTTAGGGTCCTTGCTTCAGATCTTCTTTCCCGGTTCAAAAACAGTTGGTTCCCATAGTTTGAAAATTCCACTAATTCCAAGTATTCCATTGTTATTTATTGAATAAGAGCCGCGTGAAAAAACTAGGAAAAAAACAGGGAACAAAAATCCCAAATAACGAAATGCGAGAAAGATGCAGTTTCCACTACTTACACTGAAAGCTTTGCAAGGATCATCAGTTCTACGACCTTTTTGTAGTTTCCACCACTTCTCCACCTAATATGTTGAACATTCCACCGATTCTTTCTTAATGCATAGCTGATTAGGTTAGTTCATCCACCTTTCTTCTGTATCAATGTCTACTTAAACATGCTATATTATCTCAGTTCCAATTTATCTACGAATCTTATCTACACTTCGTCAGATACCATTTTGGCATATTATATATATATATATATATATATATATATATATATATATATATATATGTTGAATCAACAATAGGACAATAGGTTCACTACAACATAGAAAGCATCCAGAAAAAAAAAAAATTGTACGGACAATTATATTCCTATGATTTATCTAGTATGACATGATTATTTATTTTGCAAAAATAAACAAACAATACATTTTTGAGTTAGCATTGTTATTTTTCATATAAAATGGATATGTTAAAGCATATAGTGCGCCTGCAAAAAATATATTTTTGTATGAATAATTATTTATCTATAAACTTGAAGCATTTTATGAATTGTGTGCAAAATTTTGGAGCACTGGTAGGTGGGCTCAATCGCCAGTTTTTCCTGTCAACTGAGCTAAGCACTACATTAACGAATAAATGATTAGACGTAGAAGCGGTAAAAACTAAAAAAAACTCGTAAAGCTGGTGATCTTTGAAAAAGCTTCTAGTGAAACTCGTGAGAAACTACAATTTTCTCAGTGAAATGCTTGCGGACATTGGTGCTAGATCAGATGTGGAGTAACTTCTTTTCTTCTTTGGATCCTCTACATTTGGTCCTCACAAACAACGAGGTCCCTGATTGCTAGCGCTGAGCTAGCAAGGCCCGTGGTCCTGCTGCTGCTGCTGCTATAGCTGCTCTCCCAGATTAGTTGGTTTCCCCTTTTTGGTTTTTGAGGACCAGGCCTGCTAAATAACTAGTGAGTAGTACTAGACTGATCTGAAACCGCTGGACTTTTTACATGTGATGTGTGCAACTGTGCATGCAGTCCACAATATCCTAGCTCCGTTCACAATTATAATATTTCCTCCATTTCTTATTGTAGGGTGTATAGTTTTTTGAGATAAAATCCAAAATATGAGTGTATTGTGATTTATGGAAAATTTTACCCATCCACAATTGAGTCCAACAGAGGGATTTGACGGGTTGTTTTTTTTAATTTGTGGCTATTAGTAACACGTCTCACCCAATTTTTCAGGGGTAAATGATCTATTGTATGCAAAATTCTCATGTCTTAATATTCGTGGGAGAAAACTATACACCCTACATTAAGGATGGAAGCATTGTATGTTTTAACTTTATTTCCTTAAACACATGCATCTAAACACATTCAGTGTGTAAGTTAACTCATTTTGGCCCGTATATAGTTCACATTGAAAGATCTAAAACATTTTATAATCGTGAACAAATGGAGTAGTATTTTGTCATCAACTGTATCATGTAAAGCATCTTTAGCGTGCCTAAATTTTGGGCCTCCAAAACGTTTTAAAGGCTCTTCTAAGGTTGTTGTTACATACTTTGCAACTGCCCACAAAGTCACATACCCTAAACTGAGCCTCTATAGTTTGCTTTTATTTAAACGGAGCGATAGCAACAAACAACGCAACTCACACACACATAAAATGTATTTGCCATTAGGTACGCCTTGGTAGAAAATTATGTCTCTATGGTTATACCTCAATTAGACAGTTGGACCATACACTTGTACAATATTACGATACATCCAAACTTTGGATTCTTACGTGTTGTTGTGAAGAGTTTATGCGTTACCTGCTCAATTAAAAAATGTTCTAGACACGAATGTAGTAATTAAAATGCAAATCTCGTCTATTATGATATGGATATAGCTTAATGTAAGAAAACACAATTACGTTTTTTCATGATATATTCAACGATAATGTTTTCATTGACCAATTTGACAAAATATCGTCAAATAATAGATCAAATCGACACCTATATGGTAAGATCGCAAATCGTAGTATCATAACTAGTAGAATCGCAAAAACGTGGATTCTACTTACTAGACTTGTGGAATCAGATCGTAAAGTCGCAAAATCGCATGATAGAATCGGTATTGACTACCTAGATTCAATGTCAATTTGATGCCACTGATTGATGAGTGTATTTTACACCCATCCTTTGTGAAGTTCAACCTTAATACTTCAATACTAGATATTATATTATTTTACCCCTATAATTGAATTTTAGTGACTAATTAATTACAAGATTTGTATTCTTCTCTTTTTGTTGGACACAAAACAACAATGTTCGTTAAGTAACTCGTTCTCCTGCTAGAGTGGATATGGGAGCTAGACCATGAATTATAAAATTTAACATGACCCCTCTTGGCAGGCTAATATTATAATAAGACAATACTAGTACCTCTTGTCAAAACTGATGATACTTCGTAATTGGGTCTGTGAGTACAAAACCTGATGACCTAGAGACAATGCTCTAGTTTGGAAGACATGTGGTTTCACAACAAGTGGTATGAGAGCATAGAAGAAAACACACATAACAAACACTTATTGTATGAGACGACCTCGTGGTTAATTGACGGTCATGAACTCAAGGCATAGATGCTCTGGTGCACAACCAATGTGCGATGAGGAATTCGTGACATTTAATCTATCTTTGATTGTTGTTCAGACTACATATATTACGTGCATGTCCTTTTGTTTTTCCCTGTTGCTGGTTTGTCAAGGCCAGGAGGTATGTTCATCTTGGATTGGCAAGTCGAGGTTGTAGCATTGGGAACTTTAGTTTGATGTTGCTCAAGCTCTGGGATAAAAGTCTTAGGTCTTGCCTTACTTGTGCCTATTGGCGGCATATGCACTGGTTTCTCGTCAAAGGCATTGCTTAGTGTTTACTAGCATGCTCTCATAGGGAAAATTCTCTGGTCTACCCTTAATAAGTGCTTTTATTAAGAAAAGATGACACATGTTCGATCTTTATCTTTTTTCAAGGCGTTTTGTAGGAGTACATTCTGATATCTGGGTGTTGTCAAAGGTGGAGGCCCAGGTTGAAGTTTATTGATGTATACCAATATTCGCTTCATCATGCATGAATAAGTTGTCATGTTCCTTTTTCCCCTATTGAATTTGTGTTATTGCAGGACATAGGTGTATTTCTGTATTATTTTGATGAGATACTAAATTTTGACGCATTAATAAAGTAATTGTTGCTGAATTATCCTTTAATCCACCACTGGAACCTTTGCAGCAGCAGGGCTATGCACCAAGGCTCGAGCACAACAACTTTAAAACAACGTCCTCATAGGAGTGCGGACATTTGGAGCTTGGGCTCTGGTGAGCCCAAAGTTTTATGAAATTCAAAAATTACATGAAAATATTTGAAAAATCTGAACATAATTCTGCATGTACGTATATATGCAATGTACATTGGTGTAACATGAGCTCCATAGAAAAACAAATTTGTGGATGTAATAGCAAAGTATATTTGTAGAAACATGTATTGCACAATATTTAGAAGGTAAATAGACCTATGTGTGCATGTACTTTTTTCAGGATTTTTAGAAACTTTAGATTTTTTCCCCTTATTTGTGCTCCAAATTTCAGGAGTCAGAGTCATTATTTCTCTGACGGCCAACTCTAGGGTTCCTTTCGATCTTAATGAGCTAGTATTTTTGTCACGGTCATCTATAGTCCTTTTGATGGTTCCCTAGCGATGCTACTGTACTTTAGGTTGTGGCTAACGAGTATGCTACGTACTTTAAGACTGTTCCGATTTATCAAACTATAGTGGTAATTAATAGTGTCTGATGGGCACCTTGATAGTAAGGTCAAATGTCTGTTTACTACAACGACGGCCAGGATTATTTTCATCTATCTTTGCCCCATTTGGGGTCTATGTTGAGTGACGGAGACAGAGTGATGGAGTACTACGTGGAGCTCTAGTCCGTTTCTGTGGCTCCATATATATCTCCGTCAATGTCATTTAGCCGTAGCCGAAAAGGATGGAACAGCTGTTCTCCCATTCCACCTGCTTCAAGCTGATTTGTTGGTCAATGTTAACAAGGTACCCCAAAATAACACCTGGCATCCCACTTGGCAGTGGCACCACATATGTCAATAATAGCGCTTACGTGTATGGGTCTTCACATCAAAATTTATTGGCGAATGCAGTGCGGAGTCAAATTATCTGGTGTGGTTTTAAACGTCGTCTTATATACCCTCATATTTCAGCATGGGTGTGGGGTGATAATGGTTTTAGATATTACACACGAAATATTCCTCAGAATTTATCTATTTTTTTCTGTGCCAATCTTAAAGGGTTTATGGGATGCGTGCTTTGGAAATGGATAAGGCCATGCCATCATCAACAGGTTACTGTAAGAAGATTTGCTTGCTTGGTTGTACTAACGTAAGAGAGTTTATGATGACATCTGCAGTAGACAAGAGTATCAACGTCAAACAAGGACTGTCATAAACAAAAGTAGTAATACTTTGTGAAATCTTGGTGCAATGTCTTAGGCTATATCCAGGGGAGTCCAGAATGCTCAACATCGATGGAGATATGCATGCTTAATTCAAATGAAAAATTACAGGGGCATGCCAAAGAAAAAAAAAACTATTAGCGCAGATAAAGAAAAATGAGAAGCTGACGTACCGCAGATCCTATCTCATTTGTACAAAGCGTCTCTTCCAGCATCCAAAGGCCCTTTTGGCTAGTTTCATAACCTTTGAGGCTGCTTCCCCATTCATTGTTAATAATAGCATGTCAACGATTCAATGCAGATGGATCCTATCGAACAGCTGTTAACAGTTCCTTAGATTTCTCATGCATGAGAATAAGGACGCAAATACAGCGGTTATATTCTTCATTGTGACCAACAAGCAAAGTTTTTCTGAATATAGATGAACTGCATTTTCTGTAATTTTAGTATATGCAATTAATTAGAAATAAATGTCTATCTCACTTATCCGCATGCACGAATAGCAACTATGTGGTTGACCTCTATATATATGATCATCAATCAAACATCATAACTAGTCGGTTGCCTCCATCTACGTGGAAAAGATCGAGCGCCCATGTCGCCACATGATCATAATCCACAAATTTCGTTTCTTATGGAGGCGTCAAGTAAGGCATGTTGTTGGTGTCACTGAGAAGGCGTCCATTTTTTCGCCACATGAGGTGGATCAAAGGTAGTGTGACTGGAAGCGGGGGCGGTATGGAACATCTATTCCATTACCTGCTCCAACGGTATCCGGATAGAGAGATGCCATTAGCCAGATGAGGGGTGATGGCACTGGCAGTGGAGGCTTCGAAGTGCACTCTAGTGGCCGTAAACACAAGATTTATGATCAGTCATGTCGAGGAACGTCTTCGTCGTACCCTTGTTAAAGGCGGTGGATCGAAACTTACATTTGAGATGAGAATCCTGAGATCTACCTACGTTTGAAATTGTCATCATCGGCGCACGGGCGACAATCCCTTGTTGAAGGTTTACCCGGCCCGTGTACTTTTTGTTTGTTTCGGTCATTTTTTATAGGGTGAGAAGTAAGTTGGTAGAGTTACGGTTACGAGGCTTTTGGCTTTGGATTTTTTAGTCGACTTGTTCAGCATCGTTGTATAACTGTACCTGGTTTTTAAATAATACATAATATTTGATTCTATGCAGCAACCGATCGGCATTCCTCCTTTAAAAAAAATGTAACAAAACAACTAGCAACTACGGAGTAGTATGTAGCTAGGTACAATGCACGTTTACACACGACCGTTCTTTCTGACTACAAAATGGGCCAAATCGACAGCTTGTGGATTGTCCGGCAGTTAGTTGCGGAAAATACTAGCAGGACAGCAGGTCAGTTATACATGGAAAAAAATAGTGCGCTATATCTCCGCTAATAGCACGCTATAGCGTTTTGAGAATTGCCTCGCTACATAAATCGTGTACAATGTCTCGCTAATAGCACGCTATAACGTGATATGGCACGCTAATAGCATATTTTTAGGCTGACGCTATTTTGTTGTAGCACGCTATTTTTCTTTGGTTATAAGTTGTATCTTCAGAGACGAAAATGTTAAGTTACTTCATTAGAATTTCTAGGTTTTTCAAGGTTCAGCAAGATTAACAAATCCGGAATGGCGTGGCTGATGCTTTTAAACCAGTTAGATTGCAAGACGACAAGAGTTGTATGCGTTGGAGCTTGCCAACGTGATTGTAATAATAATCAACCGGGAGACACTACGGGAA
This sequence comes from Poa pratensis, assembly GCA_947311845.1. Lineage (NCBI taxonomy): Eukaryota > Viridiplantae > Streptophyta > Magnoliopsida > Poales > Poaceae > Poa > Poa pratensis. The sequence continues at coordinate 40,299,429 of CAMZMU010000070.1, forward strand.
CGGACAAGGATGCTGAGGGGGATTTCAACCCCGAGGGTGAAATGTGGGACCCTCGGCATAGCTCGCACAGTGCCCACGGCTAGAAAACTACCATGCTTATTGATTGCTACTATGTTTATTCATTGGCATTAATATTTAATTTCTGCTTACAAATTGTTTACTCAATGTAGGTTCAAAGAGTTGAATGGGCAGAATTCTCAGCCACTTCAGCAGCCGGTCGACCAGAGGGCGGTGATTCTCGCAGGGAACGGCAAGCCACATGGCCGCTTAATAATGTTTGATGGGGTGCTGCCCTGTACAAGCACTCTCACACGGGTCAAATCTACCACGGGCAAGGTGGCTTCTACCCCACCTCGTGCACCGCGCCACGATGTAAGCTTTTTCTCATTTTTATCCAAATTTAGACTTTTGATCATGCAGTGTATGTTGATGAGATTCATTATGTCAAATTGTAGTCCCGCTATGAGGAGGCCTACGATGAGGTTTGCCACGAGTTTCACCAGAAGATGAAAGAATGGCATGCTGCAGTTGATGCCCGCGAGGTTCACCTTCAAGCGGCACATAAGGTTATTTCTTGCCCATTTTAGCTACTTGCAACCGGTTCGTATGTTGTATTTTCCTTGACCACGCGTGACATATAACTCATTTGCAGGCTTTGCATGTGGCTATAGCGAACAGTACTCCACCGCCCCCTTATGTCGATCCTCCACCAAAACCACCGATGCCAGTGATGCCGACGAAGGCCGAATTCCTCGCACATCTAGCCACGGGGACTCCGGTCGTACTTCACGTAACTACTAAGTTATTAGTTACTAGTCACGAAAGAACTACTAAGTTACTATTTACTATTGTGCTCAAACATATGTAGGGATCGTCTCTTTCACATACGTTCTTTGGCCGTGCTTCCGCCTCGCCCCGCGAGTCGCCCGAGACCACTCCACTGCACCAAGGAGGTCCTAGTCCTGGTCATTCTGCCCGTGACTCGCCGATCCTGGTTAGTTCGAAGCAAACCCTTGCATGCAACCAACACTTACACAATTTACAATGCATGAACTTTGGCTTAGACAATTTGCCATGCTAAATTCCATTAAAATAATTCGCCATGCAAAAGTTGGACTAAGAACAACTTGCTATGCAAAAACTTTAACTTTGCTCGACTTGCCATGCATGAACTTTGACATAGACATTTTGCCATGCTAAACGGGTGTGTTCTTTCATTTTGTAGCGACGATGCTCTCGAATACAAAGTGTGTGTTGTGTCGGTGCTCGAAGTCCGTTCAAGACTGGTTGCCATGTGACATCTATATCATGACTATGTGTAATGAACTTGTAGTGATGATGCTCTCGAAGACTATGTGCAATGAACTTGTAGTGATGACTATGTGTAATGAACTTGTAGTCATGTGTATCTATGACTACATATTTATCGAGATTTGATGCTAGCCATGTGATAAGTTTGTGTATATCGTCTATGCCCAATGTTTTTGCATTATTACAGTGAATTCAAATATATATGCATCTGCTGTAATTTTTAGGCGCAAAAAGCAGCCGGGAGAAAAAATTGTGGACATCAACACCGAGGGTAACCCCCTCGGCATTGGTCCACCCCCAGGCCAGTGGACATCAACGCCGAGGGTAACCCCCTCGGCACAGCTTACCAACGCCGAGCGTCACCCTCGGCGTAGCCCCTTCATCCCAGCCCTCCGCGTGCTCCACGTGGCCACCTACGCCGAGGGAATCCCTCTCGGCACTGATCTAGCAACGCCGAGCGTTACCCCTTCGGCGTAGCCCTTCACCGCAGCCCTCCGGCGTGCTCCACGTGGCCACCTACGCCGAGGGTATCCCCCTCGGCACTGCTCCTGGGCGCCGTCTTCTCCGTCCCGTTAACTTTCTGCGCCGAGGGGCAGAGTAAACCGTGAGCACAAGCATCTACGCCGACGGCCGAAGCAACGCCGAGGGTATTCAGCTGCGCCGAGGACCACCTAAGCCGAGGGTTAAATGCCGAGGGTCACCGTCAGCATTGGTCTAAGCCGAGGGTAAACAGAGCTAAGCCGATGGGGAAAACCCTCGGCGTTGAAGTTCCTTCCCGTAGTGAGAGAGCTGTATATCACACGAAATGTATACTGACGCATTATCGACATCTAAGCGACCTATCGAGCACGGAGTGCGCAAGAGGATATATTGTACTACTAAAATTCGACATGGAGAATGTAATGGGAAAACACGTACTTGTGGATATATTTAGACTTTATTTTGTAATTGCTGTAGTCAGCTCATGTATCTCTACCATGTACTATTCGCCACTTATAATATAAGGTTTTATTGTCAAAAAAAGAATAAAGTCAACAAAGTAATTGTGCAATTGAGAAGGTAATTACTGCCCGGGTGCATGATTACTAGGCAGCTTGTAACTTATTTTCTCATCCATTAATGGATCAAGATGTTTTTCCATGGTTTAGAGCGGTAGGATCAAACCTAACTCAGCAGCGTTCAACCATAACGCTGACCCTTTTGTCCCCACCCCACCTATTTTCAGAGTACGTGTCCGGCCAATCTCCGGAGACAATTGGAGCCTTTGATAAAGTTTCTGCGTCAGTGTCTACTTAGTTTTATTTCTAACAGGATGAGAAATGATCATCGAAATCTGAAAAACCATGTTTATGCTAAGAAAGTTGTAGATCCTTTATTTTGCTGATTAAGTTTTGTCCATATCCTCCTCGCCGAAAAAATAGTTGTTGTCCATATCCCGACTTTCAATTTAATTTGCCTTGTATCTCTACACCATCACCTTAAACGCAATAATCAAAAGCTTGTGGGATGCTAGTAGCGGATTAATATAGTATCATCGAACAATTCGCCCTCCTCGTTGTGGAGCTACGAGGGAGGACCCGGAGGCTGGAATTCAAGGCTGGGTGAGGCTCGCGGCTTCTGCCTGCGCTGGGGACGACGACGACTGCGGCAAGGTGGTGGAGCTGGAGCGGAAGGGTGCTCGCCGGATTCGTTCATCGGCATAAGCTCCGCTGCGGCGCGGCGGACGGGCTCTGCGGCGATCTTCAATGGAGAAGGTACCCTTGGGGCGTGGTAAGAAGGAGGTCAGTGGTCCTCGTCTCCCTCGCCGGCGATGTTGCTGGCACTTGTTCTAGCTTTGTTCCCCTGCGTGGGCTTTGTTCTTCTTCTTGTACTTCATACGTTGGTATGTAGTACTCCTTGATGTACGCAGGCTTTCAAAAAAAAGATTAGTGAGCCCGTTCATATACGGGGGAGAGGTCTCTGTCATGGCGTGGCGTGTGCACGCGAAACAAAAAATGCAGATATGGAAAGATACTGATGGTTGCAACTACCGAGTATAGGAAAAAATCCATATGGCTAGCTATGTCACGTTTTTTTTTGTCTCTTACATCTCATTTTTGTACAAGGAACTAATTGTGCGCACCTAATTTCATTATTTTGGCAAGTTTATAAGATTTTTAATATGGTGGCAACCTTGATTTGACATAAATTAATTTTTAGAACATAATTCATGGTATAGCCAAGAGTAGCAGAGTTCTCGAAGAACTTAATGCTTGGTCTATGATAAGACTGGTGGAGCTAGCTAGATACTCCTTCCGTCTCTAAATAAATATAAGATATTTTAGTCTTTTTCAAATTCACATGTATCTAGACACGTTTTAGAGTGCATATTCATCCATTTTGATATGTATCTATACCACATTTGAAATAGCTAAAACGTCTTATATTGAGTAGTATTAGAGTCAATGCATCACTGAACTATGGCTAAACATATGAAGTGGTAGAAATCCAGAATTCTACATTACTACGTACATCATACCGTAGTTTTGAGTCTCAACTCGCAAATGCGGCTCCTGCTTCTTATTTAGCTCAAGCCTTTTCTTTCGAGTCTTTCAGAAACATATATACTCCTGCCCGAAGGGACTATGAGTATTATTTTGAAATCAAGTGAAGTACTACTATTTTACTTTTACTTTTTCAGTAGTCAATATTCTTTTGTATCCTATGTATAGGTGGTGAGCACAACACGATCGTATAAAATTATAAAATGACCCAGACTAGTTCGTGCACATATTCTTGATAAGGATCCACTTGGTTTATATTACTATATCATTAGTACCCGTAAACTAGCTTCTACTTAGGTACTTTTTATTCGACTTGACATTTAGACTAGTACTTCTCGTGGTGAAATTATTAGGGCTTGTTAGTTTATTTAGTTGATGGTACGCTCGAGTTGACAATATGGCACTAGTGTAGGGATATGCGCGACAGAAAATCAAAATTTTCTCTCACATGCGGAAGCAACACCCAAAGATCTTATCTAAGGAGATGCAAGTAACGGGGAGGGTAATCAACATACCCTCGAAGAACACGAGCGTTGGACGTTAATCACAACGCAGCTTGGTGTAGACCTTGATGCGGTTCACTCCGATCAGCACCACAATGAGCGGTGCCTCCGAGATTTACACACGTACGGCTCAGCAACGTCTCCTCTTCTTGATCCAGCAAGCTTGAAGGAGAAGTAGATGGGATTCAAACCAGCAGCACGACGGTGTGGTGGTTCGGTGAGCTCTCACGCGGGCAGGGCTTCATCAAGCCAAGACCACAAGAGAAAGGAGTAAGAGGAAGTGTACCGGCTTAGGAATCAAAATCATTATTCTTTCCCCAAATGGTACCCTCCTTATATAGGATGTGGGGAGGGGGTGTGAGGCTATCTTCCACAGGAAGAAACCAGCCTCCAAATCTTCCCTAGGAAGAAACCAGCCTCCAAATCTTCCCTAGGAAGAAACTAGCCTCCAAATCTTCCCCAGGAAGGAACCAGCCTCCAAGGCTTCCCCAGGAAGGAACCTAGCTGCCAAGACTTCTCAAGGAAGGAACTTGGCTGCCAAATATCATAAGTGGGACGTTCGGGATAGTGGGCCCCACCATGGGACCCACCGGAACATTTCAGGAAAAACCCCGATACAATATCGGTTAATTCCTGAACTTTTCCGGAACCCAAAAACCACATTCCTATATATGAAACTTTATCTCTGGACTCTTCCGGAGCTCCTCGTGATATCCCGGATCCTATCCGGGACTCCGAACAACCTTCGGTCTCACCATTATAATTATCCCAAAGCTACTCTAGCGTTACCGAACTTTAAGTGTGTGACCCTACGGGTTCGAGAACAAGTGGACATGATCGAGACTCCTCTATGATCAATAACCATTAGCGGGACCTGGATGCCCATAATGACTCCCACAAGTTCAACGAAGATCGTTATCGGTGTGAACCACAATGTCAACGTATTCCATTTCCTTTGTCTCACGATATTTTACTTACCCGAGATCTGATCGGCGGTATCACCATACCTAGCTCAATCTCGTTACTAGTAAGTACTCTTTACTCGTTCCATAATACAACATTCTCTGTGGCTAACTCTTTAGTCACGTGCTTGCAAGCGATACCGAATGTGCATTACCGAGTGGGCCCAGAGTATATCTCTCCGTCACACGGAGGGACAAATCCCAGTCTTGATACATGCAAATCAACAAGTACTTTCGGAGATACCTGTAAGACACCTTTATAGTCACCCAGTTACGAAGTGACGTTTGAAGTCCCCAAGACGTATTCCTCAGTACTCGGGATAGACATAATCTCATGGTCAAAGAAACAGGATACTTGACAATACAAGACATGGCAATATATACTTATTGATCCGATCAATATTGCTATGCTTGGTTGGGTCGGTCCATCACGTCATTCTCCAATGACATGACCTCGTTATTAATTGACAACTCATGTTCATGGTTAGGAAACCATAACCATCATTAATCAACGAGCTAGTCTAGTAGAGGCTTACTAGGGACTCTGTGTTGTTTACATAACCACACATGTATTAGGTTTCCGGTTAATACAATTATAGCATGGAGAATAAACATTACCATAAACATGGAAATATGATAATAACTCTTTATTATTGCCTCTAGGGCATATTTCCAACAACTAGATCATCTAGTAAGAGCATCTCTAACAGCGCCCGTAAACGGCCGAAAACCTTAAAACGCCGGCGGCTTTACGGACCGAGGACATTTTTTGGCTAGAACAGTGCCCGTAAAAACGGCCCAGCCCGTAAACCATTTACGGAGGCCCGTGAATCCCACCCGCTAGCCCTTATTTATGACGGCCGGTGGGCGATTCACAGTTCACAAACCGTGTTTGCCCAACACCGCCGACGAAAAATTGACCTACCCTTCCGCCGCCTCCGACGAGCGATTTGCCGCCGGAGACAGCAGATCCGAGCTCGCCAACACCCAATGGCACCAAAGAGGAAGCCCTCCGAGCTCCCGAGCGGTGACAGGTTGGGCGGCGACTTCTCTGATGCCGCGCTCGCGATTGTCGTCAGGAGCGACGACGCGAGGAAGCGGAGCGCACACAAGTGGACGAACCGCGGCATGCCGGTGTCGTCGTCCCTCACCGTTTGCGAGGTGGAGGAGTTTGACCGACTGAAGTGGGAACGGAAGCGTCTCTGCCGTGGCGAGGGTAGCTCCTCCGCTAACGCGAGCAGCTCCTCGACGGCGCAGATGCGCGCGTAGAGGGAGAGCACACCGCCGGAGGGCTACGACACCACCACATTTGGCATCTCCCTCGCGCCGGAGGATTTCGTCCCCGAGGACGCCTTCGAGCACGCCATGGCGGTGACGCTGCTACGCTCCGAGCGGGAGGCGGAGGAGCGCGCCACGTAGCTCGAGCGCGACGAGGAGATCAACGCCATCTTCCTCGCCCAGGGGCTCGCGCAAGACCGCGCCGCCGTGGAGAAGAAGGCGGAGTGGCAGAAGGAGGCAGAGCTGCTGAACGCCATCTTCATCTACCTCGGCTCCGACGAGGAGTGAAGCTCCTCCGCCGCGCCCGTGGCTTCGGTGAGCCAGATTTTGCGTTTTAGGGTTAGGGCGGCGGCGATTTTCTGTTAGATTAGTGCCAGCGTAGCTTTTGTGTAAAATGCCGACGAGCATTCATTTGTATGCGAAGAATCGATGATGTACTCGTCGTTTGTTCCTGCGAAATCAATTTTTTTTCTTAATTTGCAGTTCGATCTACGGCTTCTATTCTGCGCGACGAGTTTTTTGGAGCAAAAACGGCTAAAACGCGAACCGTAAACCGCGTTTAAGGTTTGACCGTTTACAGTTTCTGTTAGATATGCTCTAATACACGTTCTTGCTTACTAAGAAACCGGTTCTACTTGATTCTGTTAGTATTTCTTAATCGCCTTTTGTATGTTTTAGTAATATAGTACGGATTTTGTCAAGAAAAAATGTCTGTTATTAATTATTATAAATCTTCCTTGTTTTGTAAAGTGTGTTATTATGTTTCTGTTTCAGCAAATGCTGCAAAATGATTTTACATTTTTTTGAATCAATACCATATAAAATGGTTTTTTTTTTGAGAAAATGGTTAGTAAACCTCTTGTTGGTCCAACACAAAGACATCTATAATTAGTGTTTTTTTGTCCGGGGCCGTAGACTGGCCCAGATGATAAGTACAGCCCACAGAAACTGTTTCTGAGAAACAGGCCAGCCCACGGAGTCCATGTTTAATTTTTCACACGCATCGTCTCCTCCCGTCGCGGCGGCGTGGTCAGCTATCCGCCGAACACGCCTCCAGGCCTCTCTCACCTCGACGCAATTCTTCTCCCATAGTCGTCGCCGCCGTCGTTTTCCTCTCCTCTAACCGACCAGCGTGGACTGGAGATACATCCGGACCTGCATTCATTTCTATTGCTGGTGACGAACCCTAACCTGCTTGGATTGTTTCCAGTTCTGGTGTTTCATTTGTTTTGGTCAATCTAATCTGATTCCTCTTTGGTATCTTGCGGATTTGCTCGCTTTCTGGCGCAGTACTGATACTAGTTTATTTTCCGATAAGTTTGGGGTTAACTAAACCCCCATTCACCACGTCTAGGACAACCCCTGCATTTTTTCTTGTCCGCAAGCACAATTATAGCTAAATTCCCAACTGGTTAGTATGTAAACCGTTAGAAATGAGTTCCGCCCAAGCAAATGTTGAAGCTTAGTCTGTGATTTGTGTATCCAATTGCTTGGCTGCACGCCCTTGGCTTAAAATAGGGACAAGCAAACCTGTTCGATAGCATGTTGGGCATAATAGGCAAACTAGGCGTTTTTTTTGTGATTGATCGTCTCGATTCTTGATTAAGGGATATGTCTAAATAACTCTGATAAGTGAGAACATCTCTTTTAAGTTCAGAATGTACCTTCATTACTTTCCCTTTGGTTACTTGAGTAATACCTGACATTCACCACACGATTTAGTTCGTGCATGTGCGGTCCGCACAATATCGATTGAGGAATTACTATCTGACACAGATGAGGATGAGGAACAAGAATTGCTTGAAGACTGTTTAGAACAGTTTCAACATTCTCTTTCCTCGAGGAAAATGAAGCACAGAGGGTCTCCTGACATGGTCAGGGTTAAACCCAAAGTGCAGTCAGTTAGGAGGGGTCGAAAAAAGAAATAATTTTATGATAGGTTTCATTTGGAATTCTCGGAGTTTGGGCAAAATTGAGAAATAAAGGTTCTCGAGGGAAAATATCCTTGAGAAGCGAATAGATTTTATTGGTATTCAGGAAACCATGAAAAATGATTTTTCTTTGGTTGAATTAGGGAGTATATGTAGTGGTCAGAGCTTTGCTTGGCATTGGTCTGCCCCACATGGGAGATCGGGTGGTATCTTGGTTGGGCTAAGAAATGAAACTTTTGACATTATTGAACATCAAGCAGGAGATTATTTTGTCAGGGTTTTGGTTTGGGATAAGATGGCTAACTTCAAATGGAATTTGGTCATTGTTTATGGAGCTGCGCAGAATGATAAAAAGGAGGCGTTTCTAACTGAACTTGCTTCTTTATGCTATTCTTGTAGGTTCCCAATCCTTATTGGTGGGGACTTCAATATTATTAGGAAAATGGAGGAGAAAAATAAAAAAGGGGTACTTCCTAAATGGAGTTTTATGTTTAACGCAGTGATTGAACATAATGCTCTTAGGGAGTTGAGTTTATCGGGTAGGGCCTACACATCGAGCAATGACCATGTGATCCCAACTTTTGAAAAGCTTGATCGTATTCTAATGTCGCCGGAGTGGGAGGAGCATTATCCTCTTACTTTGGTGACAGCACTGGAAAGGGGATTGTCGGATCATACTCCTTTGATCTTAGACACTGGTAATAAAGTGGCTGTCAACTCACCTTTTAAATATGAGAATGCGTGGGTTCTGCGGGGAGGTTTGTGTGATTTTGTTACTAAGAACTGGTTGGCGCCGACGGGTAAAGAGAGTAGTATTGCTATTTGGCAGGAGAAAATGAGGAGATTAAGAAAAGGCTTGAGAGGTAGAAGAAGGAATGAGGATTCCTGGTATCGAAAGAAGAAAACGGAGTTGCTGGAAAGAATAGACGCCATAGATTTAATGGCAGAGACCCATGGATTACCTCTGTATTTATATGAAGAGAAAAAAAGATTACATGAGGATCTTGTGGGTCTTTTAAGACGAGAGGAACTAAAATGGATTCAGCGGGCTAAGGATGAGAATTTGAAGGAGGGAGAAGCTAATACGAAGTATTTTCATGCTAAAGCCAACGGGAGAAGACGTAGTAATCAGATTGTTTCTTTGATAGATGGAGATCATTTGATCTCCGGGCAACAAAATTTGGAAAAACATATCACTGAATTTTATAAAAAATTGTTTGGTCGACCAGAGGTTTCTAATGTATCTTTGGACCCGGCTGGGATGAAAACTATTAGTCCAAGTGAGGGGGAGCAGATGGTTACCCCGTTCACTTTAGAGGAAGTAAAGAAAGTTGTTTTTGAGATGGAAAAGAATAAATCTCCAGGCCCGGATGGTTTTCCCATTGATTTTACCAAACTTTTTGGGAAGTAATCAAACAAGACCTTATGGAGCTGGTGAATGATTTTTACTTGGGTAATCTGGACATTAAGAGATTAAATTTCTGGTGTAATCACTTTGGTGCCCAAAATTAAAGATCCAGAGGACATTAAAAAGTTTAGACTGATCTGCCTGTTAAATGTGAGTTTGAAAATTATGACCAAGCTTTTAATGAATAGAATTACACCTGTCATTGACCCTGTTATTCATAAAACTCAGACTGCTTTTTTAAAGGGAAGAAATATTCTAGAAGGTGTTACTATTTTACATGAGACTTTGAACTCGCTGCATGTTTCAAAAAAATCGGGCATTATGTTTACAATTGATTTTGAGAAGGCATATGACAAAATAAAATGGCCTGTTGTCTTACAAATGTTAAAGCTAAAAGGTTTCCTTGATAAATTTTGTGACTTGGTTATGAGTACTGTGAGAGGTGGGGATTAAAGTGAATAATTCTATTGGACCGTATTTTAATACTTATCAAGGATTGAGGCAAGGGGATCCTTTGTCTCCAATCCTATTTGATATTGCGGTTGATGCTCTTGCAATTATGATTGAGAAAGCCAAGGCGAATGGATTGATTGAAGGGTTGATGGGGGAATATATTGCTGGGAAACTGGTCATCCTGCAGTATGCAGATGACACGGTGTTATTTATCGAGGATGATGTTGAAAGTGCGGTGAACTTGAAATACCTACTATGTTTGTTTGAACATATGTCGGTTTAAAGATTAATTTCGACAAAAGCGAGCTTTTCTGCTTGGGGAGGCTCTGCTGAAGAACGAGCAATACAGTTTAATCTTTACTTGTGCGGTTGGGAATCTCCCGTTGAAATATTTGGGAGTTCCCTTGGATCGCAAAAGAATGGGGAGTAAAATGGAGGAATGCAGAGGAGTGATGGAGGGTAAATTAGGGTGTTGGCAAGGGAAAATTCTGAATATTGGGAATAGACTGATACTTATAAAATCATGTCTAAGCTCAATTCCTCTGTTTATGTTATCTTTCTATAAAATGCCCGTAGGGGTTTCGAAGAGATTCAATTTTTACCAAGCTCGGTTCCTTTGGGGAGAAGACCAAGGCATTAAAAAATACCATCTGGTACAATGGCCGGTGATCTGTATCCCAAAAGAGCAGGGGGGCTTGGGTGTGCTGGACTTGGACTGTATGGATAAAATCTTGCTGATGAAGTGGCTATGGAAATTAGAAAGCGAAGATGGCCTGTGGCAAGAGCTTCTTAGAAAGAAGTATCTTGGTAAGGCCACTTTGTCAGGGGTCCAAAGTAAGCCTGCTGACTCGCTTTTTTGGCAAGGTCTGATGAGTGTGAAAGATACTTTCCTGGGATGGTGTCAAAGAGAAGTTGGGAATGGCCGGAGAACACGTTTTTGGGAAGATGTTTGGCTGATAAATGTCCCTTTATCAAGGAAATTTGATGGATTGTTTGATATCTGCCTATCTAGGAATGTATCTGTGGCTGAAAGCTTTGCAATGGGACTGGATGCTTTCAAATTTCGGAGAGCCTTAACAGGTGAAACTCTTCAAATGTGGTTTCAATTGAAAGATCTGTGTAGCAATACTCTTTTTTTTTAGTGTTCGTGTAGTAATACTCTGATAACAAATGGAGAGGACAAATTAATCTGGAACCTGAATAATAAGGGCTTCTCGGGTAAGTCCTGTTATCAGGCTTTAAAATGGTCAAACCTTGGTTTTCCACGGAAATTTTTGTGGCAAATTAAGATACCGCTAAAAATTAAAGTCTTTCTTTGGTTGGTAAATCGTAAATCCATTCTCACCAAAGATATTTTGCGACGCCGGGGGTGGAAGAAAGATGATAAGGTTTGCCTCCTCTGTGGGGAGGAGGAAACAATTGGCCATCTTTTTTTCCACTGCCCTCTCGCGAGAATGCGAGATATGTGTGGAATGTAGCCTGTTGTGCTTTTAACTTCACTACCAAACCAAACTCAGTTAGATATCTTTTTGGAGGTTGGATGAAAAGGTTTCCAGGGGAGAAAAAAGGGGTGGTTAGGGTGGGCATGGCGGCTGTTCTTTGGTCAATTTGGAAGACCAGAAATAATGCTTGCTTTCGTTCAGTTATACCTAACAATCCTTGTGCGGTGACTAATATGATTGGTCATTGGATGACCACTTGGGCGTCCTTGCAGGTAAAGGAGACAAACCAATCGGCGATCTGTTGGGGAGCCAAATTGTTCGCGCGATTGGAAGCAGCAGTGTCGAGGCGCCAGCACTGCTTTTGTAAACACGCAAGAGGCTGCCGGCGTTTATGTCGTGTGACCTCCTTTCCTCCCTTCCCCTTCCCGACTCCCTCCTCCTCAAGGTCTCCCAACCCACTTGTAAGCTCCCCACCCCTTCAATTCTATTTTGTGCTGGCCATGTATTCTATTTTATAACATGCCATCAAAGAGCTATAACCTCTATCCTGGACTAGGATAGTTCCTTTCTTCTGAGTTTTGACTAAATGAGTTTGTTCACCTTTCTTTTTGTTTCACCAGTATAGAGGGCTCTCCACCAAAACCATTTTCAAATATTGGTGGTTTGCATCGTATGCTGGGTCTGCCTGATCATATCCTCGTAGCTACAGCTGGTGAGCCTATTGAAAGTTTATCGTCGAGTGAAACCAGAAACAAATTTGGTGCCTCTTTTGAAACACATCAGGCCGTAAACTGGTTGATATCTGTAATCCTTTCATTTTCAACTTCAGGCATACATATTTGGTATGCTTTTCTAAATTCAATTTCCTTCGACAATTCAGGTGAAACCATCAGATTATATGGAGTTGATTTCCTGCATGAAACCTAATTTGTGGGCAAGCTTGGCAGACGAGGTTCCAGCCTGGGTTAATGAGAAACGGAATAAAACATCTGTTGACCGGACATTGCGCTGGCTTGATGCGTGTATTGCTTTGGATGTGGTATGATGTACGGATGTTTTTTTGTTGCGTGTGGTATGATGTACGGATGTTGAGTCTTTTTCGTTCTGAACCCTTTTTTGTGAAAAAATATGTTTCTTTTGCTATCGGAGGTTTTGCGATTTCCTTCTGCATTCGTTGAGCAGAGCTAAAAGATAAAGCAATGCTGGAGTGATAGTTACTAATTAATTTATAAGATGAGCTGGCCCGTGTGACACTTGACTGCACTACTAGTTGCCTCTGTTGCAAGCCTCTCAATAGAAAAAAATGCTAAATAACATGTAATTGTCTCTTATATTGTTGCTTTAGGACTTGTGTGATAGTTTTTTCTTTATATTGATGGAAATTTTTCTGTAGGTCTTATACAGTTCTTCAATGTTGATTTTATTTTGTGTTCCTCGTGATTTCAGGCTGCTGGAGGAAACAGTTTAGGCGTAATTGTTGGGGGATCCAGTGTAGAATAACGAAAATTGTGTGCCACTGAAGTATCAAAGAAGAATGTATCAGGTATTCAGGTTATCTTCATTTATGAATCCATACAGCTCACCTCTAGTAGTCTTACTGCCTATTTACGCATTCGCTCGAACAGGGGTTGAGCCTAAACTTTGCTCAAGTTTCTACTTTCTTAATTCAGAAAATGAGTTAATTCTTAATTGCTTATTTACTTAGAAAAACCCAATGCGTGCTGCTTCTATTGATATTTTGTGGCGTAATTTGATACAGGCTTTTGGATAGGAGGGTTTGGCCTTGGAGAGAGTGTGGAAGAACGTTGCAATTTGCTCAATGCATTAACAGTAAGAACTGAGTTTTTTATCTTTAAATTCCTAGTGCAAGGACGATTATGTAATGCCCTTATGACATTGGTTACTTGTCGAGTCCTATTAGAAAAGTTATAGAAGGTCTATGCTTCAAGTTATATTCGTCAAATGGAGATGGTCTTTGTGCAAAGTTGCTGCCCCGTTACCTCTACTGCATTTTCTAATTGCTTAGAGTAAATATCGCAAAACCACAACGTTCGGTACATATTCAGATAACCACAGCTATTGATTTTGAGGTGGGGGGATAACATTTGTCCACAACCGCTGGATCCATAATTACAGATTTTGGACGGCTCTGATCAAAATTATTACAACCAACACATTCTTCTTATATTGGTATAGATGTTGATTATAAATAGAGATAGATAATATTTGGCATGTGACAATATGTGAAGAAAACTTAGTTATATCTAGAATGATAACACACTTAGTTATAGTATCTAACATTACCCCTTATGAAAAACGTCAGTATAACCTAAACCTAACAATGTAGCCGAGGGGTACAACCAAATCAAATCGACCGGTTCAGCAGCACTGTAAGAAAAGAGAAATGGAAGAATGGAGACTAGGAGAGAGGTTTTGTGTGTTATATAACCGATCGGGTCCAGTTCGACCTCGTCGGAGTCAACGGGTGATGAGGCAGAGTAGGCACTCTCTCCTCGCCACATATGCATTGATCATTGACCTCCTCATGTCAGATTCTCTATCAATTGAGCTGAACCGGTGATTTGGGTGGGTTGTACACCCTAGCCCCAATAATTGTGGTTATGTGAAAAAAATATACAAAATATTGGTTTTCTGAAACCTATGCCACAATAGTTGTGGTTTGCTTCACTCAATTGCTTAATAGTAAATTAATTCCTCATGTTAAAATTGCAATTTTGACAAAAAAAAACATGTTTCAAATGAAATCAAAAGTGAAGACAAGCAAACTTTAGAAACTAATAATTCTTTTCAAATATGTGCAAACTAAGTTGCTTTAGCTGTGTTCCTCTAATCTAACTCTTCATCACAATGACAACATGCCATGCTAACCATACTTGGATTGACCTTGCTGAAAATAATACCGTTGATCTTGCATTGTAGAGCATTGGGCTATTTTAAAGTTCTATTTTTTTTTTGAAAAGTAGGGTTGAATGGTTATGACAATCTCATTGTGTTAGAGCACCATGAAGACTTCAAACAAGAGTTTTTGTTGGTCTAGGATTGGCCGTATGTCCTCACCTCCTATAGCCTTTAGGGCATCTCCAGCCGTTGGACAAACCCAGGATGAAAAAAGACCTCTTTTTGGACGGCCTGGGGAGGCGCCGGCGCAAAAGAGGATGTTGGGGTTGTGATTTTCCCGGTCGCGAGCACGCCCTGGCAACCAAAAACGCGAGGTGGCCACGTTGTACCCAGAACGCGAGGTGGCCGCGAGGGCCAGCCCCAGAACGCGAGGTGCCCGGGCTCTGCGTCGCCGTGGCCGCGCTCCAAGGCCTGGTCCTCCCCGGGCTCTGCGTCGCCGACGACACGCTCCGACTCTGCCCCGGCCGCGAGACGAAGAAACAGACGTTGACGCGCAGCGTGGACGTGGACTTCCCGACCATGTCGAGCGCCTTCGCATGGTTGTTCGCTCCACTCGATCCGAGGAGTGGTGGTGTCCTAGTGGAGCAGGAGAAGAAGGAAGAGGTGGAAGCGGAGTGCGACGGCGACGAGAGCGAGGCGTTCTTCTCGGTGAAGAGCTTCTTCATGCGCAGCACGAGCTGGGCGGCCACCGTGGTGTCGTGGACGGACATGGACCCGTCTTCCCGCCGGCGATGTGGGAGGGCTTCCGTGGGTGCGAAGGGTGGCCGTTCGGGCTGTGCCGTCGCTGCCCAGCAAGCCGGCCAATTCGGCGCAAGCGGAGCAGCGGCAGCAACCTCGCCGCGACCCCGGCTCCTGCTTACAGTTGCAAGATCACTACTAGTACCAGTTAACCGGCGGCACCATTACAAAAAGAAGAAATTTCATTCTCAAAAACGAAGGAAACCCCCAAATCTTGGTATACAACGGCAACATCCTGACAGGACTAGAGTGAAATTAGCTGCAGGAGAAATAAACTAAAAAGGAGACCGTGGAAAGAAGAGGAAAAGCATCATCAGATCAGCCGCGGGCGTCGCCGTCGTCTCGGCGGCCGAAGAGGAGGGCGGCGAAGCCGGCGGCGGCGCAGACCGCCGCGACGGCGTTGCCCTCGCAGAGCAGCACGCGGAACGCGAGCCGCGCGATGTCGGCCGTGGCGCGGCGCCCCTCGGCGACCAACGACCTCCTGGGCTTCCCGGAGAAGGCAAGCAGCACGAGCACGGTGATCCAGGTCATGAGCATGCCCGGTGCGGCGACGGCCAGCGCGGCGCCCATGGACAGCAGCCCGAACACGGCGCCGTACATCACGGATGCGTACAGCGCCGCGGGCCACACGGCCGGGGCGGCCCCGCCGGCCGCCGCGTAGTACCAGGCGTGCACGGACCCCAGCCCCGGCCCCGGCCGCGCGAGCTCCTGCCGCGAGGGACGCCCGGCGACGCCGGCGCGAGGAAGGGCGCCGCGACTTCGAGGAGAAGCGCAAAAAAATGGCGGATCTCCTAGAGGCGGAGCTGGGCGGAGGGGCGGCGGCGCGAGGGCACGGCGGTGGGGGCGAGCACGGCGGCGAGGAGCGACCACGGTGGTGGAAGAAAGGGAGAGAGAAAGAAGTGGCCGTACGTGGTGGGTGGGATTGGGCAAAAAGAGGAGAGAGAGGGGTTTGAGACACTGACCTGTGGGCCTGGCGCATACAATCGCCCCCCCAGGCCGAACCCAGCTGGTTGGGTTTGGGCTGGGGGCGCCGGCGCTAATTCGGCGCAAAACGGCGCTATTTGAGGTCCTGGGGGGCACGACTGGGAGATTTTTTGCACTTTTTGCTACCGCCGGCGCTAAAAAGGGCTCCTGGGGGGCATGGCTGGAGATGCCCTTACTTGTGGTTACAAACTGAAGCTGTCGTTCGTACTTTCAAGAAGTATTCTTTAAATTTGGTGAGAAGTGTTCTCTGTTGTGTCTCCACAAATTTATTCATTTGGTTTAGAATTGCTTGCCATCGAAGAAACCCCGGATTGTCTCTAGACTTGGTCTTCCAGGGGTGCCTGTGATGGATCCCTTTTTTTTAAATAGCCCGTGATATATCATTGATGTGTTAGTTAATTGAAGTTGATACCCTATGGCTCTTATCTAGAGATCACTAGTTTCTTTATCACGAGTTGGGTAGACGTGACTTCCTAGCTAGTGTTCTCAACCGCTTATCTAGTGGTATTGATTTCACCCGGCATAGTCGTCAAATCAAGCTCCATGGATGTGTTGGCAGTTTTGGTCGGGGAGTTTCATATTAAATTCCATATCCGTAACAAAGCCGATAATTACATCTGGAGTTTTGTTGCCGTGTATGGTGCTGTACAAGAAGATCAGAAATATGCTTTTCTTCTGTGTTCTGGTTAATCTCGCAAAAGTTAACCCACACCCGGTTTTAATAGGAGGTTCCATCACGAAAAGAGTAAGGTCGATTTGATAGTCATTCGCCTTTTCTTTTCAACGCTGTCATTGACAGTTTGGATTTAAGAGAGGTACATATGACTGGGAGGCAGTTCACTTGGGCAAACAGTCTTCCAGAGCCGACATACAAGAACTTAGACCACGTACTTATGGATACCTATTGGGAGCTGAAATTTCCCTTGGTAACGGTACGTGCTCTAGAGCATATTGATGCGCTGAAAACCAATGTTGGGGATATCGCTTATCGGGAACTTATCGGTCGACCCAAGATAAGGGATAAATCGGTCGGTTTATCGGCATATCGGCCGGTTTATCGCCATATCGGCAGGTTTATCGCCCAATTTATCTTATCGGTCAGACACCGATAAGAGATAAATCGGACGATAAATCGGAATATCGAAAGATATCTTGAACAGTGCTGAAAACTGATCATGCCCCTATCCTTTTATCATCTGGGACGCCAAGACCGCATGCTAATCGCCAATTCAAGTTCGAGTTGGGATGGCTTCATCGGGAGGGTTTTGACGAGCTGGTTAAAAAGTATGGTCAAAACCAGTTGTTGGCGATACCCCAATTCAAAGGTGGAATAACAAACTTTGTGCAACACGAAAATACCTGCGAGGATGGGCAAGACATACAACTAGTATCCTTAGGAAAAAATCCGGCTTCAGCCATTATTGATAAACTCGAGAAAATCCCGGAATGTAGACCGTTGTCGGCACAAGAGATTGAACTAAAGAGTCATACAAGATACTTTCATAATGTCGCCAATGTCACACATAGGAAGAAACTTATTCATTCTCTGCATCAAGATGAGGGTATGATCTAGGGTCATAAGAAGTTGAAAGATTACATTACAAAGTATTATAAGAGTTTGTTCGGAGCTCCGGAAGAAGGGAACTTCTCTCTTGATGAATCTAGAACAGACGATATAATTCAAGTTTCCGATGAGGAAAACGCTTTCCTCACTGCACCTTTTTCGAGGGAATAAGTGAAGAAAGCGGTATTTCAAATGGAACATAATAAGGTGCCAGGGCCTAATGGATTCCCCGCTGAGTTCTACCTGAACTTTTGGGAGGTCATTAAGCCAGAGCTTCTAGAATTGTTTGGCTGTCTTCTTGCTGGACAACTAGAATTGTTTCGCCTTAATTTTGGGGAGATCATTTTACTACCTAAGATTATTGATGAAGAAAGGATCCAACAACATAGACCAATCTGCCTCCTTAATGTTAGTTTCAAAATCTTCACTAAGACTGCAACCATTCGGTTAAACTCAATGACTGATCATCTGGTTAAACTTACTCAGACTGCATTTATGCAAGGTAGGAATATCCTTGATGGAGTGTTAATTCTACATGAGACAGTGCACGAGTTACACCGTAAAAAGTTGAATGGATTAATTTTCAAGATTGACTTTGAAAAGGCATATGACAGAGTCAATTGGTCTTTCCTCCAACGAACGTTGAGAATGAAAGGATTCTCGGAAGAATGGTGTGCTTGGATCCACGATTTTGTCACTGGAGGTAGTGTGGCTATTAAACTCAATGATGATACTGGTCACTACTTCCAAAAAAAAAAGATTAAGGCAAGGTGATCCACTGTCGCCCATAGTATTTAATATAGTGGCGGATATGTTACCGATCATGATTGAGCACGCCAAACTAGACGAGCACTCCAAACTAGACGGCCAAATTGAGGGAGTAGTCCCACATCTTGTTGATGGGGGGGTTGTCTATTCTTCAATATGCAGACAATACTATGGAACATGACCTATAGAAGGCTACAAACCTGAAATTAATTCTATATGCATTTGAATAGCTATCTGGGCTCAAAATAAAGTTTCATAAGTGAATTCTTCTGCTTCGGGGAGGCCCAGGAGGCATCTCCTCAGAATGCTGAATTATTGATGTGAGCACGGTCAATTTCTTATTAGGTATTTGGGTATCCCAATACACTATCGGAGATTGACTAACGTTGAATGGAAGCACGTTGAGGAGCGACTGCAAAAAAGGCTAAGCAGTTGGAAAGGAAAGCTGCTATCACTTGGTGGAAGATTGATTCTTATCAATTAGTGCTTAGTAATATGGTATTGTATATGATATCTTTCTTCCACTTACCTATAGATGTTTTACACAAATTGGATTATTTCTGATCAAGATTCTTTTGACAAGGTGATAGCGAGAAATACTCGGGACCCAGCCAACAGAAGACCTAGGGTTTTGCTCTGGCGATCATGTCGGCGACCTAGGGTTTCGGCCCACTCCCACCGCCGGCGCCACTCCGGTGCCGGCGTCAACCCTCCTTCTGCTCTATACCCGTCACCCCTTCTCAACGTGATGACGGTGGCTCCCCTCTGGCGGTGGAAGGCCACGTACTCCACGGCCAAGGATCGCGCTCGGGGCCGGATCAAGTCTTACGATGGTGAGTTACATCTCTGGAGGCCGAATAATGCATTGAAGGATTGGATCGTCCTCAAGGATGCTAGGGGCAAGCCGATCATGGGCAAATACCTTGACAAGGGCGATGAGGTTTTCCCTGGATCTGAGGTGAGGCTTTTTGAACATTTTGCCGAAGTTATATCTTGTCTGGTTTCTCCTTCGGCCTCAGACGGATCGGGCAAATATCCCATACCCAATGATTCGGGTGTGGTGGATAATCCTTCAATGGCTGTGTATGATTGGATCAAAATCGGACTGGATTTTTCTCATGGCCAGAAATTTAGTGATGAGGTGAAACGAAAATTTGGATCAACGGTACATCCATTGGGAAAGGCAAATCAGTTCCTGCTGACTGTTTCCTTTGGGAGATCCACGTTCAAATTATCGGAAGACACTGTCAGTATGGCTTTAGAATCCTGCATTGGAGGTATTTGTGATGATCTTCGGGTGCAACTTCTCTCTGACAGAGTTTTCAGGTTTTCAGTGTCATCTAGGCATGTCGGTTTTCTTGTTTTGGCACTACGCTCATTTTCTTGTCATGCTTTCAAGTGCTATTTTCATACTTGGGGCCATGGAGGCCCCAATTGGATGAGGGAATTTACTCTCTGGCAGAAAGAAATCAATGATGAATGGACTCTAGTTAGTCCTACAAAAGGCAAAGTTAATGCAGGTCTGCGTGCTCTTAATACATTTCCAACGAGGTCAATTTTGAAGAAAAAGTCTTCTGCTCCTAGAGCTAAGAGGAGTCTTTCGTTTGGTTTAGTTCTTGCGTACGATGCTTGTGCTGGCTATGGTTCTCAACAGAACAATCTCTCTGATGATGGCCGTCCTTCTGCTCCTGCGGCTGTGCAAATTCAGTTTGGCTCTTTTAACACACAGCAGGTTCAGGTGTCTTCAGATCAGTCAAATATGTTGCAGGCTCAAGGCTCTCCTGCTCTCTCCGCGCCAAAATCGGGCTTAAATGTCATTCTAGCTGGCCGTCGGAAGAGGACCCGGATGGGATGGGAGCCTTCAATAAGATGATTGATAAAATGGCGCAAAGTTTCTGGGATTGCAGCCGATGCCTTAGTATGGGCCATGGTGTCGGCTCATGCACCAGGAAAATCAGATGTAGGGATTGCTTTGTTTCTGGACATATTGCAAAGAATTGTGTTAATAGAAAAAAGAAACCAGAGCGCCGATGGGTTCCTAAAAAGGTTAACCTAGTTAGTACAGAAGAGTCTCTGCCGATAGAAACTCATTTTGGAAACAAAGGATCTCCTGCCCCTGCTAATAGAACTAAGAAGCCAGAGCTTCGATGGGTCCCTAAGAAGGTGAATGTGCAGGAATCAGTGGTTCTGAACCAGTCTGCGAACTCCTCTAGCTCTGCTGCAATGGAAGATCCGGTTTCTAGCCAAGAGGAAGTACATCAGATAGTGCAGCAGAACATGGATGTAGTGCCGATTCAAGAGAAGTGGACGCAAGGAAATAATTATGGTCTGCATGTTGGGATGGTGTTACCTGTGTTTGGTCCGGTTCTACCACCGCATATGATCTGGGAAAAAACTTTCAAGTCTCTGATACCAGTAATTCTAGCCCGCACTATTCCTTGTTCGATGCAGTACATGCCTTGGGCTCCTCTGTTGCTATCCAAGAGAACCTGGTCGGCTGCTTTTGAGGATCTGAATGCTTTCCAAATGAATTTTGTGGGGAAGAACTTGCTTCCGCCTACTCCTAGACAGATGGTGTCTGCTGTTAAGCGACGGCCTGTGGCAAGAGCTCTGACCTTCAACGGTGAAGTTGGTGATCAGGAGGCAAAGGAAGCTATAGTAGAATTTGTAGCCACGCCGGTTACTCCTACTCGAAGGCGTGGTAGGCCTAGAGGGAAAAAGGTGCCACAAAAGATTGTCGAGCCAGCAAATAAGAGGTTTACTCACAGCAGCCTAAAGTTAGATGGGTTTAAGCCGCCGTCTGTTACTGAAACTGGGCGACAGAAGAAGCGGCCACGTGCCAAGCTTCTTGTGCTAGAACCTGAAGACACAGACCAAACAGCTGACGAAGAAGAGACTGTCCCAGTTCCTCCGACTCCAGTCCAAATTCTTCAGAGAGTGGGCTATGAGCTTGGTATTGATAAGAGCAAGCTAACCAAGGAGCTGCTTGAAGCAGGTCCAGATGCAGACGTCTATCCAACACCCTCAGTTATTTAAATGTGTTTAACTAGCATGAGAAAATGGAGAGTGTTATGCTGGAATGTTCGTGGCCTAAATTCAGAAATTAGACAACGTGAAGTGCGAGGGAAAATTGAAGAAAGTGAATGTTCTGTTATTTGTTTACAAGAGACAAAGTGTGAGTCTTTTGACTGGAAATTTCTGAGAAAATTTTGTCCAAAGCGGTTTGATAGGTTTGCTTTTTCTCCCTCGAATGGAGCTTCTGGTGGCATACTTGTGTTATGGAATTCTTCTATCTTTGATGGACAACTAATTGACATACAGAGACATGCAGTCACAGTCAAGTTCACCTCTAAACATGATAATTCTAGTTGGAATTTGGTTTCAGTTTATGGGTCGTGCCATGGGGTTGAACGAGATCTGTTTGTGTCTTGGATGTATAATCTGAATATTGGTTCCTCGGAGAATTGGTTGTTGCTTGGGGATTTTAATTTTATCAGGACACCAGATAACAGGAATAAGCCAGGGGGTGATGTCAATGATATGTTCTTGTTTAATGAGATCATTGGTCATCTTTCTCTATCGAACTCCCCCTAAAAGGACGATCTTTCACATGGTCGAACATGCAGCAAAACCCCTTATTAGAACAGCTTGATTGGTTCTTTACCAGCCCGAATTGGATTCTTGACTATCCTAATTCAGTTGTTCTCCCTCTGGCCAATACTGGATCGGACCATGTGCCATGTGTGGTTAATATCGATACTCAAATTCCTAAAGCAAAAATCTTTCGTTTTGAAAATATTGGGTGGATATGCCGGGCTTTCTGGACTGTGTGACTTCCTCCTGGAATAAAGGTTCGGCAAAGTCCCATTCCTCTGCAGTTGTTGCTGATAAGCTGAAAGATTTGAGGTACAGTTTGAAGAAATGGCAGCTTAGCCTTGCTCGTTTAAAGGCCCTCATTAAGAAGTGTAATGATGTTATCCTACTTTGGATACTCTAGAAGAACATCGGCCATTGTTCAGGGCAGAATTCAACTTCAGAAGAATTGTCAAGCTACATCATGATGATCTGCTTCTGGCTGAGTGCAACTATTGGAAAAAACGATGCACTATAAGGTGGATAAAGCAAGGGGAAGACAATACAAAATTCTTCCATGCTATGGCATCCGAGAGGTACAGAAGAAACTCGGTTGCAATGCTTCGTGCTGATGATGATCGTGAAGTGACTGATCACCAGGAAATGGCGGGAATGTTGTGGACTGCCTACAAGGAGAGGATGGGTCGTTCGGAAAAAAATTCAAATGCAGTTTGACTTGGGCGGTATAATCAAAAGAGTTGATGGGCTGGCCGAGCTCAGTGTTCCTTTTGAGAAGAAGGAGATGGATGATGTTATAGCCGCAATGCCTCCGGACAGGGCTCCTGGGCCGGATGGATTTAACGGCCTTTTTCTCAAGAAATGCTGGTCTATTGTCCAAAAAGATTTTTATCGTCTGGCTGAGGATTTTCATAGTGGACGGATCAAGTTGGAAAATATTAATGGGTCCTATATCACCTTGGTGCCGAAAGTGGCAGTTCCAGTTCGTGTCAACGATTTTAGACCTATATCTTTGACCAACGTCTGTCTTAAATTTTTAACTAAGCTGGCTGCAAATAGATTACAAGGCAAAATTTTACAATGCGTGAGTAAAAACCAATATGGGTTCATCAAGGGAAGATCCATCCAAGATTGTATTGCATGGGCATTTGAGTACATCTACCAATGTCATGCGTCTAAAAAGCCAATTGTGATTATTAAATTGGACTTTGCTAAGGCATTTGATACTATCGAGCATGAGGCTATAATTCAGATTCTGGAAGCTATGGGGTTTGACGCCAGATGGATAAGTTGGGTCAAGGAAATTTTGTCTACAGGCACATCATCTATCTTGCTAAATGGAATCCCAGGTAAAAAGTTTGTGTGTAAGAGGGGAGTTCGGCAGGGGGACCCTCTTTCTCCTCTTTTGTATGTTCTTGGATCATAATTGTTGCAAGCTGTGGTGAATGAGCTGATGGATCAAGGACTTATTAGCAGACCGATTGACACCTATGATGAAAAGTTTCCGATTATACAGTATGCCGATGATACTTTACTGATAATACCACTGAAAGGGTGCAACTGGCTAATCTTAAGAAAGCTCTGGGGAAGTTTACTTTGTCCACTGGTCTCAGAATTAACTATGATAAGTCTCTGATGCTTCCTATCAATGTTGATGATGCAAGTATGGCTTTGCTAGCGGCTGAATTTGGCTGTCAGGTTGGTACCTTGCCGTTTACATATTTAGGATTACCCTTGGGTACTACCAGGCCACGTATCTGTGATCTACTCCCTCTGGTGTGCAATCTAGAAAGAAGATTGTCTTCTAGTTCATGCTTTCTTGCTCAGGGGCTCGGCTTCAGTTAATCAACTCGGCACTGTCTTCAATGCCGTTACATTTCTTGTGCTCGCTTCAATTGTGTCCTGGTCTCACCAAACAATTGGATAGGATTCTTCGGCAATGCTTGTGGAGGACATATGGAGATTTGGAGGCACCTAGTAGGTCTTTGGCTGCTTGGGAGCTGGTGTGCTTGCCGAAAAAATGTGGTGGTCTTGGCGTGGTAAACTTTCAGAAGAAAAATGCAGCTCTTCTTATCAAGTTTCTAGACAAGATTTACAACAAAGCAGATGTTCCATGGGTCCACCTTGTTTGGAATGCCTATTAGCAGCTGAAGGTGCCACATGCTGAAAATATGCAGGGTTCCTTTTGGTGGAGGGATGTTCTGAAATTAGTTGATAATTTTCGAGCTGTGGCAGTTGCTGCTCATGGGAAAGGAGACACTATGTTGTTCTGGTTAGATAAGTGGAATCTGCAGAATTCCACACAGCCTCTGAAGCTCAGGTTCGCGAGGTTATTTTCTTATGTGATGGATGACTGTATCTCGGTGGCGCAAGTTTTTCAAACCGACGACCTATCATCGCTATTTCAACTGCCATTGTCCAGGGCAGCGTATGAGGAATTCTTGCAGCTGCAGGTTATTTTACAGGAGAATCCAGTATCCACTGAGAATGATGTTTGGACCTATTCGTGGGGTGTGAAGTACACATCGGCCCAGTTCTATGCCAAGGCTCATGCTCACATCTCGGCCCCTAATGTCTTTCAGTGGATTTGGGACTCAGCATGTACGATGACATTTAAAGTTTTTGCTTGGCTGCTGCTCAGAGACAGGTTAAATACACGAGATCTACTTAAAAGGCGACATTGGAATGTTACGGATGATACACATTGTGTGTTATGCCCTGGTAGAGTTTATGAAGATCGGAAGCACTTGTTCTTCACATGTAACTTTAGCAAGCGTGTGTGGAATTACTTGCAGATTGAGTGGATTGCGGACAATGACATCCAAGTAATCATGGATCATGCGCGTAGAAGTTTTTCCGAGCCTTTCTTCATGGAAGTTCTGATTGTTGCCGCGAGACACATCTGGCTACAAAGGAATGGTGCCATCTTTGAAAATCAGAGACCCTCATTTGCTAAGTGGAAGGGGGGCTTTGTTCATGATATCTCTCTGTTACAGTATAGGTTTAAAGTTAAGCTTCGTGGCAAGCTGTTGGCTTGGGTGTTAGCTCTTCCCTAGTTTTGTTCAGTTTAGCTCCTTGTAAGTTCCTTTTATTTTTCTTTTTTGTATGTACAGTTTGCTTCTGTTGATTTGAGAAAATAGAAAATGCTGTGGGGCTTTTGCCCTACAGTCGCGCTTCAAAAAAAAAAGGTGATAGCGAGAAAAAGAAATATCGACTGGCTCGATGGGATGTTGTTTGTCGACCCAAGGATCAGGGAGGGCTGGGTATTCATGTCCTTGAGGTTAAAAACACAACTCTCCTCGGAAAATGGCTGTATAAGTTACTTTCCGAAGAAGAGGTCTGGCAAACACTGCTAAAAGGAAAATATGTAGGCACAAAGGTTTTGTCACAGGTTTTCTGAAAACCTGGGGACTCACACTTTTGGGCGGGTCTGATGGCGATAAAGAAACATTTTTTCGCTTTGGATCATTTACAATTACTAGTTAGTTTGCACGTGCAACGCACGTCTATATACAAAATGGACAATAACAATAATGAAATACATTTAACAATGACACTAATCACTCATACTTTATGCATCATCAATAGTAATGTAAGCCTTTACTCTCTCATCGACGTGATAATGCATGTTTTGACTAATCTAAAATGTGAACACGCCAAGCTTACAATTTAAATATCCATGTGAAACCGCCTTCTAATCCTGATTGAATATGCTTATCCTCAAACTAAGCTATTTTTAGCGATTGAGCATGCTGACGACCACATGAAGTTCTCTCTTATTGTGCCAAAAAAAATGGGCGCCTCTCATCTATCGGGTAAACAAGATCACCACCTATTGGTATGCGCACATGAGTATTTAAAATTCTACATTTCATTGCTAGCAAATTAGAAGATCGAATTGGTAACCTATTTGTAGTTTGCAAGACGTGTATTACTTCGACATGAAAACATAGACATTACAACGTCCCATGGATGAAATTCAACATGGATACTATTAAGTATTACAGTGTCCAAAGAGCAAATATATACAATCATTGGCTTACTCTTTAATCTACATCAATGAATGCCTCTTTTGGAAGTATTTTTGTAATGCAGGCTCCAGCGTCCAGCATTACTCCTTTGACTGATCTATCCATAACCTGATTTAGTGCGAGCAGAGGCAAAACTGAAGCGCCATTTCGTTCACCTCCTCAACAATCATTTTCTTGTGGTGAAATCACATGATAATTCTTGATTTAGTGTCAAGGAGGATATTGCTTTATTTTTCACTCTAGCTCCTAGAGTTAAACCAAGAGACCATTGACTTGCGATCAGAACTAAACTGGGATGCCATTTGGGATAGATATCTAACTTCTGAAAATTTCTATGCCCTTTTTATTAGTGGATTACCAGATGAAAAAAAGATTAAAAATGAACTAACTTTTATGAAGGTATTCTACTTACTTATTAAGGCCATCTGCTCATCTGTGGGAGCAATTTAAAAGAGCACTATCACACATTGCAGGTGCAAGAATATCGCAATAGCTTTGATATGTGTGCGCTTGCTGAAACCAGGCCCTTCTGCTCCCTTGTGTAGCCTTGCCGCATCGTCTGTGTAGACACCATCAGTTGGGTATCTCATGGGATTCCTACAAGCATGCAAGCAAGGATTAATAATGTATGATGACTGATGGACATAATATAGTGCAACGAAGCAGTAGTCAACTCAAAATCATTAGCCAACGAATTCCCTTCACCAAGCAAAACGGTTTCTCAGGCTCAAACTTGCGTTGCCCAGCGTGTGTGGCTGTTGAGACACCAACCTTGTTAGAGGAAGGCCATCGTCGCTGCGAGAAGACGGAGCTAGTCGTGGTTCCTCCTTTTGCCTTCTCTGTCCGGCGGAGCCAGAATACCACCAAGAGTGTCATACCCAGCAGTAGCATTCTACTCATCCTCCAAAAACAAAGCCAATATTCATATACAGAGATACGTTATGTTGCTGAAAATTCAGCATGCAGGGCTTTGCTTACTTGCATCAACAAGAATAAATTATGTGCAATGAAGCCAAGCTTGGAGACCTTTTAGAACACATGCATGAACGATGAAAAAAAAGTAAAATAACCTGCTGCAGTAGAACGTTGTTGTCACCCTCGAATGTAGATTGAACATCAGATTCAGCTATGAAAACTCAGTCTTCAAACCTTGGCCACCACAGTCCTCACGACACTACTGATAAAAGTGAAAGAAAATCCACTGAGAACCACTTATCCATGTGTAGAAAAAGATATACTCAAGTATTTTAACATTTTCACAATACCTGAAGTGTGGTCATATTCTGCCAGGTTAGTGTTGCTTTCAGAGCACTTGATTAAACATGTGTCTCTTAACTAATTTAAGGTGTTCTCTTCACGTACATTTCCCAAAGGCATAAAGTTTATATAAGTAATGTTATGGCTGAATTTGCACTGCTCCTATTGGCTTCATGTCTATTTTTGAGAAAAATATTTCCCATCTTCTCTCCTCAATTTTATGCTTCAAATTTCTTGATTATTCTTACAAAATGTCAGGCTCGCTTAGAGAGGACACCATAGGTGAAATTTTGTTGTAACAGGATTTGGGCAACCTGCTTGTATTTTGGTATTTAATCGATGTGCTTTGTTTCTTCTATGGATTTATAGCCTGAAGAATCAGTATGAGAAAATAGATATAACTAAATCCCATTATTTCTTCGGCAACTGAATGTTTACAAACTGATATTCACATGTATAGGACATCATCAGACAATGTTATACTCCGTAATTGATTCACACCAAGGAAACAAAGATAACTTGATAAGGGCAGAAGGTGCTCATGAAAAACCAGCGTGATTGCAGGTCCATTGATTAACGACAGGAAAAGTTGTGCGAACCTGAAGAACTTGCGTCTGGCCGTGGTCAAATTGCAAGGAGGTAGTGGAGTGGCCAAGCAATCGGGCTCCGGGCAGTTTGTCGGCCGGAGTCCAAGGACTTCCGCTCGTGGGCGTAGTAGCTCGTGGAGGTGCATCCGCATCTCGTCCCCGGCTCCCCGCCGGCGATGGAAATCGGACGCCATGGAAGGACTGCGGCTCGTGGTCGGAGAAGCTCGTGGAGGTGCATCCGCATCTCGTCCCCGGCTCCCCACGCGTCGACGGCGACGAAAATCCGACGCCATGGCGGCCGCAAGCGGCGGTCGAGCGCCCGCCGAGCGCATCATGAACGGCACCCTGCTTATCTCGTGCCCGCGCGCCGATGGCGAGGAAAATCCGACGCCATGGCGACCCGCAGGCGCCGGCGGAGCGTCCCGCCGAGCACATCGTGACCGGCACCCTGCGGACACTCGCCAAGGCTGGTCGACTGCGTCAGGAGCGTAGGCGGCGGCAGGGACAGGACCACGTCGAGTAGCAGGAGGCCAAGGCGGCCGGCAGCGGCGGTGTGGAACTTGCGAGGACCTCGGTTGGGGATTGGGGTCGTGACTCGTACCATATGAGCGACAGACGCCATCTAACTTTTTTCCTTCCCAAACGTTTTCCTCTGCGGTGGCAATCATGGTGTAAATAGAAGAAACAAAAGGGCAACCCATGCATGTGTACCGTTTCGGGATTTTTGAGCAGCGATCTAGGACGTTGATCAAATTGAAGGGATACGATTTAATGTATCAACGCAGCACAACACAAGTTTGCTCTTTTAATAGTAGTATAGAAGGATGGCTCGGAAATTCGCTTCTGGGAGGATAGGTGGTTGGGAAATACCACTTTCGAGAACAATATCTGGCTCTATACAATATAGTGCGTCACAAGAGCGATACAATAGCTACGGTTATGGAGTCATCGCCACCAAATGTGACATTCCGGCGGAACCTAATTGGACCTAGACTTGCGGCGTGGAATGCTCTATTAGAGAGACTGGAATTGATCCAGCTGACGCAAGGGTCTGTTAAATTTCGATGGAACCTACACGAGAATGGAAAATTCTCGCTGGATTCTATGTATAGAGCACTAGTTCATCCTGTAGTGGCCGTCGATAATAATAAGAAAAATTGGAAAATGAAGATACCTCTAAAATTAAAAATCTTTGCGTGGTATCTTCGCAAAGGGGTAGTCCTTACTAAGGATAACCTCATTAGACGTGTCATCATGATGAGACAATCAAACACTTATTCTTCAGCCATCCACATAGTTTCTAACTTGTATCCACCACGTAGCATTGCTAATGTTTTTGACAATTGGCTATATGGTGTAGATCACAAGCTCAGAATACTGATTAGAGTGGGAGCGCTTGCCGTTATTTGGTCGCTTTGGCGATGTAGAAGGACATGATTTTTAATGGTGAGAATATTTCTCCTATGTAGGTCATCTACCGGTGTACAAGTATTCTCCGTTCATGGTCAGCTCTACAGCGTGTGAAGAATCGAGACCTATTCATGGAGGTGTCTACACGGTTGGAAGGCACGGCGAGGGATATTTTTACCCGACATGGGTGGCCGCTTGATCTACGGATTGGACCTCCTTAGTCCTTTTTATTTTATTTCGGTTCAAGAACTTGTTGCGGATGTGTGCATCCTAGTTATGCAGAGGCCGGGTGTACTTTAAGTAATAAAATACTCTTTATCGAAAAAAAAACTAGTTTCTTAAACTATTCGCCTGTTTAACTGGGCCATTTCTGAAAGTCTTGCTTCCTTTTTTGTCTCACAACTAGCTTGTTATTACTTTTGTAGTCTTACCATGACATCATCATAATCTGTAAGCTGGAGGCTAGAGCTGATAAAATTATCCAAATTTGTAACCTATAATAATGGTGGTTATTTTGTAGTATTAGATTGACATGCTTGTTTTCCAATCTGATGAGCGTCTCCTACCCATTTTTGAATTTTGTTTGTATTGGAGCACTATTGTTATCTGTTTATTACAAGCTTGACAGTTTAATACTTTATGTCTTCCTGAGGAGGTCCTCGAGGGTGTGCCCTCTGGTATCGACCTTTTCGACTCCACGTATGCACATTCATCTTGGCCTACATCATTTTTTGTTCCACTAGCTTGGTGATCAAATTGTTTGTTTTTCATACTTCTGAAATGGCAGGTACATTTACCAACTTACTATGGGTGGTTTTGCATTGATCTTCCCTGTTGACATGGTTGAAAGAGAGATGCAGAATAGTGTATTGGACAGTAGTGCTAGAGATTCTGCAAAGATTAACCTGCGTGCAACAACATATTGGTAAGTGACATGCTATGGAAATAGCATCTTGATGTCGTATTGAATTTCTATTGATAGTCGTTAGCTACCATAGCCAACAATATGTTTCAAAAGATAGATGTGAATTTACTTGTATGTGTATGCACTACTGGCAAATTTTAAATTTTAGAAAAAAATAATCTAGGTTATGTGTCAGGACAGAAATTTATGTTGTTCACAACTTTAAATGGCCATTGTTCTGTTGTGTGGACAAAATGCTCCTCGGTTAGTTGCTCAATGAATGTCTATATGCTTTGCATATGTTAATTGCCTGCACATTAAGCCTATGGGGAAATCTCTAGTTTTTCTATCCTTCACAAGTATCTTGCTCTTCCAGAAAAATCATTTCAAATTCACTTGCTTTACAAGTACCTTAATTTTTCATTAAAAAAATCAAATACACTTTCTTTTGTCCACTATGTTTGGGGACCTAGTAGGCTAGTAGTGATATTTTTGAACACAAAACAAGGTTAGAGCTCTTGTTAAATTTTTGATTTAGCTGGATTTCACTTGGAAAGTAGAAGCCTAGACAAGGCTCAGAAAAATAAATATTTTTTTCAAGGACAAGCAACAACATGTTGCCGTCATCTCATTAAGATTTGAAAGGAGTTTTTACAAGATTTGTTACAAGATTTCCACAGCCTCCACTTCTACTCTAGCCGACTACTCCTCCCTATGACCCACTGTCCTACCAGCCTCCTTCCAAAGCGCCAATTCCTGGATTGTCTTGTTGACCATCTCCTGCGTTCTGGTACTAATCCTGTCAAAGACTCTGGCATTTCTTTAGAGCCAAATTTTTCTCATTCCTGCGATCATAGCTGTGGTCAGGCGATCACCAGTCCAGCACCGGTTCTTCATCGCTAGCCATGTGAAGAATTTCTCCTTTAGTGGTGCTTTGCTCTTCCACAGGAATTGTGCATAGTCTAACCTGCCCTAGGAAGAAGGCAGAGTATGCTGAAGATGCAGAATACACCCCATTTGGTGCTAGCCGCCAAGTGATCACGTCTTCCTCATCCGACAGTGGTGGCAGATTCTGGATTGTCAACCATAGCTCCATGAATTGGACTAAACCTTGAATGTTAAGTGTGCCTCTTATGTCAAGCACCCACTGATTGTTTTGTCTAGCCTCAGCCACAGTCCTCTTTTTCCCTCCCCTGGCCTTCACGAACTGGAGTAAATCTGTTGAGAGTTGTGGTGCTTTGTCCAAATATCCATCTGTCAGTCCAGAATAGCTGCCTGTTTCCCTTTCCCACGTTGCAGCTAATTGCAGTACTGAACATTGCTTCAGCCTCCGCGGACAGCTTGAATTGCAGTCCAGTCCATGCTCTTAATGGGCCTGATTTTTCGAACCAGCGCCATCTCATCCTCAAGGAATTATTGAGCACCTTCAGGTTATGAATCCCCAGGCATCCAAATTGGGTTGGTTTGCAAACTTGGTTCCACGCCACTAGACAGAGCCCACCACTTGTGTCGCTAGCACCATGCCAAAGAAAGATTCTGTAGATTTTGTTGATTGTCTTGATTACCCAAGGAGGTAGGTCTAAGGAGAGCATGTGGTAAACTGTGATAGCAAATATTAATAACCATTGATTTTTCTAATACCTTCTTTACAAATGCAATGAGGTGTGAGCTATTATCGAAGAAATTTTAGTTGTAAATATTTAATGTGTTGATTTCTAAGTGACTCAGAATTTTGGGTACATTCCTTCAGGAAAGACACATCGCGAATAGTTGATAGCTGTAGCTGCTTCACATGCCAGAATCACACCCGCGCTTAGCCGCTTACCTCAATCGTTTGCTGAATGTCCATGAGATGTTGGCGCAGATTCTACTGGAGATATAAGCCAAGTCAAAATTCAGTCATGCATTTCCGTAGAGAAATAAGATATCCTGGGTGAATGACATATGTTTTACAAATTTTGCAGACATAATACGCATCACTATCTTCGTTTTTTCCGGTCAATATGAGAGGCCATCAAAGTTGGAGAGTTTGATCTCTTCTGCAAGCAGTTTGTTGAAAATAGACGCTCCCAGATTGCTGCTGCTGCTGTGTACGACAAGGTGTGTCCAGCTGTGATTTGCTGCTTCAACAATATTTGTCATCTCTAAGGTTTCGGAATGAAATGACATTTTTTGTGCTCTGTGGCCAAAATGAGATCTAGAAATACATTTTTGAAAGCACTGATTTTGGTTTTTTCGCACATAGCACAAAAAAGGTCATTTCATTCCGAAACTTTGCTTGTGTGCTGAAACCTTGTATATGTTTGTCTCCAATTTGTTTCAGAAGTTTTTGATATGTTTTACTATTTTTATAATTTTGTTTAACACAACAGGAGCATGTGAGAGCCAATGTGAATTTCTGATGTGTTGAAATCATCTTTATTATATAAGTTTTGTGCCAAGGGATTCGTTTTTGTTTTATCACCAACATAATAATCAGGAAACTTCTCGCTTGCATATGGCTGTCAGTCCACATAGGTTCATCCAGTTCGAAGTTTTTTTTTGCGAACACGCAAAAGGCTTGCGTGTCGACTTTGATAGATAGAGAGAACAAAAGGGTTACAGCGAGTCCGGCATCGGACAGATGCGGTTACAATTGTGCGATTAGTGGTGAGCAACCATGTACACACACCCAAGAACAACAAAAAACAGCACCTAAAGCACGTAGGTCGCTATCTCCAGATACGTCCTAGCCCTACAGCACCAGCGAACTTCCATAGCTCAAACTCATCAGCAATTCGTCGGCAGACCAAGGGACCATCTCAGCGGATCGCTGGAACACCCGGCCGTTCCTCTCCTTCCAGAGTATCCACACAATCAGGAGTACAAGAGAGTCAAAACCTTTTCGAGCCTGCGGCGGCGCACGCCGCCTTGCCTCCGGCCACCACGCGATCAAGGAATCATCTACCTCTGGGACAAGCTGTTCGAGGCCACAGCGCCGGAGCACCGTGTACCAAACCTCGGCGAGAAGACGCAGCCGAGCACAAGGTGGTCAGCGGTCTCGGGCGCCTGATCACACAGAGGACATACCACGTGAGAACTCAGGCCGTGTCGCAGTCTGCGATCAGCCGTCCATAGCCGGCGCTGCATAGCGAGCCAGACATGATCTTGCATTTGGTTGGCGCCCACGTCTTCCAGATGGTCTTCCCGCACGGGAAGAACTCGAGCCCGACGAAGAAGGCGCGGTACGCAGAGCTGGAGGAGTAGGAACCAGAGCTCGTCCACTTCCAGAGCACGCGATCCAGCGTTCCTGGCGTCAGCTCGACGGCCTGGAGAGAGTCCACAAGGATAAGGAACTGGGTAGGACATGGGTGCTCAATGGCCCGGTCACGTCGCGTATCCAGCGTCTGTCCATGAGTGGAACCAGAAAACTAGCTCTTATTGGTCATAAATTTGGTTTCATTTCGTTTACTGTCTTGACACAAGATGCAGTAATGCACACATCCAATGCAGGGATTTCTAGAAGGTTTTCATATTCACACAACGGTAGGTGGGCCGTCTTTGTCAGATTCCACCACTGTCAGTAGATTCGAATCTGAAATTGATCCAAAAGGAGATGCAGTTTGCATCCGTGCCTAGTCACTACTGACCGATTAGCTTGAGCCACTTCAATTTTTAAAAGTACGCTTCCCCATGCCCTGATGACGACTCTCAAACAATTGGGTATTTCAAAGGAAAACGATGTGGCGTCCACTAACGAAGGGGCTAATGATTACTGGAGCGATTAGAGATCTTAAACAATTTGATATTTTCCTTTCTTGGAGCGATTAGCCGATTAGAGATCTTAAAAAATATTTTTTTCTAGGTAACGTGAAAAAGGATATACTTATTTTAGTTTTTTTGTAATTAAGAATAGAAGATTCTGGAACTAAATGTGTTTACCCATGATGGACATTATTTCGTTGATGAGAAATTACCCGTGGCTAGAGAACTTGCCTGTGGCAAGATGGTTAGTTGGGTGGTTGTACCCCTAGCCCACCAGAGTTCAAACCCCAGGTTTGACGCTGGTGTTTCTCATTTAAGGCGGAATATTCTTCAGTGGGAGGCGACGTTCCCGTCGACAGCGAGGCGCCCGTGGTGACTTCGTCAATCTCAAGACTCGACCCGCCGACTCAGTCTCTCGGAGGTGCTCATAGGGGTAGGGTGTGCGTGCGTGCGTTCATAGGGGTGAGTGTGTGCGCGTGTATATGAGCGCTTGCGTTGTACTGTGTTTCGCAAAAAAAAAAAAAAAAAAATTACCCGTGGCTAAGAACCTGCTTGTGGTAGGATGGTTAGAAGGGTGGTTGTACCCCAGCGCAGCAGAATTCAAATCACATATTTGACATTGGTGTTTCTCATTTAGACGGAATATTCTTCAATGAGAGGCGACGTTCCCGTCGACAGCGAGGCGCCCATGGTGACTTCGTCAATCTCAAGACCCGACCGTCGGCTCAGTCTTTCGGAGGTGCTCATAGGGATAGGGTGTACGTGCGTACGTTCATAGGGGGTGAGTATGTGCACATGTATGTGAGCGTCTGCGTTGTACTGTGTTTCGCAAAAAAAAATTACCCTGCTATCATCAACAGTACCTCGATGTCTCAGTGTGTTGTGTCCTCAGACAAGCTGATGTGGACTTATCAGATGGACTGTCAGGTGGATTAGATGGATAATAAATGGTTTGCGCACACATAGGTTGTACCAGTAACCAATGGAAATATTCTCCCTCCACGTATAAATTCAGTCAAACATTATCAATTATGTAGAAAAATTATAAATATTACAATACCAAATTAATATCAATAAACTAAAACATAAAATCTATTTTCGTAGTATGTTTTTCCAATCTTGTAAATGATTGTATCTTTATTGGTCAAAGTTATACTATGTTCACTTTTGACTAAAAAACATGCCGTCTTTTAAGCAACAAAGGTACTCCCTCCGTTCTAAATTAATTGACTTCCATTTGTCCACACATGGATGTATCTACACATGTTACATGTGTAGATACATCCATGTGTGGACAAATGGAAGTCAATTAATTTGGAACGGAGGGAGTAGTATGCAATAGAGGTGGACCTAGTGCTCCGTTCCGCATCTTTCGCCTTTGTTGGTAGCAACTTATGCTGTTTTAAAAAGTTTATTATCCCGCAAAAACAAAATTAGGATTATTAAACCGACGGCGGGGCGAGCTGATGCGTGTTAGTAGTACACAACTGTGTGCATTTCCCAGGTGGACTTACCAAAATGCCTCCCTTGCCGTTCCGTTGATCCAGGGCTTATAAATTCCATTTACCTCCCCGACATCCTTTTTCCCACTCCTCTTGTCGCTTCCTTCATTCCAAAGCCCCGGGGAGTGAAGGTGGACGGAATCCCGGCGAGATGATGATTGCCCGCGGCCGCCTCCTCAGATCCAACGCCGCCGCCAAGGTGACCATCGCAGCTCTTCCATCTACTCGACTCCTCCTATCCATTCCCTACCGCGGCCGAAGATACGGGGCATTCGCCTCTGTTTTTATCATCCAGAAATGCGACAAGAGGGGTGGTTTTTTGTATCCGGGTTCTTATTTTCCAGTTTGGTTGGGGATGGTTTATTCGAGGCATAAGTGGAGCGGTGGATTAAGTTTTGATCGATTATGGACCAACATCAATAGGACAGTAATTTGAGCTCTGTTTTTGTTCTTCAGTTCCCCAGGCGTGTAGACTTGTCATTCAGACCTGATCGTTGTGTGATCGGCAACTGGATCCGCTTCCCTTTTAATTTTACCAAAATATTCTCTGCGTGCGGCGTACATGTAGATTTTTTTTCTATGGCTCTGCGCTTGAGATTAGAAGTTCTTTGTTTGGTTTAGGATCGCTGAGTTAATGGCACCAGCGGTCACACAACTCGTCCTGGATGTGCACTTAAGTCACACTTCTCCAGAACGTGATTTTTTGGTCACACAACTCGTCATCTGGTGCACTTAAGTCACTGACCCCACCTGTCAGTCCGTTTTCCGTTGAAGTTGATGCTGACTGGACACGTAATTTTGCAAAAACCCCCCTTATTTTTTGGACATTTGCAAAAAAACCCCTGTATTTTTGGACATTTCAAAATTCAGGGGTTTTTTGCAAAAATACAGGGGTTTTTTTTGCAAATGTTCAAAAATACAGGGGGGTTTTTGCAAAATTACGACTGGACACGTAATTTTGCAAAAACCCCCCTGTATTTTTGGACATTTGCAAAAAAAACCCTGTATTTTTGGACATTTCAAAAATTCAGGGGTTTTTTTTGCAAAAATACAGGGGGTTTTTTGCAAATGTTCAAAAATACAGGGGGGTTTTGCAAAATTACGTGTCCAGTCAGCATCAACTTCAACGGAAAACGGACTGACAGGTGGGGTCAGTGACTTAAGTGCACCAGATGACGAGTTGTGTGACCAAAAAATCACGTTCTGGAGAAGTGTGACTTAAGTGCACATCCAGGACGAGTTGTGTGACCGCTGGTGCAAATAACTCAGGATCGCTGCCAGTGACATGACACAGCTTTGACACTAGAAGTCTAGAACATGTGCAGTAATTTCTTGCAAGAGTTATAAGACGCCTGATTTCCTCTTTCTTCTCATCACACAGGCTGAAGGTTTTGTGAAATATGTAGCTAGTGCTGGCAGCTACCATGGGCCGCATAGTTTTTCAGAGGCACCAGCCAGATATTTCAGCTCTGAACCGTTCCTTCAGGCTGATTCAACAGAAGAAATCGGGTAAGTGAAATCCCCATGTGCACAAGTGACACCGTGTCACTAGGATGCTTCTAACTTTACATGGATTAGTTATGGTGTATACTTTATACCTCTGATGCTGCAACATTTTTCCAGGTTTAAGGGGCATGGCATGCTGGCTCCGTTCACAGCTGGATGGCAGAGCACCGACGTGAAGCCCCTCATTATCGATAGATCTGAGGTTCTGGGCTCTGGCATTGCTTTAGTTCTCCTACAGAAATAAGATTCTGGAAAATGATGCTAAGAATGTTGACCTGTCGATATATTGCAGTGGTTGTAAGTTTTACCTTACACTGTACAACTCATATTGCAGGGCGCTTATGTCTATGATATCAACGGGAAAAAGTATATAGATGCTCTTGCGGGATTGTGGTGTACAGCTCTAGGTATGATGCAACCTATGGAGCCAGATTTTACGATATACCAAAAAATAGTTGCATTATTTGGATATCACTGATTGTATCACCTCTTATTTCTCCATGGCCTTACTGTGGTATTCAAATTTTGAACTTAGGAAACCAGTGGGGACTCACTTGGTTGGGGCAGTGGATGTACAATCCAACACTACCTGGTTTCATCTTTGTGGATGCAAATCTGGGTTTCCTATTTATACTGTCAGGGCTATAGTTTTCCTTCAAAAACAATTCAACAACTTAGGCTTACTAGTCATTTCGATGCTAAGAGCCTTTACATGTATGTAATTACCTGTTTGTAGGTCCACTGAACACTGGATTAGCAAGTGGTAAACAAAGTTATGCGTGAAACTGAATGACTTCATACTTTGGAAAAAAAACCTGGCCCTACTGACTAATCACACTTCTTAAGAGGACTGCATAATTCTACCTCAAGTTTCTATGCTTCAAATTAGTGCCAATATGAACAAAAAATTGGCTAACCGCTTGTTCTAGGTTAGCATTAATTATAATCCTATATGTTACCATTGCACTCTTTTCCTGTTTTGCCTACTTGGAAGAAAAAAGACAACTGTAAATTCCTAGGATTTCCACACCCCAGTGGTAGTTCATTTCTAGTATCTAATATGTATCATACATCTCTGAAAGGTTTTATTACAGGTATCATAAATTAAAAAACGTATATTTGTGTGTATTACAGCTTGTGTCCCAGTAATTAATTTGATAGAAATTTTTCTTAGTTCATTTCTAGTTTGTAATATGTATCATACATCTATGAAAGGTTTTTTACAGTTATCATAAATGAGGACAACGTATATTTGTGTGTATTACAGCTTGTGGTCTCAGTAATTAATTTAATAAAAAAATCCTGCTGGTACATTTTGCAGGTTGTTTTTTATATTGTTTTCTTAGCATACGTCCACATTATTTCTTTTGCATACTGTTTGCATTGTTTCAGGTGGAAACGAACCTCGACTAGTCAAGGCTGCTACAGAGCAATTAAACAAACTACCCTTCTATCATTCCTTCTGGAACCGCACTACCAAACCCTCATTGGTACATACGTTGATCTTTCAGTATCCTATTTAAGACAATGCTTAAATGGTAGAGTGCTTTTTTTGTTGATGATATCATGTTTAGCATGCTGTCTGCCTCACTTCTTTTTCGCCTTGTTCCACTAGAAAGAAACAACTGTAGAAATTGCTACAGTGAAATTGATGATTAGCGTGTTGCTAAATTCAGGATCTTGCGAATGAAATTCTCAAGATGTTCACTGCAAGGGAAATGGGAAAGGTATTCTTCGCAAACAGCGGTTCAGAAGCAAATGACTCTCAGGTAAAATTATTTGTTAAACAAATTGTCATCAATTGGAGTTTATGATACTAATTAATAGAACACTGTGCGGTTAAGCTTTTTTTTTTTGAACTTTCCATTGTGCTTAAGCTTAAATAGTCAAAACAATACGCATAGTGCCACATCCTGTCAAAAAAAAAAAAAAACGTGGTGTCACAGAAAAATGACTCTGCTTTTGATCTTCTATTTACTGAAACATTGAGGCTGCGATGGTTGTGAATTATGTATGGTGTTCAGATTCATCGTCTTTTCTAGCAACACTTAGTTTCTCCCCTGTCCTTTAGTTGTGATATTTCAAATTGTAAGAGTCCACATTGCGTGAATAGCATCAGGAGCAGTAGCAAATTCGTTTATTACTTCACTGCAGCATGGTCTGTTATTGCTAATACTTTGTCCCATTGATGGATGACTATCATTACTATTTAGCTCTGCTATTTTAGTCCTGATCACTTGTCATTTACAGGTGAAACTAGTGTGGTATTATAACAATGCACTGGGGAGGCCAAAGAAGAAGAAATTTATTGCACGCTCAAAATCGTAAGTCTCTTTTATTTTGATTTCATTTGGTCTTGCCTATTCGTTGTTCATTAGGATAAGAACACAATATGAATTGAAGGCCACTTAAAGTGTCTCACATCACAATGACAACATGCAGATGTTTTGTAATAATCTTGGATCACCACTAGTGAAAAATTGAGTAGTCCAAGAATTGCATTTTAATTATCTTTCACCAGGGAACATGTATCCTCCAAGCATTTCGATTAATGTTATTTATTTAAGTTGTATAATTTGATATTAACAAGATCTTGATTCTATGTTCTTACAGGTATCATGGTTCAACGTTAATAGCAGCTAGCCTATCAGGGTGAGCTAACGATCCTGCATAATAGTAATATTTTGTTTTCAAATCCTTCAGTTTGTGCAATGAAGAATGAACTTTTTAAAGGATGTTCTATTGTCTACAGTTGACATGCTCCTTATGTTCTTGGTATATTTGTAATAACTTTCTATATTCTTCTTTATCCAGGCTTCCCGCTCTCCACCAAAAGTTTGACCTACCGGCACCATTTGTTCTGCACACGGACTGCCCTCATTACTGGCGCTTCCATCTTCCTGGTACCCATATATCAGTTATTTTGCACACTCACGGTAGGATCCTATGTTTACTAAAATTGATTTTGTTTGATATAGATGAAACAGAAGAAGAATTTTCAACTAGACTGGCTAATAACTTGGAGAGTCTTATCCTCAAAGAAGGACCCGAAACAGTAAAGTTCATTTTTTCGTACTCGTGAAGGATCATGTGCTAGTTTTAAAGGGCCCTATGCTATATGTTGGTAAACTGTTCCTGAAGTATCCCCCTCCCCTTCTATTTTTCAGATTGCTGCTTTTATTGCTGAACCTGTGATGGGTGCCGGTGGGGTCATCCTCCCTCCAAAGAGTTATTTTGAGAAGGTGACATAAAGAACTTGATTTTAGAAGGCCCCCGTAACTTTCTTCTAGTTATTAAATTCTGAAAAATATATGGTTCACCTTCAAAGGTCGTTACGGTTAACAATTTAACATATATTTTCTCCGCGACAATTACACGATATTTCAACTTGTAACAATTTCATCAGATTTAGTTCTGACTTCTATAAAATAGTCAGAATACCCTAAAATGCATATCAAATTATTTGAAGAAAATAGTCGAAACACCCTAAATGCAATACCTTCTTGCCAGCAAACCTGAAAGGAAAATTTTGAACCGTTCTCTGTATATTCTTCAGTCGACACAACTGCGCTCTACAAGGTGCATTTGAATGTACATCAGATGTTTTGGTGGGAACTCGGTCTTGTATCTCTCCAGGATTTTCTTTGTTTAATACAAATTCTGAAAAGAAGGTAGTTCCATTTGTTGTGCGTACTGTACGTGGCAATGTGATTTTATTCGTTTTCCATTTCATAATTTCATAATGTTTTTCCAAAACAAAAATGGTCGTTACTAAGTACATCTGACTGCAGCCACCATTATTTGAACAGTTAGGTAGTTCAAATTTTTTTACGGGACCAGGTATGCTAATTTTGTACTATTTTTTCCTCTCCTCCAACAGATTCAAGTAATCCTCAAGAAGTACGACATCTTATTAATAGCGGATGAGGTAATTTAAGTTTATCTTGTAAAGAGAGAATTCAAATACTTCATTGGTGGAAAAGTTATTTAATCATCTCTTTAGGTCATTACTGCATTTGGAAGATTGGGAACCATGTTTGGATGTGATAAGTATAACATTAAACCTGATCTTGTCTCCATAGCAAAGGTGACTTCCTGAGTTTGGCACCTCACAAGTACTTTTTTGAGAGAGGATAACTTCCCTCTTTTCCTTAAGATATTGGTTAAGGATTTTCTTGTTGCTGTTGCTAATTTTTCCTCTGCCAGGCTCTTTCTTCTGCCTACATGCCAATTGCAGCTATTCTCGTTAGCCCAGAAATAGCGGATGTAGTCCATTCGGAGAGCAATAAACTTGGTAAAAATAATTCTACTGCATTAAATCTGTTTTCTCTTGCTACTCTATTTACCATCACTTGTGCTGTTTAATTACAGGTTCTTTTTCTCATGGCTTTACGTACTCGGGCCATCCAGTTTCGTGTGCTGTTGCCATAGAAGCTCTGAAGATTTATAAGTAACGACAGTTTAAAAATGCTGTACACTTTATTTATGTTGATTTATGCATCTGATGAATCATTTCCATAATTGTTATTAGTGAAAGAAATATTACCAAACATGTCAACGAAATTGCTCCAAGATTCCAGGAAGGAATCAAGGCCTTCTCTGGAAGTCCGAT
Source organism: Poa pratensis (assembly GCA_947311845.1). Taxonomy (NCBI): domain Eukaryota; kingdom Viridiplantae; phylum Streptophyta; class Magnoliopsida; order Poales; family Poaceae; genus Poa; species Poa pratensis. Next base: position 40,341,377 of record CAMZMU010000070.1, read on the forward strand.
CATCGGAGAGGTAACTGTCATGTCTATTTTCTTCAGTTTATTTCCTTTATAAATATTAAATTGTTTCTTTCCTGTTTAACACACATAATATTGTCCTCCTTTTCACAGACACGTGGCCTGGGATTGATACTTGGAACTGAATTCGTTGACAACAAGTCGCCAAATGATCCATTTCCTGCAGAATGGGGTTTGTACCTTGCATGCTTCCAGTTTAGCATGGAATTACTAGCATAGAATATTCTAGTTTTCAGCCACCATTTTTTTCTACGCAGTCCATGCTGCTAGGGGGATGGTATGATAGGGAAATTTTGTTATTTACCACAGATGTACGTAATAATTGAGTTTCCGGGCCAGCTAGAAATATATAATGCAAAAGCGAAGATTCTAATTTAACTTCAACAGCTATGCTCTGTCAGTAAACTACTCTGATAAACAACAAAAGAAAACCATAGTCTAGTGGGTCTGCAATTTGATAACTTATCCTTCAGAAGTTGAGAGTAGTTACCAAAATAAATCATATGATCAGTAAAAATACCTTGGGAAATAGCTTTGGCTTGGATAGTTGAGCAAGTCCTGGTTGGTGATTTCAGGAGTTGGTTCAATATTTGGTGCCGAGTGCGAGAAGCGTGGGATGCTTATCAGGGTCGCCGGTGATAGCATCATGCTGTCACCCCCGCTGATAATGACTCCTGGTGAAGTTGAAGAAGTAAGATCACACTCTTTACAGTAGGATATTCGTCTTTCTGGTGAACTGTCTGAACTGACACCATCCTTTCAGATTGTGAGCAAATATGGTGGTGCCCTGAAGGCCACGGAGGAAAGAATTGCAAAGCTCAAATCCAACAAGAACTAATCAATGTCATTCTGCTGTAAGCCTGTAGCGATGGTTGGTGATGGTGATGACAGTGTTTAATGTACAGAGGAACTTGAAGTATCCAACAATTATTAGAATTCAAAATAACGAACTCGTTGAAAGCCTGAACCTGGTTCATTTTCTCTTTTTAGGGAAGCTGAACATTGTTCATATGGTATGCAGATAGGCAGTTGTTATTTACTGGCCCGATCACACAAGAAGGCGTTTGTGACTGGGGAAAACGCCAATTAAGTTATAATATTAACTAGGAGTGGATTATTCTGCTAAGCTAATTAGTTAGCAAACACCAACTAAGGTTAACAAACGATGGCAGTAGCAAGCGGGAGGTTTTGATTAAATTTTGCCCCTCAAGTATTATCACCAATAGAAAATCTTGCATGTTCATGTACTAACTTCATGTTTCATGTCTTTCATACCCCTTCATTCACACAACAGAGTTCTTAAAAATATGTTGTGGAATAAAGAGACAGTTATCTACGGTTGTATCATAAGTGCAGGTTGGATTGGGAAGGTTGATTTTAATCATCGCTTAGCAGCTCATGTTATAGCTACATTGTTTTATTTCAAAATCACTTTGTAATTGGGTCGAGGAACTTCCTATATTTTGTTTAAACTCTTTTGAAGATGTAACTATTACTCCGTATTTGATATCAATAAAGCTGGCCATTATGGCCTTTCCTAAAAAAAATCGACTCATTCTCTGACAAGGAACCTTATCGCCAGTCTAGTCCCGGATGGTTTCGGACCCAGTTTCTACCGTAAATTTTGGCACACTGTAATATCCAAAGTCTTCGACATGTTCAATGACTTCTACAATCTACTGCCAATTTAAAAGGAAACTCGTATGCTAGAAGCCCTCATCGGTTCGGTCCATCTCACTCTAGACCTGCCCTATCAAACTTGTTGCCAGAGAGTTTAGAAATCCAATATTCACATCATCCGTTTTATCTGTTTGACTGATGATATCACACTATTCCTGCGATGTATTAAACAATTAAATCATGCACAACTCAAACACCAAAATTTCGACCAAGCAAGCGAATTTTCTGCCAACTATTTTCCATGACATAAAACATCTAACTACTATTTGAGATAACATTATCTTCTATATCTTTATGTAACCGTTTAACGGTATAAGCAATTATGAAAATATTATGCGGCAACACGCATGACATACCACGTCATCAGTTTTTTCAGCAAGTTAACCCTCATACGATCTCTTCGAGATGTTCATCTTGAACTTGCACTTCTCAACCTTGATGGTGATCACCACCTGATGTCATCCTCTCATGCTATATGAATCTTACTTTTGGTGCAAATCCATGAAAAGATAGCTAACTCCCATATAGAAACATCAACCACATAGGCCATGTATTAGTTCATAAAGTGCAATTGAAAATTTCTTACCATACCACGACATCAGTTGCTCCCACTTAGTTCATCACTATGTTATATGATTGAACCCAAACTTTGCATTTTGTTTTGATCAACCTCTATATTTTCTTCTCTCTTCATTATGATATCTTTAAAGTAAACATGAATGCTCACACAATTTTCTTATGCTCAACTCTCTCATGATCATTTTCGGATCACAACTTAAACATCACCATGGTCATCACTTCATATGCTCAACTCTCTCATGATCATTTTTGGATCACAACTTAAACATCATCATGGTCATCACTTGATCTTTTTCATGCTCTATCACAATCTAGTGAGACACACAATGAATTTTTTACTTGATTACATCCTCCAATCCTTGGTCAACCATGGTTCACACATAGGTCCGTCATGATCACGACTTAGAGCCATATCATGAATTATTTTCTTATAATCATCTTCTCAACATCTTGATCCTGCACGGTTCAACTCATAAGCTAGAGCAAGATAACTTTTGAGTTCCACACAAAAACGTTGTCTTGTCTTACTTTCTTCTTCTACCAGCCTAGAATGCAACATATGATCTTTAAGAATTGATTATGAGAAAACACTTCAAATATAACTCAACAGAAACATTAGTCCATACAGATCATCATTAATTATCAAAATCACATGTGGGGGTTCCATGCACTTTCAGGGGGTACCGCAAGCCCTTTCTCCGACCGCAGTGACGTCGCAAGTCACTGTTGACCGCAAATTCCCCCTTAGCATGTACACCATACGTTGGTGGTACGACGTCATGATCAACAAACCCATTGAGGAGCACCACCCAATTACCTTCTAAGCAACCCACAAGCATCGAGCCACAAACCGACCCGGCTAGTACAACGGTGCCACCCTGGCCCGTCATCAACACAAATCCTCACTTGGGCTGCAGATCTAGAACAAAACATGCAACCAGAATAGAAGCAGCTAGCACTAGGTCAAGGAGCACGCCGGCGCTCCTAGGGCCTCGAGACCCTAAGGATCCTCCACCCGTTAAGGACGTCAACACCGGCGACACCCTCACACCGAGTAGAGACGCAACTTCCCACAATGGCTCTGGTGGCGCCCCCATACCCAAGTAGGAGCGCACTCTCCGGATATGCGCCCTTGACTGGCCGAAGGAGCAACGGAAGTGAAGCTGGCTCACGGGTCTCGATCTAGATCGGAATCGTGCGCAACCGGGAGGAGTTCCACAAACTAGAGTCGTGGAGCACACGCTCTAGGGAGGAGCAGGTGCGGGAGAGACCGTCGCTGGTGTTCGAGAGGCAGCAAGGGGAGCAAGGCCTGTGGGGCTGCTAGGGTTGTCGCCCTGATGCTATTCGAGAGCAGCGTGAGATATGCCAATGCATTAAGAAAGCACTATTGAGAAAACGATGTGCTATCCAAAAGATGAGATCACTAATTGCTCAATATGGCCAACATTTGGTTGCATATTTCAAAAACGAAGTAACCGATGGTCCAGACGAGACTTCTATGAGTTCCAGCACTTGTTTTTTTTTTTGCAAATGGAGAGGCCTTTGATGCTGATCGTTATTTATGTTTCAGTGTAGTTTCTGAATATAATGAGTAGATAAATTCCTTAAATGAAGTGACTTTTCGGTTGAACTAGCACAGTGGCCCGCGCACTTGCGCGGGCAACATCTTTACTTGTTTTCATTAAGAGGTTAAAAATATTGTTTCTGCATTATATGGGTATCTATTGTCAATGTTCTCGTGGTATTCATAAATTTATACAAATATCTAAAGAATTATAATCTTTGTAAAGAGATCGTTTGTTCGTCATTAGAAACATAGGTTTTTTGTTTCTAACAAAATTAGAAAGAAAATATTTCATGGTGCGGGTCACTTAGAAATTTTAATTTTTGTATGACAATAGTGCTAAATATATATTTTTGTGTTATTCTAGTGGTGTAGGGCATTACATTTATATGCCACCCAATTCCTATGTTTTCCTGTTATGAGCTTTGCATTTGAACAGTGCCTTATACAGGCCGTACATTATAACTATATACACAATTATTTGGATGTCGATGGAGGGAAATAGATATTGAGAAATTATTGTGGTTTACAATAATACTTGATTTATAACATGCAAAATATTGATTCAGTTATAAATTAATGGGTACATTACTTTTTTTTCACGATACACAACATACTTGAAAATAATTTGTCCATCATCCAATTTTAAAGCTAAACATAAATTAAATTCAAAACAACCTTAATTTTTAAAGCATGATCCAAATGGTATATGTACAATTCAAAAAGTGAACTATGTATGAGTGGATATCCACCACGGGGTGAGAATCCGCGTACCCTTATAATGTCAACAGAGTTGCGTTGAATTTCTTAATAAATTTTTTCAATAACATTTTGATGTGAATAACAAAGGAAAATTAATTATGGCACTAAAAATTATTTTATAATGAAGAATCAAAAGAAAATAATACTCATGATACTATCTATCAAATTTTTCTCCTAATACTACAAACACAATTAATGACATAAGAAAGCTATATGAGTAGAAAATATGAGAAAATGAAATATGCAACATTATTCTTAACGTTCTCAAGAGAACGTACGAAAAGTACCCTTCAGCATTGTAATACACATGGAGAAAGTCAGTATCTCATTTGTCTGGCTGCATGTTCCGGTCTCATTCGTCGTGATATCTGAAACCGGCTGGTTGACATAACTGTATAGCTAGCTCGTAGAGCAAATACTTGATATCTAACCTTTTCCCAAATGGGGGAACTTGAAATATCTATGTATGATACAAAAACGAACTGGCAAGCTGAAGGAGTACTAATTTGTACCAGTGCTAAGAGATAACAGGGTCATGCATCTCACTATCATTGAGTGTAGTGCATGAAGAGATTGATTGCTTTGCAAATCCCCTATTAGTTGTCTGCTGTTGCCTTTTGCTGCTCTCGAAGCGGCTCTGTCTTCCATGTACGGCGGGGATCCCTCGCATTACTGATGTACCATTGGTTCAAAATAAAAATGCAAAAGCAATTGTAAAATAAAATGGCCAAACCCAAACTGGAAACTGCACGAAAGTATTACCCATAAATCTGATCAAACTGAATCATGTAGGTTTGGCACTTGGCAGTCACAAGTCTCTTGCAGATGTTATTTTTCTATATGACATATGGAAACACAACACAACTTAGTATGCCTGCTAATGGTACGACTGGAGTAGTCATTTAACTTCGGAGATTACTTGGTGAAGAACTAATGCTATGTTGCAAGAGGAATGGAGAAAAGAAAACTGTTTGCTCCTAGGAAATTTGACAAACAGCTCATATGCACATTTGAAAGGCAAAGCTTCTCCTCTCCTATATCAATATAAAAGGCAAAACTTTTGCCTCGTTTCAAAAAAACATACACATTTGAGAATGTGATGCATGAACAAACTAAATATGAGGGAGTAAGCAATCGAATGCGTACCTTATACCGAAGGCAGAATTGTGAAAGCAAACATGTACAGTGTACCACGGTACCATTCTTACCAGCAGCTGTCTATAAGGCAGCAGCATATGAAGGTTTTTTTTTAGAGGGAGCACCATATGAAGCTGACACTGAGGTTGAATCAAATAAATCAGATGATATAAGAAGGAAACATATTTGTAATTCTCTTGCTGAGATTGCAAGATTTTCTTTCCAATTGTTTTGTTCGTTTTGCTACATTGGTTTCTCGACGGTGAGGCTTTTTCTCCCATGTATGAGATCAGACTGTGACATATGAAGATGGTAACAGATGCTAGATCCGACATATTGAGCAGAAAATCAGTAGCACTAACCACAGATAAATGTACATTGGAGAAAAAAGATCCGTTTACCACGTAAAGCACCAATTGGTAGGTACAGTGTGCTCATGTTCCATATGAGCTCCTGCAACTGTAAAGGGGCAAGCGGAGTTATTCTCTGATGCTAATGAAATTAAAATGGCACAATGAAGAGTGACTTGCGACACCAGCCTTTCCAAAAAATAGCATAACCCAAATTGTAGAAAATGTAACTTTTAAGCATAAGAGTTCAGTCTGCACTACATCATTTCAACTTCATGTTACATAAACTATTAACGATGGCCCTCTTAGTAAATGTGTCGACGAATAGCTATATACTGTTATATGCCAGACTATTAAGTAGCTCAGATTTATCCAAAAAAAAACACTAAATAAAAGATGAGTGACATCAGGTTAATATTCTCAATTCTAACGGCAACGTGATTATGCCGAACCTGTTTATAAATATGTTCATTAACCTAGGTATCACCGTTGCTTTTATTACTGAAATTGAATAGCAAAAGCTAAATACAATAGTGTTGGTGTGTATACAGAAGTAGGAAGTGTTACTAAACAGCAAAAATAATTTGCATCACAAGAAGAGCATACAGATCTATATGTCCACTATCAAGTTCCTTCAACTTCTCAAATCAGCTCTTTTTGCATATCTTCTAAGTCTGTTATGTCCTGATTATAGCCACCATGACTGAAATATGCAGCAGGCATGGAAGGGATCGGTCAAGCACTCACACGTTTGCGGCCGGTCGGCCGGCAACGCCACATGAGCATGGATGCGATGCGGCATTCATGCCGTAGTGGCAGCTCCTCGTCGCTACCTCTGTCACCCCGATCCCATCGACCTGTAATCAATCAAAGAAACGGCAGCCAAAGATCAATCACCAGAAAACCTAGCGAACAACTGCAGCGAAGATTGGCATGAGGCCCATGCACCACGCATGGTCTGCAGCGGCCACTGCTGGTTTCTTTCATTCTTTGTAGTACGTACATGACACACTCCATCTGGAGATGTCCGCGAGACTAATCTTGCCCAGAAACTTGCCGCTGCTACTTTGCTCATGGTGCCAGGCGTCCGTGATCTCTCCTCCTGCTCATTAGTTGTTGAGTATTGATCTGGAGCAGGCTCCCGTATTCACCTCCTTGATCCATGATACACGTTCACCCTGGAAACATGTGCATAACTCAACTCTGTGTGGATGTTTCCCAATCGTTCGGCCATGATCTTGGCAAACAGTACTGACATATATAGCACGCATGTAAGCGATTGATCAGGCACTAACATTGCGGCCGGTCGGCCGGCCATCAGATGGTCGTGTACATGGTTGCGGCATTGGGCACAGCTTCTCCAGCATCCCGATCCCATCCACCTGCAAGAGCAAACCGGAAAGAATCAAAATCAATCCAAAAGAGGCCAGCGAAAGATGAATCACCCGGAAACGGGGGAATAAGAGCAGCGATTTCCATAGGCTAAAGGGCGTTGTTCTTGTTCGTGACGTTGGTGGTAGCCCTGCCACTTATCCCGCACGAATTGTAAACCGCATCACCTTTGATGCTGGACATGTTGTTTTGCCTCTCTTTCCTTCTAATACAAACGACACGCAAGCCTTTTGCGTGTCCGCAAAAAAAAGAGCAGCGAATTCCGGCGGCGCTGGATTAAAGCGTACGTAGATCGGTGGTCTACTGGCCTGGCCTTCCATCAACATCTAGATGAGAAAATTAGGTAAAGAAATAATCATACCCAGCTGGACCAGCATCGTTGTGCCATCAACCTTGTGCCGTTAAGCAGCTGGCGATCCATGGCGAGATCAATCCCAGTCCCACACCCGTTCCATCCTGTTTTTGTATAGCTGCAGCTGAACTATTGACTGAAGCCAGATGGCACGCATCAGGGTCCATGCATGCAAGGCGTCGTCAGCACCATATCATGGAATCACCAAGATGAAGGAAGATCGATCAATGAGTGCGTTGAGGGAGAGAGGGTACGTGCAGGCTATAGCTGCATCGAAGGCGACGACATCAGCGCCGTCATGTTGAGAGAAAACCCTAAACGAAACGTGAGAGGTGACCTATTTTTCTATTGTAACGTCAATGGAGCCGCGTGAGGAGGAAGCTATAGGTTTTTTCTTTTCACGGCAGTAGGAAACGAAAAGGTATTTTTCATAATGGCATAGGTGGGTAATTTTCAACTTCAATTATCAAGATCAATTGGCTGTGGTTTATTGAGGTAAAAATTCGACGGTTAGATGTTTCTGATTTTTGTGGTAATTTCTAGCGTAATTCTCTTTTTTCTGGTGAGCCCGTAATTTACTTTTTATATATAATAGATTAACACAAATTTTCCGCCGGTGGTAAACAAGGAAGAGCGCGCATATACATATATTGCCGTTTTACTCATGATTTTAAGCGGCCGTTCCTTTTCTTATCTGTTCATTGTACACCGTCATTTTTCTTGTCGAATGTACAAGTAGCTCACACACCGTTGCCACTTTTCTTGTCGAATGTAGTACAAGTACCGTAAGGTCATCCCCGCGTACATTAACTTTTCTCGTGAAAGTAAGTTGGGCGCGCAAATGTAAATTCAAGTTGGCGCCAAAATCCCGAGAGTTCCCGCTATTTTTTTTGCGCCCCGCTAGAATTAAGAAAGATAGAACCAATCGACCGAATCCCTCGCTCCCCATTCTCCGATCCCACCATCATCACCAAGCCACGACGTGGCAAAACCGTCCTCCTCTGCAGCCATGGAGGCGCCGCCGCCCACCCGGAAAAAGCGTAAGTTCGATGGAGCGGACGACCAAGAACCACCGGGGAGCAGCAGCGCCGTTGATGGAGTGAGCCTCGATTTCATCAACCGTCTCCCCGACTCCATCCTCTGCACCATCATCTCGCTGCTCCCCACCAAGGACGGCGCTCGCACGAAGGCCGTCTCCCGCCGGTGGCGTTCCCTGTGGCGCTCCGCGCCCCTCAACCTCGTCGCGGACTATACCCTCTCCGGCCAGGAACGCAAGCGCATCGTCTACGTCTCCAAGATACTCGCCGAGCACCCTGGACCAGCGCTCCGCCTCGAGCTCCCCTGCATCCGCCAACGCCACTACGGCAAGATCGAATGCTGGCTTCGTTCCCAGGCCGTCACCAACCTCGAGGAGCTCGTACTCAGCTACGACGTCGAGGACTCCCAGCCGTCCTCGCGGCCGGCGCTCCTCTTCGCGCCGACACTCCGCATGGCCAGCTTCGGCGGCTGCCATTTTCCCGACTTGTCTACACAGTCTCTGAATTTTAAGTGCCTCAAGAAGCTCAGCGTGCGCAGGTCCACCATCTCAGACTTGTCTGCGCCGTCTCTGAATTTTCCGCACGTCAAAGAGCTCACCTTGTATGGGGTCACCATCACGGCGGACGCTCTTCAGAGCATTCTCAATGGCTGCCTTTCCTTGGAAAGCCTTTTGCTGAAATGTAATGTCGGCATCATACGCCTACGCATTAGCTCGCCGACTCTTAGGAGCATCGGCTTCGAGGTTGAAAATGGTACCATTTTCCAAGAGCTGGTCATCGAGGACGCCCCTCGCCTTGAGAGATTGCTACCACTTTATCCAGACAGTGGTCCGAGAACCATCCAGGTAATCCAAGCACCTAAACTGCAGGTACTAGGTTTGCTGTCGGATGGCATATCCAAACTCCAGATTGGAACCACGGTTTTTCAGGTAACAACAGCCTCCTCAAATCATCCAATCGGCATTCTTATATGCAGGTCACTATTCTTATTTCGGTTTGTCATTTTGTTCAGGAAATGACTGCTGTTAGCCTGACAACCACAATGCACACCGTGAAGGTTTTGGTTATCGATTCTATTGGACCTAATCTTGATTCAGTAATTGGCTTCCTCAGGTGCTTCCCCTGCCTGGAGAGGCTGTATGTCATTGTGAGTATTCATATTTTCTTGTTTCAATGTCAAAATCAGCATATCACTACCTTATGATATCAAGTGCATTAAGTATTATACTACTAACCAACTGCCTTTAAATTGTCGATTCTTTCCATCTCCAGTCGCACCTACGAAAGGAAGTGAAAAACGTGCTAAAATATGACCCACTGGATCCGATTCAATGTCTTGAGCTTCATCTGAAAAAGGTTGTGTTGAAGAACTACTTTGGCAACAGGCCAGATGTCAATTTCGCCAAATTCTTTGTTCTGAATGCAAAGGTGCTAGATGAAATGAAATTTGGAGTATTTAACAACTGCAACGACAAATGGAAAACTAATCAGCACAGGCGGTTACAATTGGACAATAGAGCATCCCGAGATGCTCGATTTGAATTCAAAAGTTCTTACTGGTGTACTTTCACACGTAACAGACATACCCATGATTTGTCAATAGCAGATCCCTTTGAGAGCACCCTGTTTTGATGATTCATTCGAATTTGGTTGCCATTCAGAAGATCACATTGCCTCTATATGTCTGCCTTTTGTTTCTAGTCTGAAGTTATCCCACCCTTCTAAATTCTACTCAGTTGTCTATTTTGTCCAACAATGGAAGGTTTTCTGGGCCTCTCAGGAGCATACCATTACACTGAAGCTTTAAATTCAAAACTTGCGAAGTGATGCTGGATAGAAAATATTGAAGAGGGCTTTCAGTAGTTTTATCTCTGGCTCTCTGCTCAGGGCTTGAATGTTATTTAGTGTTAGATTGTAATACGGTTTCATTATATGTATACGTATAAGAGTATGGAGTAGTACTCCACCTCGAATACAACTTCCTGTACAAGCCACGCTAGGGGCTGTTCCTAGCCTATTTAACATGAAACCGATCGACCCAATGGGCAACGATCGTTCCACCAAAGTTTACATGGTATCAGAGCCTCCTTTTCCATGACCTAGCCGCCGCAAAACCTAAACCTAAGACTACCACCGCCGCCGCCGCACCATTGCTGCCGCTGCCGCCTCAAAACCTTCAAGATCAAGACTGCCGCCGCCGCCGCATACATTGCCGCCGCCGCCGCTCATACAAACACGACCTACGACCCAAAAACCCTGCCGCCGCCGCCGCATATTCTGCCGCCGCCGCCGCCCTTACAAACTACGATCCAAAAACCCAGCAGCCGCCGCCGCATAATCTGCCACCGCCGCTGCCATGTCTACATCCTCTACGCCCGCTACGCTAGCCGCTGCCCTCGGCAACCCACCCACCCAGCGCCTCACCCGCTCCAACTATTAGCTCTGGAAGGCCTTGGTGCTTCCGCATCTTCGTGGCGCCCAAGTCACCGAGCTCCTCGATGGCTCCGACGCTGTTCCGGCCAAAACTATGGAAGTTGATGTCGGTGACAAGAAGACCACCGTCGACAATCCACAGTACTCTGCGTGGATCGTGCGTGACCAACAGGTGATGGGCTGGCTGCTTGAAACCATCGACCCGGAGCTTCTGCCTCACTTCTTCGACCACACCTCCACCGCTCAAGTTTGGGGCACCATCACCGCCATGTTCACATCCGTCTCAAGGTCCAAGGTCACCCACCTCCGCACGGCCCTCAACAAGACGAAGAAGAAGAAGGACATGACTGCTGCGGAGTACTTCACCAAGATGAAAGGGCTGGGCTCCGAGCTCGCTGCTGCGGGCAAGCCCATCGATGACGATGAACTTATAGGGTATATTCTTAATGGCCTTGATAGTTCATATGATAATGTTGTTGCTGCAGTCAATGGACAGCGTGGTACCACGCTCGACGATCTCTTCGCTCAAATTGCTGCTCAAGATATGCGCCGTGAGCTTCTCTCCGACGAAGAAGACGCTCTCCCGGCCCACACTTTCACCTCCTCTGCTCACCTTGCTCGTGGTGGCAACGAGCAGGGACGCTCGGGTGACTATGGTCGTCGCGACGGAGGGGGTGACCACCGCAATGATAGGGGACCGTGGCGTCCATGGCGTCCCCGTGATGACCGCGCACCGTGGCGTCCTCGTGACGGGGATCGCCGTGATGGTAATGGTGGCCGCCGTGATGGCCGCCGCGACGATTGGCGCTATGATGGACCCCGTCGTGATGGTGGCCATGGAGGACAAGGCCGCCGTGATGGTGGCCATGGAGGTCGCCGTGATGGGGGTGGTCGACGCGATCGTGCTCCCACTCCCTACGTCAACACCACATGTCAGATATGCAAGATCCATGGGCATCCAGCAAGCGACTGCTGGTGGCGCTATGAAGACCGTGATGATTCCGATGATGACACTCGTGAAGAAAAGACCGCACACCTTGCGTCTTATGGTGTTGATACCAACTGGTATCCCGACACTGGCGCCTCAAATCACATCACGGGAGAGCTGAGCAAACTCTCCACCCATGACAAGTACAAGGGGCGTGATCGCATCCACACTGCAGATGGAAACGGTATGATAATAAGCAACATTGGTCATTCAATATTATGCACCCCACATGCTTCCTTTGATCTTAAAAATGTTCTTCATGTTCCTAGTGCTACCACAAATCTTTTATCAGTTCATAAGCTTACACTTGATAATCACATCTTTTTTGAGTTTCACCCCATTTCTTTTTAATTAAGGATCAGGCCACAAGGAGAATAATATTTAAAGGGCCTTGCCATGACGGTCTCTACCCGCTAGTGCCCTTCTCCACTGCGTCGTCCAAGCATGCTTTTGTCACAATAAAGCCATCATCCTCTACATGGCACCGTCGTCTAGGCCATCCTTCATCCTTTGTGGTTCAGCAAGTACTTAGGAACAATAAAATTTCGCATACTCCTGAAGTTACCCCATACATTTGTGATTCTTGTCAGTTAGCTAAAAGTCATCAGTTGCCTTATCCTACCTCTACTAGTGTTTCCACTGTTCCCTTGGAGCAAGTGTTTTCTGATGTATGGGGTCCAGCACCTGAGTCTGTTGGCAGACATTCTTATTATGTAAGCTTTATTGATGATTTCAGTAAATTCACGTGGATCTATTTGCTTAAGAAACGTTCTGAGGTGTATCAAGTCTTTCTCAATTTTCAGCAACTTGTTGAACGAAAATTTGATAGGAAAATAATTACCATGCAAACTGATTGGGGTGGTGAATATGAAAAACTAAATGCCTTTTTCCAAACACACGACATATCCCATCATGTATCTTGTCCACATGCTCACCAACAAAATGGTTCCGCTGAACGCAAACACCGTCATATTGTTGAAGTTGGTCTTGCCTTGCTTGCTAATGCATCCATGCCTCTTAAATATTGGGATGAAGCTTTTCTCACTGCCACCTTTCTTATAAACTTTCTTCCAAGCAAAGTCATCAATCTTGATACACCTGTCGAACGTCTCCTCCACACCAAGCCAAACTATGAGTCTCTTAGAGTTTTTGGATGTGCTTGTTGGCCAAATTTACGTCCCTACAACAAAAGAAAACTTTCTTTTCGCTCTAAACGTTGTGTCTTTTTGGGCTACAGCCCACGTCACAAAGGAGTCAAGTGTTTGGATGTCTCCACTGGTCGAGTCTACATATCCAGGGATGTTGTCTTTGATGAGAGTGTTTTCCCTTTTGAATCTCTTCATCCTAATGCCGGTGCTCGTCTTAGAAAAGACCTCCTTTTATTGCATGGGGATGCAAATGTTGATGATTATATGACTTTGCCTATTGTACCAGATGTTGCTAATGATCACCATGCAGAAACAAGTGTGCCTGCAGGTGCGGACGTGACTCACGAAGAAGCAGAATTTTTTTTGACTCAAAACGGTGCAAAACAGTGCAAAACCGTGCGCCAAACCACAGACGTAGTCTGCCTTGGAGCGATCCCGAGGCAGATCCGGTTCTCCTCGATCCCGAAGAGGACAGTGCGTCAGACGCTGACATCGATGAAGATTCTGACGCCTCTGCGTCAGCCATGCAGCCGCTGTCTTCACCCACTGCTCAAGAACCACGCCCTCGGACGGCCCGGTCTCCCTCGCCATCCGGATCTTCGCCGCGGTCCCGCTCGACGGAGGAATCAAGCCCCGCCACGTCTCACTCCAGACAATCATGCTCGCCAACACGGTCACGGACCCCGCACCGGTCTCGCTCCAGGACCCCGCCCTCGTCTCGGGATCGTCACGCCGGCGAATCGCCACGTGACACGTCGTCGTCTGCCCCGACATCGCCATCTGCTCCGACATCGCCATCTGTGCATGGGGAATCCAGCTCGGCTGGATCTGCTACACTAAATCCTGGTGTGGCCACTTCTGTACAAACGACGCCCACATCTTCGTCACCAGCTCCATCACCGCCACCTGAACCTCGCACACGACTTCAGAAAGGTATTAAAAATCCTCGCAAGCGTACTGATGGTACTATTCGCTGGTGTCTCCTTGCATCCACAGGGGAACCACGTACGTTGTCTGAGGCGCTTGGGGACGACAGGTGGCGCAAAGCGATGGAGGATGAGTATGATGCTCTTATGAAAAACAAAACCTGGCACTTAGTTCCCTCACATCATACCAAAAATCTCATTGACTGTAAATGGGTTTATCGTGTTAAGAAAAATGCAGATGGCACGGTTGACAGGTATAAGGCACGCTTGGTTGCAAAAGGCTTCAAACAGAGATATGGATAGACTATGAAGATACCTTCAGTCCTGTGGTAAAAGCAGCAACGATACGGATTGTTATCTCAACTGCTGTTTCAAGAGGATGGAGTTTGCGGCAGCTAGATGTCAAGAACGCGTTTCTTCATGGCGTTCTGGAAGAGGAAGTTTATATGAAGCAACCCCCAGGTTTTGAAAATCCACAAGCTCCACATCACATTTGCAAACTTGACAAGGCCCTGTATGGTCTCAAACAAGCTCCTCGTGCATGGTATTCACGACTCAGTACCAAGTTGCAACAACTCGGTTTCTTTCCTTCCAAAGCTGACACCTCACTGTTTCTTTATAATAAGTCTGGAGTTATGATTTTTGTGCTAATCTATGTCGATGATATTATTGTCACAAGCTCTTCAGATCAAGCTATCTCGGCACTACTTCATGATTTAAATGCTGACTTTGCTCTTAAGGATTTGGGAGACTTACATTATTTTCTGGGTATTGAGGTAAAGAAGACACATTCAGGCTTGCTCCTCACTCAGGGAAAATATGCTGCAGATCTCCTTGCAAAAGTCGGTATGACAAAGTGCACCCCTTGTCCTACACCTTTATCCTCCACTGAAAAATTGTCCTTAACCGAGGGAACTCCTCTTGGTCCTGATGATAGCACACATTATAGAAGTCTTGTAGGTGCATTACAATATTTGACGTTGACACGACCAGACATTTCTTTTTCTGTTAACAAAGTATGTCAGTATTTACATGCTCCTACATCCACTCATTGGACAGCTGCAAAACAAATTTTGAGATATGTTCAAGGTACACTTCATGTTGGATTGACTTTCCAGAAGTCCTCCTCTACATTGCTTAGTGCTTTTTCAGATGCTGATTGGGCAGGCTGTCTTGATGACAGAAGGTCAACTGGAGGTTTTGCTATATTTATTGGACCAAACTTAGTTTCTTGGAGTGCACGAAAACAGAAGACTGTGTCACGGTCAAGTACTGAAGCAGAATATAAAGCACTTGCAAATGCTACAGCTGAGTTAATTTGGGTTGAGGCTGTCCTAAAAGAACTTGGTGTCAAACTAAAGGAAAAACCATGTTTATGGTGTGATAACTTAGGTGCAACATATTTATCTGCTAACCCTGTGTTTCATGCTAGAACTAAACATATTGAGATAGATTATCATTTTGTTCGAGAAAGAGTTGCAGAGAAGTTGCTTGACATCAAGTTCATCTCAAGTAAAGATCAAGTCGCAGATGGTTTTACAAAGGTGTTGCCAGTCAAGAATCTTCATGAGTTTATTCGTAATCTCAACCTTTCTGAAGGTTGTGATTAAGGGAGGGTGTTAGATTGTAATACGGTTTCATTATATGTATACGTATAAGAGTATGGAGTAGTACTCCACCTCGAATACAACTTCCTGTACAAGCCACGCTAGGGGCTGTTCCTAGCCTATTTAACATGAAACCGATCGACCCAATGGGCAACGATCGTTCCACCAAAGTTTACAATTTAGTACCTTTTCTGTTTAAGTTGTAGTGGTTTCTTTTCTATTTGATGTCGTACTGTAAGCTGCTAACACCAGCAGGCAGCAAACTATTATATTTCTGTACTGGATACATTTGCTTTCATGAAAAGTTAGAACTTTGTGCTTGTCTAAGTAATCAGCAATCTGAAGTTTCACTCATCACAATTCATGACATCTTTGCTAGCAATTTATTAGTATCACTACAAAATTACAAGCAGATAAACAAAACCGATGCAGCCTTGCTTGTGCTAGTTTCAGCGTACAGTGCATTGTTGGTCGAAACACTTGCTTGACAAGGGCATATTGTCTCAAAACTTATTCAACGAAGCTTTGTTACATTCAACAGCTAATAATGTACAGGATCGAATGACATCACTACATCATCAGCATACATATTTATATATACATCGAAACGAACTAGTGTAATACTCAACAAAGCAACAAACAACTACCAATGGCATCAGCACACAAAAAGAAGAATGTTCATTAACAACTAATCAGACGCAAGACTCTACATGCCCAGGCTCCAGACTCCAGATCAACCGTGATGGACATTGATCTCGACGAAGAGCATAAGTGTCAGGTAGAAGTTGATCAGAAGCAAGCGTCCAGGAGGCAACAGCAACAGAGCGCCGCGCAGCTGCAAACAGAACAAGAGAAGCAAACATAATCATCAGCGGTTTCATCATGAACGTACGAGGCCAGAGCCACAGCCCACAGGGCGCGAGCGATGAAGCAGAGCGATAATTCAGAAGAGAAAAAACAAAAACTTACCATCCTCTCCAGAAGCCGCCGCCGCCGTTGTGGTGGTGGTGGTGACCGCCGCGGCTGGTGGTGTCGGCGGCGCCGCCGGCAGCGGGAAACTGCTGGTCGGCCTGCGGGTAGCCGGCCGGCGGGGGCGGCGCGACGTAGGCCTGCTGCTTTTCCTGCGGAGGGTACACCATGTTGTCCTGCTGGTAGCTCATGATCGAATTGCAGAGAGCGCTAGCGAAAAAACTCGTGAGTAGACGAGGACGAAGAAGCTTTGATGTTGCGTTATCTATCAACTGGTCTGTATTTATAGGGGTTTACAAGATTGCTTAGACGCGTCGACTTCGGAGAAGAAGATGAAGCGAAAGGAAACAGGGAAACCTCCCGGGCGCAGGGAACTGTCCCTTTCGTGTGTTGCGCTTGCATGCCACCTTCGATCGCGATTCGATTATTTTTTGAAGATATATATCGTGATTCGATGAGTAGGTTGGACGGTGGCTCGCCGCGTGCGGGGTAGCGTGCGTGGTGGACTGCCATTGATCAGGTCTGAAAGTCCTCGCTGCTGCAGCTGCACCGACCAGAGGAACCTAGAGAAGAAGGCCAAGACGCCACGACGTCTCTGACAGTCAGCGCGTAGTAGTGTTTTCTTTCTCGCCGGCGATTAATCTACTGTTTGCGATAATTTGTGCTCAAACCGTGTTGCACTGTTACATTTATTTTGTCAATTTCAAGATACTCCTTCCGTTCGTCAAATACATGTATGTATCATTGGCATATGGCACGAAAAGGAAATCTAGTTTCAGTGTCCCGTTATCAAGAACCTTGTTTAAAAAAAGTATGAGGTTTGGGAGCTTACAAGGCATTGTGCTGGCTCCCACCGCCCGAGCCGTCGCTGACACACACACGCACCGCGTAAGCAGACGAAAAAAAAATCTCACAAAGATATAAGATCTATGTCAGAGTGCACATCCCTCAAACGCTATCTGAACCATAACAAATCCCAGTAAAATGTCTAAGTGATTTTCTCGCATTTCCCTAATTTGTCACTAGTATATTATGTAACGCTCACCCGTTACAATTAGTTGCCATTAAAATGGATATTCTACTATATATAAAAGACGGTGGAAACCGCTGCCTCTCAGGCCGTCCACGTCGCCGACTTCCCCTGGACGGACGGCTCAGATCGAGCCACGTCGTCCTCCCCAACCCCCCCGCACTGTAGCAACCAATTTCTTCCAATGAACGCGCGCCACGTCGCTCCGGTCACCGTCCGGTCGACCCGGTCGCAACCGGTTACCCCCGCACGATTATTGGCGCAGGCCATTTTGCAGTAACCCCCCGCCAAGGACCTAAACGCGAAACAGGAAAACGTGAAGGACTTTTCCGAAAAAACATCCCAGACCCCTCCCTTTCCTCTCTCTCCCCCGCGCGGTGCCGCAGCTCGCCGCCGGCGCCGGCGCGAATCGCCGCCGTCCCGCCGCTTCCCGGACCCTTTCGAGGCCACGGAGAGGTCCGCCGGCTCTCCCCGTACCTCCTCGCCGTAGATTGCGTCCCGGGGCAGCCCGGCGCGCGGGATTAGCCGCCGCCTTCACGCGGCGGCGCGGCCGCTCCGGCGACCATCTGGAGGCGGCGCCGCCATCCGCGGACTCCCCGCGGCGAACCGCTTCCGACGCGCCCACGCGCACGTCCTGGAACGCGGCGGCTCGCCGCCGGCGAGGTCAGCGCGGCCGCGGGCGAACCAGGCCAGGGTTAGCCACTGTGACGTCAGCACGACGTCACAGTAGGCCCACCCTGTCAGTTTTCCAGTTTTTTTACAAAAAAAATCCCAAATTTGATTAAAATTTAATAAATCATAACTTATTCATTTAAAATCAGAAAAATAAGAATAATATATCAACAATTTCAGAAAAATGCGACCTTTCTTTTAATGCCATAATCATACATGTTTGAAATATTTACATTGATGCCATTAGTTAAACACTAATAAACCCTAATTTTTTTTAAGGAGCCCAAATTATTCATACAATTTTGAAAAAATTCTACATAATGTAGACCAAAAATTTTAGATATGCCTACAAAAAAAATGACAAATATGTCAACGTGGTCACATAAAAAATAAATATGCACGACCAAAGTGCCTTCCAAATTTGTGTATTTCGTAGATGTCAAAATGGGATTCAAATGCGTCAAAACTATTAAAAAACTGGATGACTTCTGAATTTAAACGATTTCCGAAATACGGACATTTTTAAAACGGAAGGCTCATTTGCATTTCATTAATTCCCGAATCTGCGCAATTTTTAAATGCGGCCACTTTCACAATTAAATTTAATAAGCGGAAAAAATATGACAAACATGTCAACATGGACACATAAAAAACCACCTACCTGCAACATATGATCAAATTCTACGTTTTAATAATTCAAAATTTTAAGCGATTCTCAAATCAGCACACTTAATAAACGCAGAAAGAATTCAAAAAAAATAAAAGTACGAACATAACCACACACAAAAAACCGTTCTTAAAACGTATAGATTCGGGAAATTACGAAGCAAAGAAAACCATACCGGAACTTTCCAATCCGAATTTTAAATTTAATCCCTCCAAAAAAGAATTCAAATTCTTTCAAGTCCACGAGCGCGGCGGAGGCCGTGCTTACAAAATATTACAGATAGATCATGACCACAAAATATAAGCATTTAATAAACATAAAAACAATTCAAGTATGAATAGCTCCCCGGTTTGACCATTTCAAAAATTTGAATAACTTCTCAACCTACACAATTTTTGAATTTCAACAATTTTACGGTTAAATAATTCAAAAGTTTAACCCACGGGCTCAATGAATAGCTCCCCAGTTTGACCATTTCAAAAATTTGACAATATTTCAATTTCAACAATTTTACGGTTAAAAAATTCAAAATTTTAGCCCACGGGCGCGGCGGAGCCCGCGCTTAGTCCCCTAGTATCTCATACGTGGGATCATAGGAATTTTTTCGGATTTTTTTTCAAACTCAAATTTGAAATTTCAAAAACAAATCTTATAGGGTTCACTGGTGCTCGGATGCCACAAATCTGCGTCCATGTCCAGTGCCTTATATTAGTGAACCGAGAGAGTACCATTTTCATGTTTCATTGTAGAGATTTCAAGGGGTTTTGCTAATTCACATTTCAATTAATGAGCGATAGATTTATTCATTTACTAATATATTTGTAGTAAAAATTGATTTCTTTAAATTATGATGCGTCAACATCGTTCCCCTGCTTTTGCGGCAATGCATTAAGCAATGTCGGCCACTTGCTTGCAAATTTGAACTCATATCTTCCGTGCGCTACTGCTCTGCCTCCTTGCGTGGCATGCTATCAGCAGCCACCCTAGCATCTACTAACGGAAACCAAATAGTGGTGCTTCGGCTCTCATTCGTCGCCCATCTCATGCTCTCACTACTCGTATGTGATTTCTTTTTTTTTAACAGGAAATGCCCCGAAGGGGCTAGATGCTGCATTAATACCAAGTGGTGGGATTACATTTTACAGTAAGGACCTTCAGAAGATACGGAAAAATAATACAGTCCTCAACAATTTCACCACAGACCCTAATTTTTTTTTGCAAAAAGCAATCAAGTCCACCGCCATTGATGAAGAACCAGGCACGGGCTTCAGCTTCGTCGCCGGGGACGCTACCACTTGGGACGGAGCTTGCAAGGGTCGCCGCCCTGGATCTCGAGGGCTTCCTGAAAGGACATAGTCCGTTAATCTTGTTTTGACGTTTGATCACAACACTTGGAAGTATTTAACATACCGCTAAGTGTCCGCAGGAATTATGAATGTCTAAATCAAAAGGATGCTACTGTATCTCTCTCTATGCAAAAAGGAAGAAATACATCGTGTCGGTTTTTAGAAGGTGAAGGGAGAAGTGCACTGCAGGGAGGCCGGCCTCCAGGCCGGTCTCCAGGCTGGTTGCCTCGGGAAGCCCCCGGCCCTCAGGCCGGCCCTGGTCGGTCGCCAGGCCGGTCGCCTCGGGTTGCCTGCCGGCCCTCAGGCCGGCCCAGGCCGGCACCCAGGCCGGTTTGGTCAGTGGCCCGGCCAGCACCCAGCCAGCCCAGGCCGGCCCCCAGGCCGGCTGCCTCGGCTCCCCTGCCGGCCCTCAGGCCGGCCCAGTCCGGCCCTGCTTCCTGCGCGACGGCTCTTACCCCTTCAACGGCCATATTTTGAAGGGGATATAAATACCTCTTCACCAACCTTTGGACAAGTAGCTTGAACACATTGAAGAACACCATTGATTGCAAGCTCAAGATTTGATAGATCTCCCAATCCCTCCACCCAAACTCGTTGATACTTGGAGGATTGAAGGAGAAGCCCCGGATCTACATCTTCACCAAGCCGTTCTTCATTTCCCCCTCATTCACTTGAGGGACCCTTTGCTAGGATTTCCATTGGGAAAACCTAGCCTCATATTGTACTCACTTGTTGTCTTTGTGACAGATTTGTAGCTGTTCGGGAGCCCCCAATCCTCTTGTGGGTTGTGCCCCGGATCGTTGTTGTAAGGGCTCCGGATTCCGCCTTGAAGGATTCCGATAGTGGAAGGTGAACCAAACCTTTGTGGTGCGGTTCATCGGAGAAGAAGGTGCGTCCGCCTTTGTGGCGGTTGAGTTTTGACCTTTGTGGTAGCTCACACCTCTCCAACGAGACGTACTCCCCTAAAAAGGAGGAACTCGGGATTACATCCGTGTCTCCGCGTGCTTTCACTTCGGTTACTTCTATCCTTGTTTATAGTCTTACTTCGTGTATCTTGTTTAGTTGCTAGCTTGTCATATAGGTAAATTCACCTAGTTGCATATCTAGAGAATTTACCTTTTGTGTCAAGCCTAATTTGAAAAAGTACTAAAATTGAAGTAGCACCTATTCACCCCCCCCCCTCTAGGTGTCATACGATCCTTTCAATTGGTATCAGAGCCTCGGCTCTCTTGTTGGGCTTAACCGCCTAAGAGAAGTATGACACGAAGTGATGGTGATCCCTTGGATGACCAAGCCACTACGGCATCCATGGCCGATCTCAAATCGATGGAGACATCTTTGATATCGTCCATGGATACCAAATTTGCCGAGATGCGTGAGTTGATCACACAACTCGCAAGTGGCAAGGTTCCTAAGGAGACCACCCCACTAGATGAATCCGAGGAGGGAAAAAGGGAAAAGAAAGGGGTTGAAGATAAAGAAACCGACCCTAAGAAATCTTCCACCTCTACCACCACTCCCGAAGGTGGGAAGCCGGAGTACCATGGGGTTCCCTTTGCGTACTCTCCCGACCCACCTATCCATCATACTCGCATAAACCCTTTGGGTCCACCTCCTAAACTTAATGCATTAGCTTTTGCTACTTGGCAACACTTAATGAAATCTCATATCAACAGTTCCTCTATCGAGCTTTGGAGGATCATTCAAGAGGGATACAAGGCCGTGAATCCTAACAACTTGACAAGAAGAGAGGTTGCCGAGAAACAACTCAATGCTTCCGCTCTCCACATGATTGAACTTGCCGTTGGAGAAAGTGGTCTTCATCACATTCAAAAGTCTCCACCGCCAAAGAAGCTTGGAGTGCCTTGAGGTGGCATTTCTTGGAAATGAAAGCATGAAGAGGAATAGATTTGATGCTTTGAACAATGAAGTCGAAGGCTTCTACATGCTTGATAGTGAAACTCATGAAGAGATGTATGCAAGACTCAAATTCTTGCCAAGCCTTTTCAATGTTGGGGCAACCTATGTGGATGATGCTTGGATCAAGAGGAAGTATGTGAATGCTCTCATGCCCTTCGAGCCCGTTGACTTGAAGGCCTTCAAGGAAAATTCAACTACCTTGAGATGACATCCAATGAAGTTATGCAAGAGATACAAGCCTCCAAGGTTGCCACCAAGAATGCTCTAGACAACCGTGCTAGGGCCATGGGAATGAAGCAAGGTCCCTCTCTTGCTTTGAAGGCCAAGGTTGTGTGCCTTGATGAACATGATGAAGTTGAAGCATGCCCGAACAACCTTCCTCCCGATGACTTGAACAAGCCCTCCATGGTCACATAGCTCTTGCAACAAGGACTTTTGGCGTGACCCGGCCAAGGCAAAGGCTCAAGTTGATCATGCAAACAATCCAAGTGGGAAGAAGGAGTTTGCTAATAGGATAAAGACTTGCTACAATTGTCATAACAAGCATCACTTCATCAAGATTGTCCTTATGAGAATAGAGAGCAAAACGGTGGAAGGCTTGTCCTCAAGGGCGAATCAAAATGATACAAAAGAAGCCTTTTGTCAAGAGGAAGCCATTCTTCAAGAAAGCACCAAGAATTGTGTTGTTGACTCAAGAAGAGTATCCTTCCGAGGATTCCGAAGAAGAAGAAGAACCCACTCGTGAGGTGGCCGCTTTGGCCATTGTATCAACTCCACCTCCTTCTCTCTTCGAATCCCCCAATGAGAACCTCTCCATCAACACCGCTCGTTGCCTCATGGCTTCCGTCACCGAGGTATCATCTTCTACTCCCAAGACTATGCATGAAATAGATGATAAAACTAGTCTTGTGATTAAGAAAGAACTTGTTGCTTCCGATACTATTGTGGCTAACTTGCAAGGTGAAGCTAAGGCATATGTTGAGTCTCTCTTGAGACAACTTGATGCGGCCGAAGAAATCCTTGATGACAAGGGAAAAATTGAGAGAGAGGATTCTCTCACCATAGCATCCTTGAATGCTTCCATAGAATCCTTGAATGCTTCTCTTGAAGAAGAGAGTGAATATAGAACCTCTCTTGAGGAAAGAATTGAGTCTCTTGATGATAAAAATGATGAAATAATTGCTAAAATCATTAAGGATAGAGATCATGTCTTTGCTAAATATAAAGTGATTAAAAAGGAGAAAGCCGAGTTTGTGGTTGCTAATGCTAGACTCCTTGAGGATGTGGAGAAACTTAACAAGGCTCACAAGGCCTTGGAAAGTACCCACTCTCTTCTAGTCAAGTCTCATGAGCAACTTCAAACTCAACTTTCAAATCTAACTCACCTAGCACCTCTACTCCCTCTTGTGATCATGCAAATGTTATTGAGGAAAATGCTAGGTTGAAGGTTGAGCTTGCCAAGGCCACTAGTGCCAAGACCTCTATTCCTAAAGGTAAAGAAAAGGTTGTTGCTCAAATTTTTGAGCAAAAGCCACACAAAGGGAAGGAGGGCCTCGGTTATGTGGCCAAGGCAAAGAAGAAGAAGAGCAACACCAATGCCAAGCCCGCACAAGCCAAGACTCCATTGCGGTGGTAATGCCACTAGGGGCAAGACCACTCGTAGTGACTTTGCGGGGCATAACAATCCCAACTACTTCTTTATGTTGATTACTATGGGGATGTTTATGCAAAATATGTTGGTCCTTATGATGGTTACATTGCTTACTCTATTTGGGTTCCTAAGACCCTTGTTGCTAACAAAAGAGGACCCATTGAGAAATGGGTACCTAAAACCAAGCAATGATTTCTTGTAGGACTATGCTTCCGGTGGGTCTAAATGGGTGGTTGATAGTGGATGCACTAGTCATATGACCGGAAGCAAGAGATCATGACGGAGTTGGGACCAAATATAAATCAAGCATCCGTCTCCTATGGTGATAAATCAAAAGCGGAGGTAACGGGTCTCGGCAAGGTGGTAGTTGCAAAGGATATCACCCTTGTAAATGTCATGCTTGTCGAGTCCCTCGGTTACAATCTTATGTCCGTTCGTGCACTTAATAAGATGAATTTTGATGTCCATTTTACTATTGATATGGTGGTACTCTTGAGGAGCAAGACTCTAAAGGTCATGTTCGTTGGGTATGTTGAAAATGAGTTGTTCGTGGTGGACTTTTCGGGGTCTACCAACACTCAAGCAATATGCCTATTCGGAAAGGCCGACGTGGGATGGTTGTGGCATCGCCGCTTGTCCCATGTCAACATGAGAACTTTGCAAAGTCTTCACAAGGGTGGCCACATTCTTGGACTAAAAGACAATGTTTCTTTTTCTAGAGATCGTCTTTGTAGGGCTTGTGTTGAAGGAAAGATGCATGATTCTCCCCATCCAAGCAAGACCATCATTTCATCAAAGAGGATATTGGAACTTCTTCATGTTGATCTCTTTGGTGCCGTGCCTCAACCTAGTCTTGGTGGGAAGAAATATTGTTTGGTGATTGTTGATGACTATTCAAGATTTACTTGGGTTTATTTCTTCAAGACGAAGGATGAGACCCAACAAGCCGTCATCGACTTTTCCAATAAGTTCAACGCCAATACAATGTCCCTATTTGGTCATTAGGAGTGATAATGGCTCCGAGTTCAAGAACTACACCTTAAATGAGTTTCTTAGTGAAGAGGGGATTCGTCATCAATATTCCGCTGCATATACCCCTCAACAAAATGGTGTAGCCGAAAGGAAGAACCGGACTCTCATGGATATGGCAAGGTCTATGTTGGCGGAGTTTAAGTCTCTATTCTTATGGGCCGAGGCTATCTCCACGGCGTGTCACTCATCTAACCGGCTATTCTTTCGTGTTGGCAAGAAGTTTACATCTTATGAGATGCTCACCGGCAACAAGCCCAATGTCTCCTACTACCGAGTATTTGGTTGTAAGTGTTTCTATAAGAACAAAAGTGTTCGTTTGTCTAAATTTGAATCTAAAGCTTTAGAGGGTGTTTTTGTTGGGTACGGTGCCGAATCTCACACTAGACCGTTGGGAAAGTCATAGAATCTTGTGATGTGAGGTTCGATGAGAATGACGGCTCCCAAGTGGCGCAATTTCATGTTTGTGATGTAGATAATGAAGAGCCTCAAGATGCTATAAGAAGAATGGGCATTGGTTTCCATCGTCCCGTTGAGATTCATTACGAGTCTCCTCAAGCAAGTCCAAGCTCCATTCAAGTGGAGGCCTCTTCATCACAAGTTGAAACGGCGCCTATCATGGAAGCAAATGATGCACCCCCCAAGAACAAGTTCAAGACCCTCCTCATGTTGACCAAGTTGCTATGCAAGAACCAAGTTCTCCTATTGTTGATGCTAGCCAAGGTCATGACCAAGATCAACCCTCTCCTTCCATTGTTGAAGATGTGCTTCAAGATGATCAAGGTCAACATTCCGGTCAAGACGGGGACTCAAATGATCAAGAGATACCTCCAAGATGCAATAGAGATATCGAAGCCCGTCGTAAAGCAAGAATTGTAAAAGACTTTGAAAAAGAGTCACCATCTAGAAAACATCCTTGGTGACCACAAGAAGGGTGTTACCACAAGAAGGCAATTGGCAAACTTTAGTGAACATCAAGCTCATATTTCCATGGTGGAACCAAAGAAAGTGTTTGAAGCTCTTGAAGATCCGGATTGGTTAGAAGCTATGCATGATGAACTCAATAACTTCAAGCGCAACAAAGTGTGGAATCTAGTTGAGAAGCCAAAAGATTGCCGCAATGTTATAGGCACAAAGTGGATTTCAAGAACAAGCAAGATGAGCATGGAATGGTTGTGAGGAACAAGGCAAGATTGGTTGCACAAGGGTACTCTCAAGTTGAAGGCATTGATTTTGGAGAGACTTATGCACCCGTGGCTCGCCTTGAGTCCATCCGTATCCTTCTTGCATATGCATCACATCATAACTTTAAATTGCAACAAATGGATGTGAAAAGTGCTTTCTTAATGGTCCTTTAAAGGAGTTGGTATATGTTAAGCAACCACCGGGTTTCGAGGACCCTAAATTCCCTAACCATGTCTACAAGCTTGATAAGGCGCTCTATGGTCTCAAACAAGCACCTCGTGCTTGGTATGAGCACCTAAGAGAGCTATTGCTAGACCGTGGATTTGAATTGGGGCAAATCGATCCCACTCTTTTACCAAGAGGGTAAAGGGGAGCTTTTCATATGCCAACTTTATGTTGATGATATTATATTTGGCTCATCTAACAAAGCTTTCAATGATGAATTTTCAAAGCTTATGACCGATAGGTTCGAGATGTCTATGATGGGCGAATTGAAGTTCTTTCTCGGTTTTGAGATCAAGCAATTGAATGAAGGGACTTTCATCTCTCAAACCAAATATACCCAAGACATGCTCAAGAGGTTCAATATGCACAATGCTAAGGGCAAGCGGTTTCCCATGGACACCAAATGCCATCTTGAACTTAACCCGACGGTATCGATGTTTGCCAAAAACTTTATCGCTCTATGATTGGTTCTTTGCTTTATCTTTGTGCATCTAGACCCGATATTGTGTTGAGTGTAGGGGTGTGTGCAAGGTATCAAGCCGCTCCTAAAGAAAGCCACATGGTGGCGGTCAATAGAATCCTTCGATATTTGGTTGATACCCCAAGGTTTGGTTTGTGGTACCCAAAGGGCACTAATTTCTCTCTTGCCGGGTACACGGATTCGGATTGGGCCGGTTGCAAGGATGATAGGAAATCAACTTCCGGGGCATGCCAATTTCTTGGTAGGTCCTTGGTGAGTTGGTCTTCTAAGAAGCAAAATTGTATATCTCTATCTTCCGCCGAAGCCGAGTATGTGGCGGCCGCAAGTGCATGCACTCAATTGTTATGGATGAGGCAAACTTTAAAGGAATACGGTGTCAATTGTGACAAAGTGCCTCTTTTATGTGACAATGAAAGTGCTATCAAGATTGGCCACAATCCGGTGCAACACTCAAGAACGAAGCATATTGAGATTCGTCATCATTTTATTCGGGATCATATTGCTCGTGGTGATATTGAGCTTGGCTATATTCCAACCAAAGATCAACTTGCCGACATATTCACGAAGCCACTTGATGAAGCAAGATTCACCTTCTTGAGGCATGAGCTAAATATCGTGGATTCTAGGAGCTTGACTTGACCATCTTGCATACACACCTATTTTTGACTATCTATTTGGTTTAGGTGTAGGCATGGACATAGGGGGAGTGCGGTCCTAATCCATTGGACTATCCCTCCCCCCATTATGCCGACATTAAGAAATCATTTGCTTATCTATTCGTTTCTATGAATTGTGAGCTTCAATGATGAGTAGTGGCCGTGAACCCAAGATATATCTTCGCGGTGTCACACCACACACTCATATATGGTGGCCTAGGCCACCGCCCTCTTCTCCTTGAAGAGTTGGTTCTTCCGTGAGTTGTTGATGCATATTCGTTGTTTAGCATCGTTTGAATCATCCAATGTTGCTTATTTGGAGTTTTTTCTTTTCCATTGGATGTGTGAAGTTTTTCTCCATGTTTCACATCTCCCCGGATTACTCAAAGGTTGCTCATTGGATATTCTTGAAGACGGATTTCTCAGCAGTGGTATTCTCTAAAATGCAAGGTGTTCGGAAGCTCAAGCTCGTCAAAAATCTGAAGATGGAAGTCGTTCGGGGTCGTCTCAGCGCTCAGGCCGGCCTGCCGCCCGGCCTAGGCCGGTTCCAGGGCCGGTCCCCTCGGGTCCCTGCCCGGCCTCCCGCCCGGTTTTGGCTGGCTCTAGGGCCGGCTGTCTCGGGCTGTCGACCGGCCGTCCACCCGGCCTAGGCCGGCGCCAGGGCCGGACCTCTCGGGTCCCTGCCCGGCCTCCCGCCCGGCCGAGGCCGGCTCCAGGGCCGGGGCGCCCACGTCTCATATATCATGCTTGGAGGCTTCCCGAACGGTTTTTCTTCTTCTCCATCGCGTGACCCTCCTCCATGGCCGGCTCCTCCCCCACCTCGAGCTCCTCCTCCTTCCCCACCATTTGAGCCCCTCCCCACCCCTTCCTCTCCACAGATCTGAAGGGGATTCCCCCGATCTTCCACCCCATCCATATAGTTTCTCCATTGGTGGCTGTTTTGGGGAGATCTCCTCCGTTGTTGGTGGTTCTTGAAGATCCTCTCAAGATTGAAGATGGACCAGTGGATGATGAGTGGGAAGAGGCGGTTCCTAAGTCTAGCTCCGGTGCTGCTGCTCATGTTGCTGAGGATGACGCGGATGATGATGAGGATGAAGATGAGTGACCATGGACCTTCACTTCACTTTCTCCCTTTTTGGTGTCTTGATGCCAAAGGGGGAGAGAGATCTCCGGGGATTTGCATTGCATTGCATCCATTTCCATTTGCGCTTTTATGTTTCCCGCTTTCCATTTGCATCGAACTTGTTTTAAGTTTTTAAGTGAACTCTATTTGTGGTGTACTATGGAACTTATGTCATGGTTATTGTAAGGATATTATGGACCTCCTATATGTTATTGTAAGGACTTCCCTGGTTTATCTTCTATTATTTGGAGTTCGTTACAAGGTGATTGTTATTCCAAGACTATATCTATTTGAAGCCTATGGTGAGAATTTTGCTCTACTATATGATGTCTATGGTGAGAATTATTGCATATCCCTTTCTCACATAATCTATATATTGTGATTGCTTCATGTTTCTCGGTTGAGCATATATTCTTGTATACCTTGTTGGCGTATAAGTTTAAGGGGGAGCTTCCCTCAAAAACTTTGCCATGCTTAAATGAGATATCTTTTTGCAAATCCTTTTGTTGTCATCAAACATCAAAAAGGGGGAGATTGAAAGGACATAGTCCGTTAATCTTGTTTTGACGTTTGATCACAACACTTGGAAGTATTTAACATACCGCTAAGTGTCCGCAGGAATTATGAATGTCTAAATCAAAAGGATGCTAGTGTATCTCTCTCTATGCAAAAAGGAAGAAATACATCGTGTCTGTTTTTAGAAGGTGAAGGGAGAAGCGCACTGCAGGGAGGCCGGCCTCCAAGCCGGCCCAGGCCGGTCTCCAGGCTGGTTGCCTCGGGCAGCCCCCCGGCCCTCAGGCCGGCCCTGGCCGGTCGCCAGGCCGGTCGCCTCGGGTTTCCTGCCGGCCCTCAAGCCGGCCCAGGCCGGCACCCAGGCCGGTTTGGTCAGTGGCCCAGCCAGCACCCAGCCAGCCCAGGCCGGCCCAGGCTGGTTCCCAGGCCGGCTGCCTCGGCTCCCCTGCCGCCCCTCAGGACGGCCCAGGCCGGCCCCCAGGCTGGCCCTGCTTCCTGCGCGACGACTCTTACCCCTTCAACGGCCATATTTGAAGGGGACTATAAATACCTCTTCACCAACCTTTGGACAAGTAGCTTGAACACATTGAAGAACACCATTGATTGCAAGCTCAAGATTTGATAGATCTCCCAATCCCTCCACCCAAACTCGTTGATACTTGGAGGATTGAAGGAGAAGCCCCGGATCTACATCTTCACCAAGCCGTTCTTCATTTTCCCCTCATTCACTTGAGGGACCCTTTGCTAGGATTTCCATTGGGAAAACCTAGCCTCATATTGTACTCACTTGATTGTCTTTGTGACAGATTTGTAGCTGTTCGGGAGCCCACAATCCTCTTGTGGGTTGTGCCCCGGATCGTTGTTGTAAGGGCTCCGGATTCCGCCTTGAAGGATTCCGATAGTGGAAGGTGAACCAAACCTTTGTGGTGCGGTTCATCGGAGAAGAAGGTGCGTCCGCCTTTGTGGCGGTTGAGTTTTGACCTTTGTGGTAGCTCACACCTCTCCAACGAGACGTACTCCCCTAAAAAGGAGGAACTCGGGATTACATCCGTGTCTCCGCGTGCTTTCACTTCGGTTACTCCTATCCTTGTTTATTGTCCTTACTTCGTGTATCTTGTTTAGTTGCTAGCTTGTCATATAGGTAAATTCACCGTAGTTGCATATCTAGAGAATTTACCTTTTAGTGTCAAGCCTAATTTGAAAAAGTACTAAAATTGAAGTAGCACCTATTCACCCCCCCTCTAGGTGTCATACGATCCCTTCACCTCCGCATCGGCACACTGGCCTGGAGGTTGAAGAAGACACCAGAAGACATCTTCGGCGTCAATTGCGGCCACTTGATGGCCATCAGAGTCGGCGACCAAACACGGGTCGTCGAGATTGTTCTCCTTGATTTAAGATCACGGCGGCAATCATTAGCCACCATGTGATTATCAGCAGCTCGCAGCATCACCGCACCCGAATCACCTCCAACCTCGTTTGCTCCGTCGTTGCTCGGCAGCTTCTCCTCGCCTCCACGGCCGGCCAGAGCGTTGAGCAACTCAGAAGAATTGGAGAGGAAGAGGGGATTCACCCATAGGCGCTTATTGAAGAAGAGCACAACAAAGAAACTCACTGCCATCTCTCTCCACGGAAGCACAACAGGAAGTCTCCTCCACGAACACACCCGACGACGTTGCCCGAGCCTAGCAGCACCTCCATCTTCCTCCACTCCCTCACCACCACGGTCGGCTAAGGGGAGCGAGACAGCAACACCAGCACGGTAGGAGGAACGAAGAGCACCACCAACCCCAAAAGAGAGAGTTCTTTGAGCTTATTAAAGCACGCACCCGCAGATCCACCCACCCACCACACCGTCCACCATGGACACACGCCGGGACGAAGCTTCTCTAGGCCATGGTCACCGCTCGGAGGTGAACCAGCCAGGCGCCTAGACGAGGAAGCTCCGTTGTCCACCGCGCTGGTTGTCACTCTCGGCGTCGTTCACTCGCGATTTCACTCGCCGTCTCCGTCGTAAAGTGAGCTTGCAGTCACCCTGGCGACTAGTGGATCCTCGTGTGTGCCCACCCCTTACTCCAATCTATCATGTCTTAAGAGCATCTCCAACAGCAGCGCTAGGCGCGTGCGCGCTAATTTTTTTTTGCGGCGCCAGAATTGCGATTTCTCACGCGCGACGCCTGTTTTGCTTTAGCAGACGCGCTATAATTTAGCGTGGCGCTGTCGCCCTTCACTAGTCGCGCTAAAATGCAGCGCGCGCGAACAACGCCAATATGAAACATAGCAACAATTCATGACATAGTTCAAATTCACCAAAGTGCATAATTTAAATGCATTACAATAAAGTGCATACAAACGAATAAAACACCATTCACTTGCCACAAGTTTATTTCTCTCCAATTTCTTCCTCCTCCTTCTCTTCACCTTCTTCAACCCCATCTTCATCATTGACGGGGACGGTGCTTCCACTATTTCCAAATGCACCATCCGAAGGCATAGGAGACACCATGGTAGCATTGCCACCACCCATGGATGCACCCAAGTTAACCGGCGGTACACCCATTCCTCCCATGGTGCCCATCCCACCATATGCTCCAAAGATGTTTGGAGATGCACCCATGCCTCCCATGCCCATCGGAGGTCCTCCCATGCCGCTCATCCCTCCATATGGTCCCTTGCCTCCCAAAAGAGAGCCAAAACTCATGCATCCCATGCCTCCCATCGGAGGTGCATTCATCACTCCTATCCCTCCATTGCCTCCCATGCCCATCGGAGGTGCATTCATCACTCCCATCCCTCCATTGCCTCCCATGCCCTCCATGCTTGTTCCTATACCTCCAAAGCCTCCCATGGTACCACCAACGCCTCCCATGCTTGTCATTCCCATCATTCTTTTCTTCATCAATAGTTCATCACGGTGTATGTTGAGGTACTCCTTTTGCTTGTCATCAAAGTGTGACGTGTCCATGAAGAAGAGGTATCTCTCCCACTCCATCATCCTAGCTTGCTCCGCCATTTCCAATTTCTTCTCCTCCAATGCCAACCTCCTCTCCTCCACCGCCACCTTTCTTGCTTCGGTCTCGGCGTGTAGGCTATTCTTCTTTTGCTTCGTCTCTTGCGCCAATTTCCTCTCCTCCATTGCCAACCTTCGTGCTTTCACCATTTCCTCCATGGTGTGCTTGAGATCATCATCTCCTCCTCCTTTCTTCCTCTCTTTTGCTATTTTTGCACCTGTTGGTCTCCTTGGATTTGCATAGTTCACCGAGTTGGGGGTCGGGCTCCTCCTCTTGCCGCCGTCGCTTGATGCTTCATCTTCGTCCTATCCCAATATGCGTTGAATGTTTGGGCCGTTGCGACGGCGAAATCCAAAGACACATTTAGGTATGTCTCGCATAGCAAAATGTCATCTTGCACGGTGTAGTTGACCGACCTTCCTTTCGGAGGACCAACCAAACCCTCTCCTTCCTCATCCACTTCTTCTTCAAATTCATGATCGTCATCATGTAGTTCATTGGTTTGGGACCAACGTGAAGTGTTGGAGCCAACTCCCATTGTTGAGAAATATGCGTCATCATTCAAACTACAAATAAGTTGAAGATAGTCAAGCAAGGGGACGAATCATAAAGCGAATTGTGAAGCAAGATAGAGAAAAGTACCTTGTGGGCATTTCTTCAAACACCCTATTTGCATCCTCCTCTGGCGCAAAATCTTGTGGCCGCTCCGGCGCGGGTGCAGGCGCTACGGGTGGCGGAGGCGGGGGCGGCACTGGCGCTGGCGTCGGCTTCCTCTTGTTGGCTGGCGCCGCAACGGCGCCCACCTTCTTCACCTTCTTGTTGGCTGCCGCCGCCGTCGTCGCCGCTGCAACCGGGCGCTTGGGGAGGACGTTCCGCCGCTGCGCACCGGGCGCCTGCGCGACGGCTCCGACGGAGTTCGTCCGTGGCACCATGAAAAGGCCGCGCGCGAGCCCCATGCCAGGATTTGGTGCGGCGGAGGTGGTCACGCTCGCGCTAGGGTTTGCGGCGGCGTCGACGGGAGAGGGGTCACAGACGTAGGGAGGGGTCGGAGGAACGCTCGATTGGTCTTCCATCGCCGGAATTCCGCCGGCGGCACCGCGCGCTAGCCGAAGGCAGGGCGACGGCGGGGAATTTTCCGGGTGGTGGTTGCTCTCTCGCGCGCAATTTTCTTTTGCACTGCGCGCTGGAGCGACCGCCCCAAATTCAACGCAACGAGTACCGCTTGGGCCAGCGCGCTGGCCCCTTTTTACCGCGCGCGGAGTTTTAGCGCAGCTGCTGGAGACGCCGAAACGGGTGCGCACGCGCGATATCAGCGTTTTCTTGGGCACGCGGCGTTTTTAGCGCTGCTGTTGGAGATGCTCTAAGTAATCTCCAAGGCGGTACATGACCATGCGTTCAAGATGACAAGGTATAAATCGTGATTCCTTGCATTTGTAGTCATTTAGAGTGGATATTCTGTACATCGCTCGATTTGAGTAGAGGAATCGTGGGCCTATAGTTGCTAGATTGGAGTCAAAGATGAGGCGCGAGTGGTGATGGTTCTGTTCACCCGGCCGAGGAAGGATCCGTAGGATTTCGTTTGTGATGGGAGAATCAAACAGTTGACGCTTAAATTATCGGGGTTGTGGAAGTGTTTCAAGAGTGGGGTTTACGGCTGTTGTCATTAAGAAAGGAGAACATTGGACCTGATAGAGAACTTCGACTCCTGGTTGAAAGGCCTCCATCTTGAAGGATGTGTGATGGTAGAATCAAAAAGTTCCCCTTCACCTCACGGGGACATACCAAATTGGGAGGGGAAAGATAGAGCACGCCGCCGGGAATCCTTGAAAAGGCCTCCGTCTTGGCTTCCATGTAGTCTCAGCAAAAAGATCATGGCGACAATCCATGGCTTCCATGTAGTGGTCTATGATACGTCTCAAACGTATCTATAATTTTTGATGTTCCATGCTTGTTTTATACCAATTGCTACATGTTTTGCATCTACTTTATATCACTTTTATACATTTTTTTGGGACTAACCTATTAACAAGATGCCGAAGTGCCAGTTCCTGTTTTCTGCTGTTTTTGTATTCCAGAAAAGCTAGTCTGGAAATATTCTCGGAATTGGACGAAACTACACGGGGGTGCATATTTTTCCAGAACACGCCTGACGGAGCGAAGGAGCAGCAGAGGAGGGCCACCAGGAGGCCACACGCCACCAGGGCGCGGGCCCCCCTTCTGCCGCGCCCTGGGGTGGTGTGGGCCCCTCGGGGGTCCGCAGCCGCCGCCCTTTCTCCTACTTATTCCCCCGACGCGAAAACCCTAAGTACCTGAGCAAATATCCACGAAAAGTTCCAGAGACGCCGCCGTGGTCAAACCTAGCTCGGGAGGGTTCAGAACCTCTTCCCGGCACTCTGCCGGAGAGGGGAATCGTCACCGGAGGCTTCTACATCGCCATGCCTGCCTCCGGAGTGATGCGTGAGTAGTTCATCCTTGGACTACAGGTCCATAGCAGTAGCTAGATGGTTGTCTCTCCACTTTGTGCCATCATGTTTAGATCTTGTGAGCTGCCCTACATGATCAAGATCATATTATTGTAATGCTACATGTTGTGTTTGCTGGGATCGATGAATATTGAATATTATGTCAAGTTGATTATCAATCTATCTTATATGTTATTTAAGATCTTGCATGCTTTCCGTTACTCGTAGATGCTTTGGCCAAGTAGATGCTTGTAACTCCAAGAGAGAGTATTTATGCTAGATAGTTGGTTCATGTCTCCGTTTAACTTGGGACAGTGACAGAAAGTTCTAAGGTTGTGGATGTGCTATTGCCACTAGGGATAACCTAACGATGCTATGTCCACGGGCATATGTGTTTGTTTACATTACGCACTTTACTTAATGCAATTATCCGTTCCTTGCAACTTAATACTAACGGGGGACTCGGATGACAACCCGGCGGTGGATTATTAGTCATAGACGCTGTTGGATAACGATCTATGTATTATGTCGTAATGCCCAATTAAATATCATAGTAGTCAACATGTCATGTATATGCATTGTCATGCGCTCACTATTCGTCAATTGCCCAGCTGTAATTTGTTCACCCAACATGTTAGTTATCTTTTATGGAGAGACACCACTAGTGAACTGTGGACCCCGGTCCATTCTTTTACACTGATTAAACAACCACAAACTGCAAACTGTTCCTTTTTCATTCTCTGCAATTTAATACTCATTTTCCACACCGTACGTTTAATCCTTTGTTTTCAGCAAGCCAGTGAGATTGACAACCTCACTGTTTTGTTGGGGCAAAGTAGTTTGATTGTGTTGTGTGCAGATTCCACGTCAACAGTCCAGACTCCCTGCGACAGCTATTTTTCTGGCGCCGTTGACAACCTTCTGAAGAGTTGCTGCTCCTACTGGTTCGATAACCTTGGTTTCTTTCTGAGGGAAAACTTGCTGCTGACTACATCATACCTTCCTCTTGGGGTCTCCCAACGAACGTGTGTTTCACGTCATCAGTCTACAATTTTCCATGTAGTGGCTTCCACTCCACCTTTTGCCACCGCGACGACGAGACGAAGGGCCAACGCAGGACCAAAGCTCCGCTAGAACTGCCCTCAGCGATGGCTCATTGAGCTTATTGAGCAAGTTGCTCGGCCCACCTCAAGAAGAGAGTCAAGGAAACTCGGTGCGCCAAAGAGAAGCTTGAGAGCACAGCCTTATTTTCGGAGATCCCTCAGCTTCGCTCCATCATACGCAATAGCTACCGCCACCGGAGAAGCGCGAAAAGAAAGACTAAGCTCGGGCCGCTTGAGATCTGGCCGACGGGTTATAGAACTCTACTCCCAACCACAACTTGGGGGACAACACCTAGCTTAGTATACACACTACTCTGGCTGGCACCTCGTCTCAGCCATCTTCGGAAGGCAGCGCCACTAGGAAGGCCTCTGTTTTGCTTGGGTTGACAGCGATGACTCTCAAATAGTATAGCTGGAGAGAGGGGAAGGGAAATAAATGAGACACACATGTGGCATTTGGTTGTTAACGATGCTCTACAAACGGAAAAGAGATTTAAAAGGGCATATGGCGCCAAGAACAAATCTGGGCCGTCCGTTTTGTCTATCCGACGGACGAGATTTGTCGTTGACCGACGGACGAAAACGGACAAATCTGTGCAAATCTGGTCCGTCGGACGGACGAAACGGACGGCCCAGATTTGCCCTTGGCGCCATATGCCCTTGTTAAAAACCGTTTTGACAAAGCTCTACAAACTGCCTCGACGTGCAACTAAACCTGGGCATAGGCAGCCTGTCCCAAAAGTCCTACACCGGGCTAGGCTCGGGCTTCATTTGTGCACCCAAAGCCTAAATGATGATTTTTAGCATTTTATAGAAAAATAGGTATTATTATAGTTCGAAAATAATTTATTTAATGTTTTTAATACAAATTAGGCTTTATACACATGTCTTGGGCCGATCCTGGCTCGGGCTCGGCTTTGCAGGTCGGGCCGAAACCCGGCTCGGCCCGAGGTTTGCCTTGGTCTACATTCCCTCACACAATGCCTGCCCAGCCCCACATGCTAGGGTTGAACCGGGCCGAGCCAAACGAGCGAGACAGACAAACCCATCAGGCCATAATTTTGAGGAGAGCGGGCGGCATGAACTCCTCGGCCGCGGGCGGCGGAGGCATCTCAGCGTCGACGGCGTCATCGTTGGGCTTGGGTTCACGGCCCGCCTTTTGCTTCTCGTTCCCGTGGTCACAGCCGCCAACCCCCTCTTGCCTCCGGCCGTGTCTGTTGTGGCCGCTTTCTTGCGGGCGGAGCCCGTTTTCGCCACCACGGTGGCCTCCCAGGACAGATTCCCGGTGCCGGTGATGGGTCGGGGAGGCGCGAACACTGGGCGGCGGAGGGGCAGGACCCTAGGGTTTTCCGCCGCGGCGGAGGCGACGGCTGGGGCTGGCGAAGGGGCAGAAAAAGTCACGGGAGGGTTGGGGAAGACGGGAAGGGCATCATCGTCGCCATCCATGGCACGGAAGTCGCCGGCGACGGTCGAATCGGGGGAGGAGGTGGGGCGGCGCGGGGGCGACGGAACCTTCCGCGCGGCAGTTGGGCTTCCCGCGCATGCGATTTGGTGGATAGGTCGTGGGCCTCTCTACCCAACAAATATAAGGAATGGAGGAGCAAAATTTGGGGCAGCCTCAAAATAGGCACCGGCACATGGAGGTCATTTTTCCCCTTCATCATCACCACTAATATAAAAAGACACAGAGTGTGGGATCCAACCAATACACACCCTCGGATCGTCTAACGCACGGTATAGATTATTCCCGTCGTTAGCGCTAAAACACATTGTCGGACACCGCCAATCCCCGCTAATCCTACCGCTAAAACAATCCCGTCTACAGTTTTTCCCCCAAAACATTGCATGCACGCCGCCGCCAGGCAATCCCGCCCTGCCACCGCCGACCTCCGCCGCACGTTGATGACCCACAAGTATAGGAGGTGTATCGTAGTACTTTCGATAAATAAGAGTGTCGAACCCAACGAGGAGCAGAAGGTGCTAACAAGGAGTTTCGGTAAAGGTTTCACTGTAAATGCTAGCAGACAAGTTTTTAGGGGTTTTTGATATAGCAGGTAAATAAAATGCAAGTAAGTAAAAGATAGTAATAATAATTGCAGCGACTGGCCCAATCCTTTTTAGAGCAAAGGACAAGCCGGTTGGTTTACTTATGATGACAAAATGTTCTTGAGGACACACGGGATTCTAGTCAAGTGCTTTCGCTTCACATAGTTGATTAATCTTCATTGTTTTGATAAGTGTTGTGTGGGTGAACCTATGCTAATGCACCGCCCTTACTTGGACTAATACATACTTGTGATTATACCTCTTGCAAGCATCCGCAGTTACAAGAAAGTAATTAAGATAAATCTAACCACAGCCTTAAACTCAGAGATCCTACGCTCCCTTGTGCACCGGTATACTAACGGGGGTTTAGGTTTCTGTCACTACGGCAACCCCACAATTAGCAACCAAATCCACAATGCATTCCTCTAGGCCCATAAAGGTGAAGTGTCATGTAGTCGACGTTCACACGACACCACTAAAAGAATAGCACCACAACTTAAATATCAAACCATTAAATATTACTCAACATAATTCCACTACTAACAGCGTGACTTCTCCCATGTCCTCAAGAACTAAACGAACTACTCACGAGACATCATATGGGATCATGATCAGAGGTGATATAATGATGGATAGCGATCTGAACATATACTTTAATTCACCGATAAAACTCAATAGCATCAACCACAAGGAGTAATTAACACCGGGAGAGTTTCCCCTATGAACTAAACAAAGTATAGCCCTAGATGTTACAGCGGAACGAGATGGTGCAGCGGTGATGGTGGTGATGGCGGTGGAGATGATGATGATGACGATCCCGATGAAGTCCAGCACGATGACGATGAGGATGGCGATGATCTCCCCCTCCAGGAGGGAATTTCCCCGGCAGATTTCTCCCTGCCGGAGAGCTTTTTCTCTCTCTCTGTTGTTTCCGCCTCGTGGAGGCGGCGGAATATTTTCTCTCGAACTCTTCGTGTCTTAGGGTTTCTGGGGGATGAAGTACGCGAAGGGGGAGCGCCTGAGGTGGGCCAGGGGCACCACACCTGGCTAGGGCGCGGCCAAGGTGGGCCCCGCGCCCAGGGGTGGTGTGGGCCCCTCCTGGCCCATCTCAGCCTCCCCTTTTGGCTTAGCCTATCTTCTGATAAAATAGGAACATCTGTCTTCTCGGAAATATTTTTAGTGCTCCAGAAATATAGTGCCCTGGTGGCTCTAGGTCAATAGTGCCAGAAACAATGCTTGTACGTCACACGTCAGTTGGGAACCCCAAGAGGAAGGTATGATGAGTGCAGCAGTAAGTTTTCCCTCAGTATGAAACCAAGGTTTAATCGAACCAGTAGGAAAACGAGGTTTGCTTCGAAGGTGTTGGTGGAGGAGTGTAGTGCGGCGCAACACCAGGGATTCCGGTGCCAACGTGGAACCTGCACAACACAACCAAATTACTTTGCCCCAACTTAACTGTGAGGTTGTCAATCTCACCGGCTTGCTGAAAACAAAGGGTTAAACGTATCGAATGGAAAATGATGTTTATTTGCATAAAACAGTAGAGAACAATGATTGCAGTAGATTGTATTTCAGATGTAAAAGAATGGACCGGGGTCCACAGTTCACTAGTGGTGTCTCTCCAATAAGATAACTAACATGCGGGGTAAACAAATTACAGCTGGGCAATTGACAATTGATAAGTGCATATAACATGCATGTGTGAGCTGTTGTGTCTACTATGAGATTCATTTGGGCATTACGACAAAGTACATAGACCGCTATCCAGCATGCATCTATGCCTAAATAGTCCACTTTCCGGTTAACATCCGTACCCCTTCCAGTATTAAGTTGCAAGCAACAGACAATTGCATTAAGAAATGTGCGTAATGTAAACAATACATTCATCCTTGAATAAAGCATTGCTGTTTTACCCCTAGTGGCAACAACACATCTACAACCTTAGAACTTGCTGTCACTATCCCAGGTTAAATAGAGGTTGAACCCAACTATCATGCATAAATACCCCCTCTTGGAGTTACAAGTATTCACGTGGCCAAGGCTTCAACAAGTAACGGAGAGCATGCAAGATCACAAATGACATAGACATGATAATATAATATTCAGCTCCACATAGGTATCAATATAAGTCAGATCCCAGCAAACACAACATGTAGCATTACAATAAGATGATCTTGATCATGATAGGCAGCTCACAAGATCTAAACATGATGGCACAAGTGGAGAAGACAACCATCTAGCTACTGCTATGGACCCATAGTCCAAGGATGAACTACTCACGCATCACTCCGGAGGCGGGCATGGCGATGTAGAGCCCTCCGGTGATGATTGCCCTCTCCGGCAGGGTGCCGGGAAGAGCTTCAGAAACCCCCGAGTTAGGGTTGACGACGACGGCGGCAGCGAATATGTTCTGGATGAAAGGCTCGGTGTTTTAGGGTTTTCACCTCTCGGGGAATAAATAGGCGAAGGGGCGATGTCGGCGGACCCCGAGGGGCCCAAACCATAGGCTGACGCGGTGGGGGGCCCTGCCGCGCCACCATGTGGTTTGGCCACCTCCTGGCACATCTTCGTCTCTCCTTCGGACTCCGTGATGGTGCTGGAAAAATAGGGACGTGGCCTTTTGTTTCGTGCAATTCCGAGAATATTTCCAGATGTAACTTTCTGAAACCAAAAACAGCAGAAAACAGGGAACTGGCACTGTGGCATCTTGTTAATAGGTTAGTCCCAGAAAATGCATAAAAGTGATACGAAGTGTATATAAAACATGTAGCAAATGGTATAATATAAGCATGGAACAGCAGAAATTATGGATACGTTGGAGACGTATCATGCCCTGACGATGCTTTTTCCAGCTGAAATCTGACTCCGGCAGTTAATTATCCAATGATCATCAAACATGCAAAATAAGACAAAATAACATAAGTAACTCCTCTAATATGAAATATATCATTGAATAACAGTAAATTATGCTATAAAATAGTGATGCAAAATGGACGTATCAACCCCCCCAAGCTTAGACCTCGCTTGTCCCCAAGCGAAAGCTGAGCTCAGTAAACTAGAACAAAAGTTTATGGAGTGAAGCGTCGATAATAAAGAATACGGACAAGAAGCATCAGTAATTACTAAACAACACAACTCATTTTAAACAGCAACTACTCTTCATATAACCTAACTTGAACATGAGTAGTGAAACAACCACAATAAAAATACACGAAGGAAATTATAGATTAGTAATGGCACACTTCATTCTTGGTCATAGAACAATAAGCAATCAATACTTATCTTTCGAAAGGAGTCTTTATATTAGAGCTTATATTGCAGAACTTCCACACTCAATTATCACACCTTCTTTACAGTCATTGATAACTTGCAAAGCTATATTCTTAGAGGCAAAAGTCTTTGTGCTAAGACAAGGAAGGATAAAAGACATGATTGACAATATTAATGATATATATGGTTGAATCACAACAACTCAAATGCTTGCTCAAGGAAGAAGGAAATAGGTGTACTGACTCAACATGAAAAGTAAAAGAAAGGCCCTTCGCAGAGGGAAGCAGGGATTAAGTCATGTGCTAGAGCTTTTAAGTTTTTGAAATCATATAGAGAGCAAAAATTAAGTTTTGAGAGGTGTTTGTTAATTGTCAACGAATGGTAGCGGGTGAAAACAGTATTCTCCCTGTCAAACAGACTTTTAAGAGCGGCTCCCATGAAGGACGTTATTTCTACCAGCAAGGCAGATCATCCCTCTTTCTCTTTGGTTTACACACGCAGATATTTCACTGTTTGTCATGCTTACTGATAATTCAGGGCAAAAGTGTGAAGAGAATTAAGCGGTTAAAGTTGTAATTAATTGGGACTGGGCATCCCGTTGCCAGCTCTTTTTGCAAGTTATTGGATAAGCGGATGTATATGCCACTAGTCCAGGTGTAAAGTCTGTTTGACAAGTAGAATAAAGGATAACCACACTACTTCCTCATGAGCTAGTAAACATTGACACAAAAGGGAATAATAACATTTTGAATAATTTAAAGGTAGCACATGAAAAATTTACTTGGAGTGGCAAAGAAATACCACATATAGGTAGTTATGGTGGACACAAATGGCATGGGTTTGGCTCAAGGATTTGGATGCACGAGAAGCATTCCCTCTCAGTACGGTGGTTAAGGCTAGCAAGGTCATGTGGCAAGCATAAAAGTTGGGGGATACACACAAATATATATATAATAGAAGCAACCATGCTATCTTCCCTGTAAGCACAAATGTTTTAACTCAAAGAATACTAATCTTATTGGCTAGCAAGAAAGAAAGATAAAGGGATAATATTTTTGCATGTAATTCCCTCCTTCTACTTAAGTTTTCATGGTATTGTTGCTAATGACCAATACTAAGTTTGCCACAACTAATATAATTTACTTGATGTACCCAAAAGTGGCGTCAATACCAATGGCAAGATCAGCACATAAAGAAGATTGCAGGCTAAAATAAAATGTACCGAAAGTAAAGGTGGAACTTCTCATTAATATTCTGAACAAAGACACACTCAAACCAACGGATACATGGATAACTAAAGGATTGACACTCCACATCGCAAACCATCTTATAAGATAACTTCTCTACTCATGATATGACCACGAAATTATAAAAACGAAAGGATAAAGATGATACTGGGCACTCCCCCAAGCTTGGAACAAGCCAAGGGAGTGCCATTACCCCTTGACGATTTAGGCTTGATCTCTTGGTGGTGAAGAAGACTCCTCGTCATCAAATTTCCAAGGCAGAGGCTCCCCATCAACGAAAGAGGATTTGGTTTCCAAGAACCTGAAACTAGCAGCTGAGCTTATGCGTTTGAACCTAGCTTCATACTCACAGTTTTGGTTTTGAAGATCGTAAATTTGCCCTTGTAACTTGGATGTAGTTTTACTAAGTGCGAAGATGTTATCCCACAGCTTATCAGTCTCCTTCTTGTGTTCATCAATAAGCTCACAATGATCTTGTGGTTGATCTCCACTCCGCGCTCTATCATCTTCTGGTACCGGAAAACTTCATGCTCTACTTCTTCTAGCCTAGCCTTCATGTCCCCTTCAACCTTGGGTCCCTTGACATCTTCTCGAACAAGGACTCCATCCACAAGCCGCATCTCTTGAGGGTGCTGCTTTAGCTCATTGATGTATGGGTTGACGACGTTCTTGAAGAAGGTATCCTTCGGAGCCCCGGATGAAGACATCTTCTAATCTGGAGCTAAACCTGGCAGAAACAGCTCGAAAACAAAACTCGACGAAAACACGATATACGGACCTCGGGAGATCCGGGTGATTATATAGCAAAAAGTTTTACGACAAAAGGAAGGTACAGGACGAAACGGGGTCGGAGACGGGCTCCGAGGAGCCCACACGCACCCACGGCGCGGCCAGGGTGGGGCCCGCGCCCAGGGGTGGTGTGGTGCCCTCGGGCACCGTTTCCTACCCTTTTCCGACTCATAATTTTCCATATTATGTAAAAACAACAAATATTTAAGTTGGAAAGTAAATCGCGAACTTTTTCTTACCGAAACTGTTACCTATTCCAAATCAGCTTCTGCAGTTGTCTGAATTTGACTTTTTATAAAATCCTCTGGAGTTACCACTTTGATAAATCAACATCTTCATTATAAGAATCTCCAGAAATGTAATGCTTGAGTCTTTGACCATTAACCACTTGTGGTCTGTCCCC
Source organism: Poa pratensis (assembly GCA_947311845.1). Taxonomy (NCBI): domain Eukaryota; kingdom Viridiplantae; phylum Streptophyta; class Magnoliopsida; order Poales; family Poaceae; genus Poa; species Poa pratensis. The sequence continues at coordinate 40,385,145 of CAMZMU010000070.1, forward strand.
ATCTAGTGAATTGATTTTAATCGCACCTGAGCGATAGACCTCCTCGATGATATAAGGTCCTTCCCATTTTGAAAGTAATTTTCCTGCAAAAAATCTGAGACGAGACCTATACAATAAAACTTTTTCACCTACGTTAAATTCTCTCTTAAGAATTCTTCTATCATGCCATTGCTTAACTTTCTCTTTAAAGAGCCTAGCATTTTCATAAGCTGCATTTCTCCATTCATCTAAAGAATTCAAATTAAGCAATCTCTTTTTACCGGCAAGTTTAAAGTCTCTATTAAGTTCTTTCACCGCCCAATAGGCTTTATGTTCTAATTCTAGAGGCAAATGACAAGCTTTTCCATAAACCATTTTGTAAGGAGACATTCCCATAGGATTTTTATAAGCAGTTCTATAAGCCCACAAAGCATCGTTAAGCTTTTTAGACCAATTTTTTCTAGATTTATTAACAGTCTTTTGCAAAATAGACTTAATCTCTCTATTTGATAATTCTACTTGACCACTTGTTTGGGGATGATATGGTGAAGCAATTCTATGATTAACATCATACTTAGCTAGAGTTTTTCTAAAAGCACCATGAATAAAATGAGAACCACCATCAGTCATGAGATATCTAGGCACACCAAACCTAGGGAAGATAATATCTTTAAGCATTTTTAATGATGTCTCACCATCAGCACTAGAAGTTGGTATAGCTTCTACCCATTTAGTAACATAATCAACAGCAACAAGTATATGAGTATAACCATTTGAGGAGGAAAAGGACCCATAAAGTCAAATCCCCAACAGTCGAAAGGTTCAATAACAAGAGAATAATTCATAGGCATTTCATTACGTCTACTAATGTTACCTACTCTTTGACATTCATCACATGATAAAACAAATTTTCTAGCATCTCTAAAAAGGGTAGGCCAATAAAAACCTGATTGTAGAACCTTTTGCGCAGTTCTATCTCCAGCGTGATGTCCTCCATAAGCACTTCCATGGCATTTGCTCAATATTTCTTTCTGTTCATACTCAGGAACACATCTTCGCATAATGCCATCTACTCTTTATACAAATGTGGGTCATCCCAAAAATAATGCCTCAAATCATAAAAGAACTTTCTTCTTTGCTGAGCTGTAAAGGTCGGAGGCAAATACTTGGCAACAATAAAATTAGCATAATCAGCATACCAAGGACTTTCGCGTGAGCTTACCTTTATCGCAGCCAATTGTTCATTTGGAAAACTATCATTAACAGGTATAGGATCATCTGAAATGTTTTCTAATCTAGACAAATTATCAGCAACAGGATTTTCAGCACCTTTCCTATCTACAATATGTAAATCAAATTCTTGCAGTAGAAGTACCCATCTTATGAGCCTAGGCTTAGCATCTTTCTTTTCCATAAGGTATCTAATAGCAGCATGATCAGTGTGAATAGTAACTTTTGAATCAACAATATAAGGTCTAAATTTATCACAAGCAAAAACAACTGCTAAAAATTCCTTTTCAGTAGTAGCATAATTCTTTTGAGCGGCATCAAGTGTTTTACTAGCATAATGAATAACATTTAACTTCTTGTCTACCCGCTGTCCAAGAACAGCTCCTACAGCAAAATCACTAGCATCACACATTATTTCAAAAGGTAAAGTCCAATCAGGAGGTTGAACAACAGGAGCTGTGATTAAAGCCTTTTTTAGAGTTTCAAAAGCTTCCTTGCAATCATCATCAAAAACAAAAGGTACATCTTTTTGAAGAAGATTAGTGAGGGGTTTTGAAATTTTAGAGAAATCTTTAATAAACCTCCTATAAAAACCGGCATGACCGAGAATACTACGGATACCTTTCACATCCCTTGGACAGGGCATTTTCTCGATTGCTTCAACTTTAGCTCTGTCCACTTCAATACCTCTTTCAGAAATTTTGTGCCCTAGGACAATTCCTTCATTAACCATGAAATGACATTTCTCCCAATTAAGAACAAGATTAGTCTCCTCACATCTCTGCAAAACTTTATCAAGATTGTGCAAGCAATTATCAAAGGAAGTTCCGTAGACGGAAAAATCGTCCATGAATACTTCCACAATTTCTTCACAAAAACCATGAAAAATAGCAGACATGCATCTTTGGAACGTAGCAGGAGCATTACACAAACCAAAAGGCATACGTCTATAAGCATAAGTTCCATAAGGACAAGTAAAAGTAGTTTTCTCTTGATCTTGTGCTTTAACAGCAATTTGTGAGAATCCAGAATAACCATCAAGGAAACAAAAATGAGTTTTCTTAGACAACCTTTCTAACATTTGATCAATAAAAGGCAAAGGATAATGATCTTTCTTAGTTACTTTATTGACCTTTCTAAAATCAATGCACATCCTATACCCAACTACTACTCTTTGAGGAATAAGTTCATCATTTTCATTTGGTACAACAATAACTCCTCCTTTCTTAGGGACGCAATGCACATGACTTACCACTAGTACAGAACGACACATCGGAAACAGGCCAAAAACCCCTTCGGAAACGGAGAAAGGGTCCGTGTCCCCGCCTCTGTCACTGATGTGAAGCCTCACAATGGCAACGGAGGAGATAAACCGTTTCTGATGTATTTAACATTGGACACGGAGTTTTGCTAATAACCGTTTCTAATAAGGGTTACAGGAAAACAAAAAAAACACGGTGACGGGGGCCCCGCTCCATGCGACTAGACGGCCGCCCGGTCGTCACCGTATTCCTGTACGCCCTGCTTTACAAAAGTTCATCAGTGCGCGTGGCTGGAGCTCTGCTCCTATGTCTTCACGGCCGCCAGATGAACATCTACTGTCTTTCCTGCTGCGCAAAATGTACTGCTCCTGGTGACGGCACCGTGTATGGAGCCCCGCTCCTAGGTCTTCACGGCAGCAGCATCGTCACCAAGCATCCACCAAGCCCTTGAAACAACGAATATTTTTTGTTAAAAACAGCAAACAAAGCTAATAAACAGAGCCAATAAGAAGTAAACAAAGCAAACCGAGCTAAATACATAGCTGAATAGCTAACTAACAGAGCAAACCAAGCTAAATAAGTAGCTAACATAGCAAATACATAGCTGAACAGAGCTAACTAACAGAGCAACCCGAGCTAAATAAGTAGCTAACATAGCAAATACATAGCTGAACAGATCAAACCGAGCTAAATAAGTAGCTAACATAGCAAATACATAGCTGAACAGAGCTAACTAACAGAGCAAACCGAGCTAAATAAGTAGCTAACATAGCAAATACATAGCTGAACAGAGCTAACTAACAGAGCAAACTGAGCTAAATAAGTAGCTAACATAGCAAATACATAGCTAAACAAGTAGCTAACATAGCAAATACATAGCTAAACAAAGCAAACCGAGCTAAATAAGTAGCTAACATAGCAAATACATAGCTGGACAAAGCAAACCGAGCTAAATAAGTAGCTAACATAGCAAATACATAGCTGAACAGAGCTAACTAACAGAGCAAACCGAGCTAAATAAGTAGCTAACATAGCAAATACATAGCTAAACAAAGCAAACCGAGCTAAATAAGTAGCTAACATAGCAAATACATAGGTGAACAGAGCTAAATAACAGAGCAAACCGAGCTAAATAAGTAGCTAACAGAGCGGTCATTTACCTTAGGCGAGGCGGGGTCGCTTTCCGTCGCGGATTGCGTCCCAGGCGTCGGCGTCGGCGCCGGAGCCACTGCCAGAGGAGACGTCAGAGGAGACCTCATCCTGCTCGAACACCGGAGCGTCCTCCTCCTCCTCCTCCTCCTCATCCTCCTCCGCCGCCGCCACCGCTGCCGCCGCCGCATCTGGCCCAGGGCCCTGGCCAGGGAGAAGAGAGCGGTCTATGGCCGCCCGGAGCCGCGTCTGGAACAACGCCTCCTCGGCGGCTTCTATCGCGTGCTCGGCGGCGGAGATGCGGATAGCTCTCTGCATCGCAGACGCCCGAATGACACCCTCGGCGCGCTCGCGCTCAAAGGAGGCACGAGAGAGGAGGAGACCGACCTCCAGATCCTCGTCCTCATCGTCCGAGGAGGACGATGAGGACGAGATCCGGGCGTCGGTGGCCGCCGTGGATCCGGATGGGATTTGACGGCTCATAATGAACTCGCGACCGCAGTCGCCGGGGATCTAGCCCCAGTTGTAGGGGAGATCCGGGCTGTGCCTCGGAGGGTGGGAGGAGGAAGATGCTCCATCCTGACTTTCGTCGGCGCCGGAGGGGTTCGCCATCGATGGGTGAAGTAGGAGGAGAGCGTGTGCGGCTAGGGTTAGGAACTGGGGAGAGTGAGACTGAGAGTGAGAGTGAGATACAGTACTGGAGTGGGAGATATTAATACGGGCGCCGCTTAATGTGCCTTCCCATGGGAAACGGAGGTAGACCGATCTCCGTTTCTGATGTGGAAATATCAGCAACGGAGATATTCTTTCCTCCGTTGCCTATATATGAGCAACGGAGATCTTTTCAGCCTCCGTTACCATTGTGTCGGGCCCATCGACCGACTAGCGCGCGCGCACACTCGCGGAAGCGCGCGGAGCTCATTTTTCCGTCGCCTAACTCTTGCCGTTGCCATAGAGGGGTATCTGATGTGTCGTTCTGTACTAGTGTACCCATCTACTATCAGCAATAGGATAAATTATACCAGCATCAAGAAGTTTTAATACCTCATTTCTTACCACTTCTATCATTTTAGGGATCAAGCGACGCAGATGCTCAACAACAGGTTTTGCATCGGGTTCAATGTTGATGGCATGTTGACATATAGTAGGAGAAATCCCTTTAAATCATCCAAAGTGTATCCCATAGCTCCTCGATGTTTCTTTAGTACTTCTAATAGCCTTGCTTCTTCATTACCTGAAAGTTTAGAACTAATAATAACAGGATATACTTTCCTTTCATCAAGATAAACATACTTAAGATTATCAGGTAAAGGTTTTAAATCGAAGACAGGATCTTCCTTAGGAGGCGCTGAGGTACCCAAATCTTCCACAGGCAAATTATGCTTAAGTATTGGTGGTTGACGAAGAAAGACATTGTCAATCTCATTCCTCTCCATAAATACTTCACTTTCGTGTTCCTCCATGAATTGCTGCAAGGCATTGTTAGGAGCAACAGCAATAGCAGCAAGTTGTTCGATTTTCGAGTCCTCATTAGGCAAATCAGTTTCATAAAGTTGTTTACCAAACTTAGAGAAATTAAACTCATAAGATTCTCCACTAAATTTAGTGTAAATTTTCTCTTTCTTACAATCTATAATAGCACCACATGTATTCAAGAAAGGCCTACCAAAAATAATGGGACAAGCTTTACTAGCAACAGAACCAAGTACTAGAAAATCAGCAGGGTATTTAGTCTTACCACATAAAACTGCAACATCTCTCACAATACCAATTGGAGAGATAGTTTCTCTATTAGCGAGCTGAATAACCACATCAATCTCCTCAAGTTCGCAAGGACCAATTTCATGCATAATTTCTTTATAAAGATCAAAAGGAATAGCACTAGAACTTGCACCAATATCACATAAACCATAATAGCAATGTTCTCCTATTTTGACTGAAAGCACAGGAACACTTGTTTTCCTAGCTCTACTGGGATGTGAAACAATATTAGAGGCAACTTCACAAAAGATAATATGTCCTCCTTCTACATTTTCAGTTACCAAATATGAGACCCCCTTCTTGATATGAGACCCCCTTCTTGATATTCTTAGACTGTATGCACCTTGCAGGTGTTAAGCCAATATGAGACCCCCTTCTTGATATTCCAATGTCTCATTATACCTGGTATAGTGTAACAGAAAGTTACAAAGGCACAACCAAGTAAGTATCTGCATGGTTTTGTTTTATCAAATGAAATATCCATCTGAAAGGCATCCATCTTTCATGCTATGCTACAACCTAACTTTTTTTATTTAATTCTATATCATCTCATTTAAGATTTCCGACTATCGTTTTGTACAAAATTTGGGATAACAGGGACAGCAAGATATGATGAGAACTTTTCCTTTTATTTATCTTAGAATCTAACATAATGTAGTCTTTGCATTTCAAGTTGGAAAATATGCTGAATGTGCTTACCCATGCAGAGTAGAAAATAAGAAATATTCTACTACGGTCTCGATCACTGCCCTCGCGTCACGCACAGGTAGCTGGATCTCGATCCTCAATTACAGAGTAATATTGAGAGAGAGGTTTGCTTGGGGAGGAAGAAGGAGAGAGAGATCTGAGCTAAGCTCGACGATTACAATTGATTGATTGATTCTGCACGCAGGCAGCAGTTGGAGATAACACCCAGTACGGTGTGTCCTTAGGTGGGCTGGGCCGTCATGGTGTTCGCCTTCGTCTTGCGGCCCATGCCCCGCCTGATGTCCCTCTTCCTGTGTCGCCCATGTATTGGTGTCATAGCAGGTCCCTCCCCTTGAAATGTTGCTTGCCCCCAAGCAGCTGCTCCAGGAAATGCTTGACGCAGCATCGCTTCAGACTCCCAAGTAGCCAGCGATGGTGGCCAATTCGTCCAGGCGACGAGGATCTCCTCCGTGTAGCCTCGACCACGCTTGATTGCACGACGTTCCAGAACTTGTGCCGGTTGAACAGAAGAAGCATCATCAGTAATGAAATGAACAAGAAGGGCTGAGTCGTGCACCTTGTTAGCTGGGACGGATTTCTTTAACTGCGACACATGTAGTACTGGATGGATTTGGCTGCCAGGAGGGAGCTTCGGTACTTCGTAGGGACCGAAGTATTTAAAGGACAACTTCTGGTTAGTGCGCCGTGCGACTGAAGTTTGTATGTATGGTTGTACTTTCACGTACACCATGTCCCCCACCTTGAATTCCCGCTCAGAACGGTGCTTGTCGTCTTGGGACTTCATGCGTTGCTGAGCTCGCAAGAGATGTTGCTGAAGAAGCACTGTTGCATCTTGTCGCTGCTGGAGCCAATCAGCAATCTCGGTGGATGTTGATGACTGCAGGTTATTGACACCCAAATACCTAGGCTTATAGCCATATAACACTTCAAAATGTGTTTTGCCCAGAGCAGAGTTATAGCCATATAACAATACAACCTAACTTTTTTTATTTAATTCTATATCATCTCATTTAAGATTTCCGACTATCGTTTTGTACAAAATTTGGGATAACAGGGACAGAAAGATATGATGTGAACTTTTTCCTTTTATTTATCTTAGAACCAAACATAATGTACTCTTTGCCATTCAAGTTGGAAAAATATGCTGAATGTGCTTACCCATGCAGAGTAGAAAATAAGAAATATTCTGCTACGGTCTCGATCACTGCCCTCGCGTCATGCAAAGGTAGCTGGATCTCGATCCTCAATTACAGAGTAATATTGAGAGCGAGGTTTGCTTGGGGAGGAAGAAGGAGAGAGAGATGTGAGCTAAGCTCGATGATTACAATTGATTGATTGATTCTGCACGCAGGCAGCAGCTGGAGATAACACCCAGTACGGCGTGTCCTTAGGTGGGCTGGGCCGTCACGGTGTTCGCCTTCGTCTTGCGGCCCATGGCCCGCCTGATGTCCCTCTTCCTGTGTCACCCATATATTCGGTGTCGTAGCATATTCCAGGTGGTCTATCTGATTTCACAGGCAATATTTGGTCTGAGACAATCAGTGTGCACACTCCTGGTCTGAGTTAATATGTTTTTCAGTTCTTCCTCATAATCTTTCTGTCAAAAATGTAGCTAGGATAACCCGCAAAAAAAATGTAGCTAGGATAGAACACGACACTATGAATTGTTTATTGTGAAAAATATTTGTATGGTAAAACTTGCGATATTTCAAGTTTGTTAATACATAAATTTAAACCTGAATGTGACAGGCTGACATCATGTTGATTTGGACAGCACCAAATAAAATATTTTCATATCCCTGTACGACCATGGAGGTATGGTGGAATAATACTTTACAATGATTTTTCCCTTATATATAACACATGTACGTACATGCAATCAATTTTATTTTGTGTGCGTCATCAAATCAGCTTCCATTTTTACGGATTTTTTCCTTTTACTAGAGAGGAACGGATCGTCAAGTTTCCCATTTGTGGCGATTTTTAGGTGCGCTATAAATCAGCATCCATGATTGAATACTTGTTTTCTTTTACTAAAGATGGGGATCACAGGTACGTATCATGCAATTAATTTTCTTATCAGCTTCCATGTTTAAGGATTTTTTTCCTTTTTACTAGTAGAGAGTAACGGATCCTGTTTTCAATTAAAAAAAAAGAGAGTAACGGATCCTCAGGTTTACGTTTTGTGGCGTTTTTAGGTGCGCTATAAATCAGCAACCATGATTGAGTATTTGTTTCCCATTATTAGAGATGGGGATCCTCAAGATTCCTCTTTGCTCGATATCCAGTCCCGATTGAACCGGGCCGAGCCAAGCGAACGAGACGGACAAACCCATCAGGCTATTAGCAGTACCGCTGCTTCGTCCTTGCGCTATACGCTATTCCCCACCCAAAACCCTCGCCTCCGCCTCCACCGTGGCAATGTCGCCGCCGTCGCTGATCAACGACCTCATCGAGGAGATCCTCCTCCGCCTCCCGCCGGACGAACCCGCGTGCCTCGTGCGCGCCTCCCTCGTAAGCAAGCCCGTGCGCAGCCTCCTCGCCGGCGGCCCCTTCCGCCGCCGCTACCGCGAGTTCCACGGCAAACCTCACCTTCTGGGATTCTACCAAATCCTGGACGACGAAGGACCCGTCTACTCCCGATTCGTTCCCACCTCCGTCTTCCACCCTGCCGATCCCGACTTCCCCAGCTGGGAAGTGGTCGACTGCCGACACGGCCGCGCCCTCGTCACCACCAACCCGGAAGACGAAGACGAGGGCGCCGTCGACCTTGTCGTCTGGGACCCCATGACGAACAAGCAGCGCCCGGTGCCCAACCCCTCGCCGGACCCGGAGTACAGCATGGACTACGCTGCGGCTGTGCTCTGTGCTGTGGAAGGCTGTGACCACTCTGGCTGCCAGGAGGGCCCCTTTCGTGTGGCCTTCCTGTCCACCGACCAGAACGGGGTCACGGACGCCCGCCTCTACTCGTCGGAGACTGGAGCGTGGAGTGATCTCACCTCTGTTCACCACCCTCGAGCCTATGTCAACAACGACAGGTCGCCTAGTGTCCTTGTGGGAGAAGGGCTCTACTTCTACAGCATTACCAAGCACATCATCGAGTACAAACTTGGTACGCCCCGCTTGTCGGTGTTTGAGGCGCCGGCCTCGTGCCAGGGGAGGCTCGTGAAGCTGGAAGACGGTGGGCTGACATTTGCTAGTGTGGAAGACATGATCTTAACCCTGTGGTCGAGGGAGACCGGTCCCAAGGGAGCCATCGGATGGGCAAAACACAGGGTAGTCGATCTCAATACCTTGTTTCCTGATGGCATCCTCTCGGCCTCGCAATTGGGAGACAAACCTAGTTGGTATCCCATTGCATCTGTGGCGGGCTTTGCAGAGGGCACTGATGTCATTTTTGTGGGCACATTTGTTAGCGTCTACATGGTTGAACTCAAGTCAGGGCGAGTCAGGAAGGTGCTCGATGACAGTGCAAGCGTCTTTCCCTACATGAGCTTCTACATTCCAGGTAGTACACTCATAATAACCATGTACACTGCGTAGCCATGATTTATAAGTTGCCATTTGTGAATAGAGGAAATATTGCACTTCGCAACGTAATAATATGAATGACAGCTTCTTGGTTTAAACTTTCTTGGATGATGATGATATATGTGTTCAAGAAACAGAGGTTTTTTTTCTAGAGTAACAACTTCATCTCTGTTAATGGTTTTGTGCATATATGGCTGTTACTTATGATAGCTGCTGACAATGGTATGGATGATGGCTTCTTGGTGTTTCTCTTTTTTCGGATGATGATGACTATGTGATGTTGATGACAACTTCTTGGTTTTACCTTTTATTTAACGATGATGATGCTATATGTGCTCAAGAAACAGAGGCTTTTTTGTTGTTGGAGTAACAACTCCATCTTCTCTTACTGTTTTTGTGCATTTCTCTGTTAGTTACGGGAGCTGCTGCTGATAAGTTATTGCTGTTTTGGTTGGGTTAGGGCTCCTTGTCGCTCCTTGTCGTTGGTAAGCAGCTGATTTGATTTCTGAATTCTTGCATTTCTGCAGCAATGGATGCAGCTTCTACGGCTGAGGGACCAAGCGAGAGTGTTTCAAATGTATGGCAAACTCTATATGCTGCAGCAAGGGCTTTTCGATCAAGGTGGAACTATGGAAGTGACTAGAAGTGATTTTGCATATGACACTGATGGGGTGTTGTAGGATACAAGTCTTGGCTGCACAAGTCAGGCTTTATTGTTTGGTTTACGCGTTGTTTCCCTTAATCTGTTAGCCTGCTCGTTGGGGTTAAGTCTTACTATGGCTTCTTTGTAAGGTGGTGAACCGAGCATCCTCCTGCCAGCTTGCACGGAAGCTGGGATTGCTTGCTTTTGCCAATAGAATGTCGTTGCTGAAGAAAATGAGTGTGTGGAGTTAATATGTTGTAATGGCAACGACGTAATCTCACATGCACTATGTTACTCCCACCTCTTATTTGGTCTGCTTCAACTTGTTGCGTCTTCACATTGGCTGGATTTCAGTAGAAACTTTTAGGTCGTGGTCTTTTTCGCATGAAATATTTTCAAATTAGTGTCATGTTACCTTGGCCAATTTTGCTTACATACCGAGCCAAATCCAACTACAAAATCGGATGCCTCTCATATGTTTGTGTGTGTATATCTCATCTCTATGCATTGTATTGTATCTTTCATGGCTTGTTGGCTGTTTTTTTTTTGGAAACGAGGCAAAAGCTTTTTGCCTTTTATATTGATAAAGTAGAAGCAAACATGTAGGACAAGACCTAAAGAAGAAAAAAGTTACAACTCGATCCATGCCGGCCCCGAGGCCGCGCCCCACACAGGTCAACGACCAAGTTGCCCAAGCAATCAAAGGCCGCCACCAAGACCCCTCAATGCAACACGGCGGAGGTGAGAGTCCGGAGCCGCCGCTCCGACATCCACACCGGCCCCAAAGCCGCGCCCCACACAGGTCGACGACCAAGACGCCCAAGCGACCGAAGTCGACACCAAAGACCTCGACGCAACATGGCGGATGTGACCTCGACGCCTCACAGCGGAGACGAAGCATCCGGAGCCGCCGCTCCGACATCCCTGCCAGCCCCAAGGCTACGCCCCAAACAAGCCGACGACCAAGACGCCCAAACGACCAAAGTCGACGCTCCATCACCTCGACGCAGCACGGCGGAGGTGAAACCCGGAGCCACCGCTCTGGCATCCACGCTGACCCCAGGGCCGTGCACCCCCAAGCCAAAGACGAAGACTCGCCGCCGCCAGCCACCAGCACTCCACAGGTCCCGCTGGTCGGTGGAACATCCAAGGCGAGGCCCCAAGAGGCAAGCGACGCAGGAGCGATGCCCTCGCCCGATCCTGCGAGGGATCTGGGGTTTCCCCCAGAGAACCCGGCGTGGAGAAGCGAGAGCGCCACCTCAACAACGCCTTCAAGAAGGACGCGGCGCCACAGCCCGGGCTAGGCTTTCGCCCGGTGATGTGTCACAAACCCCACCGACCGCCCATCGGGGACCGACCAAACCACCATCTCCGCGTGCCGCAACCACCGTGTCACCTCATGCCACGGCAGGCGGCATGCCGACCACGGCCCACCCGCAGCCGCAACTCTGGGGCCGCCGCCCCGACTTTCCTCCTACCAGACCTCACCCCTGCCGTAGCAAGGGCGGCTTCCTCCTCCCCGACCTCGCCACCGTCGCCGCCCGCTGCAGCGTCGCCACTACAGCCTCTCCCGGTGCCAGCCCGCGCGACCCAGATGCGGCCCACACGGGCCCATCCCTCCTGGCGGCGCCGCAGTCCCGCGCCTTCTGGCCGCACCCCGCGCAGCTCCACGCGCCGCGCCGCAAACTGCACCACGCCCGGCCGAGCACCAGCGCCCGCGCCGCCGCGATGTCGGCATCCCAGACCTGCCGCCCGCGCGACCAGGCCTAGACACGCCCCACAAGATCCGGGCGCAGAGTCATGGATCCGCCGCCCCACGCAGACCCGTGGTCCCGGAGCCACCGCTCCGGCCTGCCAGCGCCGACGGCGAGCCATCGCCGTCCTAGCCGGCCCCGATGCCCACCCACGTTAGATCGAGGAAGGGGAACCACCCCCGCAGCCAGTTGTGTGGCAGCGGGGAGCGCCGCCGCCACCGCGGCCAGGAGGCCGGCGGCAGCAGCGGCGGGAGTGGCGCGGAGGGTGGGGCTGGTGGCGGCGTGAGGGTGGCGCCCGCGGTGCCGCCTGGGTGTGGCACGGGGGGAAGAGGGATAAGATTTATTTTCTGTCGCGGGTTGGCTGTTATAATGTTATAACTTGCCCACGACAACTTACGGTACAATGATATCCATTGAACTACAAGTTCTTTTCGAGGACTGAGCAAACAAAATAGTTGTGTTGATCCTGTCATCGTCTGCCCACACGGTGGGTCCCCCTGGGCAGCCTCTTGTGCTGCAGGGCCCCATTTTACAAACAAAAATTTACAGAATTTTTCCAGCAATTTTTGACGATTTTATTTCTGGACTTTTTAAGGATTATGAATATGAATTTAAATTTCAGAAATGAGTTTTTAAAAGGTGCAAAACTATCCCAACACTAGAATTACAGAAGTGCTAAATGAATAACAGGACAAAAATAACATGGAAATCATTGTTTTATGTATGTAAAATAAATTTGAAAACAAGGTTGATCAAGTCTTGCCATCAAACCAATTTTATATGACACAAAATTTTGAATTCCACCAAACAATTATGTTACCTCAATCTTGAGAGCTATTTTCCCAACCATAATAAATTGATATTCTTCATGTTGTTCATATATGGGACAATCAATGGCTCCAACTTTGATGGTCTTAAGATTTGCAATTGAGTTTAGACCATAAACCTTGTCAAATTTCTTTGGAAAATAAACCGTGTGCTCTTTATCATTGAAAATTAAAAGTAACCTTTCCTTTGTTGCAATCAATAACAGCCCCTGCAGTATTAAGAAAAGGTTTCCCACGGATAATAGACATATTTTCATCTTCAGGCATTTCAAGAACAACAAAGTCCGTTAGAATTAGACAATTGTTCGTAACTTGAACAGGAACATCTTCACAAATACCAGTAGGAATAGCAGTAGATTTATCGGCCATTTTTAAAGAAATATAAGTAGGTATTAGCTTATCCAAATAAAGTATCTTATAAAGAGAGAATGGCATCACACTTACTACTGCACCAAGATCACAAAGAGCAGTTCTGACATAATTATTCTTAATCGAGTAAGGAATAATGGGTATACCTGGATCTCCAAGCTTCTTTGGAATTTTACCATTGAAAGAATAATTAGCAAGCATAGTGGAAATTTCCTCATTAGGAATTTTCCTCTTATTAGAAACAATATCTTTCATATACTTGGAATAAGGAGGCAACTTAATAGCATGAGTCAAAGGGATTTGCAAAAAGAGAGGTTTCATCCAATCAAAAAAATTATTGTAATGTTCCTCTTATTTTGTTTTGAATTTCTTATTAGGAAAAGGCTTAGACTTTTGCACCCAAGGTTCTCTTTCACTACCATGCTTCATAGCAATAAAATCTTCCTTATTGTACCTCTTATGTTTAGGAAGTTTTTTAGGCTCTTCTTCACTTTCTTCTTTATTAGAAGCATTGCCTTTATCATTCTCATTAATAGGTTCTTTACCACTTTTGGTTTCAGCATCAGAAATAGATATACTATTTGGGTTTTCTCAGTTTCTTTATCATTACTGGGTTCATTAGATTCTATAGCTCTTTTATGTTTCTTTTTCTTTTTAGAAGAGCTAGCAACATTCTTTTCAGCCAATTGAGAGTCTTGTTCAATTCTTTTAGGATGTCCCTCAGGATATAAAGGATCCGGAGTAGAAGCACACCCTCTAGTTGCAATACCAAAAGCATGTTTATTATCTTTTTTAGAAGTTTCAGCAAGCAAATCTTTTTGTTTTGTACTTTAGTAATTTGTTCAAGTTGAGTGTGAACCATATCAAAATGCTTGGTAAGACCTCTAACATCATTAGGAGTTCTTTCTAAAAGGTCATGCAAGTTTTTAATGACATGAGAATTTTCTAGCAATTGATTTTGAACTTTCATATTAAAGTGATTTTGTTTAACAATAAAATTATCAAGTTCATCTAAGCATTGATCAGGAGGCTTGCGGTAAGGAATATCTCATGTACCAAAATTCTGAATAGAGTGTACCTCTACCATAGGTGGACGAGTGATAGGCTCATATAATTATTCAATAGGAGGTAAATTCTTTACTTCTTCAGATTTAATACTTTTCTCTTTAAGAGATTTCTTAGTTTCTTGCATATCTTCGGGATTTGTAATGCCCCACTTTTGGGAAGCCAGAAAAACACAATTGTTAGAGAGCCAAAAATCAGGGCCAATAAAAACTTTTTGAAAATGCTTCACTAATGCTTGTGTTCACTTCCCATTGCTTTGTTGGACTTTGTGTGCTTTGTGGTTTGTGTTTGTTAACACCTAATAGTAACCTTGTGAGCACATCCTACTTAAACCTTACCCCTTGTGATCAAGCCATGACAAGAGAACTCACCACCTTCATCTACCACCTTATTTTGGGCAAACACTTTTAAAGATGTTTTGGTTTTAGCAACAACCCAAAGACCAAGTCCTTGAAAAAAACAAAAGGTATTTTCCTAAACTATTTATGAAAAGTATCATGGAGGTAATCATCTCCTACCTATTTTCAACCAAGTTACGTTCACAAGTGTTTCAAAAACCCCATCTTACTTCCTCTTTTGCAAAGACTATGAGTGGGGACTATACTATCCCTATACTTTACCCTATCTGTATTCTTTTTGAAAGTATCAAAATTAGAGTTGAACTATTTTCCAAATCATATTGTCATGATCTTGCTTGATCACCAACTCACAAAAACACTTGGGAAATTGGTTTGTAAACACAATTGTTTGAGTGAACTTGTTGTCTTGTTGTGACTTGCTAGAGGTGTGATCCTTTCCTATGTTTATCTTGGAATGATTATACTTGATTGTTTGTGAGTATGTGTGGACCTAGATAATTTTAATCCTCTGGTAACAAGATTTTGTGTAGGGATCAGAATCAAATCCTATCTTCAATCCATCTTCTTACCTCCTTAAAATCTTCCAACTTTGGAGACATGCCATAATGGCAAAACTTGGTCTTTTCACCAATGCACCTTGTTTAATCTCATCTCTTATATCTATTCTTCCTATACAAGCTTTGCAATTGGATTTTTGAAAACTTTCTAGATATTTCTATCAACGCCATTTTTGAGGCTATGCAAATATTTGACCCAATCTTCTTCCACTTGAATCATCTTGACAACCTTTCTATAATCACTCTTTATTCTTTATGAGATCAACCAAACCTTCTTTTCTCATACTCATGACTTGTGTTTCACATCTAATATAGCCAATGTTCTTATCTTGTCCATTAAACCCATTTTCTCTCCAAGTTTTGGTGCCTACTAAAGAGCCTCCTGTTTTCCTTGTTTTCAAACGAAATCTCAAATATTTTCAAAGGAGTTATTTATTAAAAATCACTTCTGTGATCCATATTATATACCCTCTCATCTCAATTCAAAAATATTTATTTTGGAAGCATTTTTATATTTATTATAATTTATTTACCAAAAGGCCAGGAATGGATTTTAAAATATTTTGGGAATAAAAGTATTTCCAAAATTCTTAGAAAAATTACCCAACATTCCTATGGTCATATGTGACCCATTTATTCAAAAATATTTGCTTGTATTATTCAAAATCTTGAAGAAAACTTGGCAAAACCTTCTATGGACCTATCTTCTTCTCTGTTATTGTTTAGCCTTTTGGCATTTTTGTTTTAACACTCAAACTTAATCTTTTTGGCAATTCACCAGAACCCCATCCATCCTTGACACCTTTTATCTCATTCTCGAGTCTTTTTTGAGCCCTTCATTGTTTACACATCCTTATTCCATGATGGTGTTGATGCCACCATAATAACAGGTGCTGGAAACTTTTAAAACATTCAGTTCTAATTACCAGCATGATCCAGTGCTCAAATCATTTTGTTTAAATGATTAAAAAGGTGTTTCTCAAACTTTGGAGTATGTACTTCAAGACCCTGCCTTTCTCCAAAAATGTCGAGCACATTAGGGCCATCAGTTCTTCTGCAACGTTGGACACAAAATAACAGTTTTTCTGGACTTAGAAATTTCACTAAGTCTGGGATTCTGAATTTTTCTAAAAACTGTTTTCGGCCGAGTTCGAATTTGATTCAAAAGTTAATTTAAACTCACCCAAAACCCCACCTAGACCTACACCGTAGCTAGCCTATCTATCCCAGTGCCTTTTGTGCACTCGTGGGCGTGCCAAGAGTTGTGAACGAGCATGCCGGCCCGGCGTCCACCGTGCACACCACACACTCGACTCGGACGCACACACGATCATGGCCTCGCCAACCCTGTCACGATGCACCGCATGCACCCCTGCACCGTATCCCCGAAATCCCGGGCACGCGCAAGGACCGTGTTGTCCAAACGCACCGCGTCCACCTCGGGAATCCGTGGGGAAGACCATCTCTCTCTCCCTCTTTACTCTCTCTCAGGAGGCAAGCCAGTGGCTCTCCTCGAAGCCCTGCACCACCACCCACCTCCCAGATAATGGCTACGTGTTGGTGAACCCCAAGAGGAAGGTTATGATGTAGACAGCAGAAGTTTTCCCTTGAATAATCTACCCAAGGTTATCAATCCAGTAGGACTTGACGATCTATCGGAAGGTTGTTGATGTTGACTCCCCTGGCGCTAGGGAGCTTGCACCAACGTGGAATCTGCACAGACACAAACCAGAACTTTGCCCAACACGAAACAGAGAGGTTGTCAATCTCTCCGGTCTTGCAGAAACAAAGAGTTAAACGTATGGTGTGGAAAACAGCAGGAAACACAGCAAGTAACAGGAAACAGATGATTGCAGCAGGTTGTGTAAACAGTATGAGGAAATTGGACCAGGGTCCACAGTTCACTAGTGGTGTCTCTCTCAGAACAGATAACTAGCATGCTGGGTAAACAAATTACAGCTGGGCAATTGACAAATAGAGAGGGCATAACAATGCAATACATGCCAAGATGTCTACTATGAAATCTAGTTGGGCATTACAACAAAGTACATAGACCGTTATTCCAACCGCATCTATGCCTAAATAATCCACCTTCAAGGCAGCATCCGCATCCTGTTCAGTATTAAGTTGCTAACAACAGATTATTGCATGAAGTAAAGTGTGTAATGTAATAAATACAAGTGCCCTTGGACACTGCACCAATGTTTTATCCCTAGTAGCAACAGCACATCTACCATCTTAGACCTTTCTGTCACTGATCCAGATATCTAGAGACTGAACCCACTATCGAGCATAAATACCCCCTCTTGGAGTCACAAGCATCTACTTGGCTAAGGCATCTACTAGCAACGGAGAGCATGCAAGATCAAGAGCACATAGATAAACAACTTGAATAACACATGGTATCAATATTCATCGGATCCCAGCAAACACAACATCTAGCATTACAATAAGATGATCTTGATCATGTTAGGTAGCTCACAAGATCTAAACATGGAGGCACAAGGTAGAGAGACAACCATCTAGCTACTTCTATGGACCCGTAGTCCTGGGGTGGACTACTCACGCATCACTCCGGAGGCAGGCATGGTGATGTAGAGCCCTCCGGTGATGATCTCCCCTCTGGCAGGGTGCCGGGATGAGCTTCAGAACTCCTCCGATCTGAGATTGACGATGACGGCCGTGACGGAACTTTTCGTGGAATATGATCGACCGTAATAGGGTTTTCGCGTCGCAGAGAATATATAGGCGAAGAGGCGGCGTCGGTGGCCGAGGGGGGCCACCACGCCATAGGGGGGCGCGGGCCCACCCTGGGCCGCGCCCTAGTGTGGCGTGGCCCCCTGGTGGGTCTGCTCCGACTCCCCTTTGGACTCCGTGATCTCCTCGTGATATTATTGACGATGTCTTTTGTTTCGTCCAATTCCGAGAATATTTCCTTAATAGATTTTCTGAAACCAAAAACAGCAGAAAACAGGGAACTGGCACTGTGGCATCTTGTTAATAGGTTAGTCCCAGAAAATGCATAAAAATGATATAAAGTGTAACCAAAACATGTAGCAATTGATATAATAACAGCATGGAACATCAAAAATTATAGATACGTTTGAGACGTATCACCAGACACCACCTTGCTTGCCCTATCGTCATCCAGCAGCCACCCCAGGCGTGTCCGCGCACGCCGTGCACCATGGACCAGCACGCGCTGGAATAAAAGGGGCACGGCCCTTCTCCCGTGCCCTAGACTTGCCATTTCCACTCCTCCACCTTCACTCTCCCTCCCCACGCGAGAACGCACGCTCTCTCGTGCTCTGTCAGCGAGGAACGCGAGTTCTCCGACCCGAACCTGCGAGCTTGCCATGGAGATTACCGTCGAACCCGTCCACCTCTGCTCTCCATTCTTGCACCATCGTCTTTTCCTTCTCGAGATCTATCTCAGAGACGTCTTCGTTTATTTTTAGGTGCACCGGAGCTGCCGCCACCACCTCGTGTCCGCCGCGGCCGTCCTCGACCTGGTCGCCGTTTCGGAGCTTGCCGTCATGATCTGCAGCCACCCACGGCCTTCCCTCGACCTCCTCGTTCCTCTCCGACCCTCAGCCTCGGCGTTCGCGCGCCCTAGGTGAGCGAATCATCCACACCCTTTTTCCTGGAGTTCTTCCCGCACCTGGGCGCGTCGTGAGGAAGAAGACAAGGCAGCGGAGCGTTATTTTTTTTAAGTGCCCAGCTTCATGGGCCGGCCCAACACTGTTGGCTTGGCCCAACTCCAGATCTGGCCCGTTGTTGTTTTTCTTTCCAGTGATTTTATGCTTTTCTGTGTAGATCTGTTTCTGTCCTGTTAGTTTAATTCGAAATGAAAATCTTAAACCTAAAATTTGTGAAAACCAAAAATCACAGTGGTAGCCTGATGAGTTTAGAATCACCTCCAACTTGCAGATCTGGAAAATAATGATTTGTGTGTCCATGGAAAATATTGTTCTGCAACTGGTCAGAATCACCTTTTTGTGCATAACTTGAGTTTTGTTGATCCAAAATTTATTAATCCAATTGTTCTGGAAATCTCTTTGCAGTAGCTGTCACTAGAATTTTGTCTCATGTGATTTGGATGCCTGGAACAAAAGTTACTTGCATGTCTAGATTATGCCAGTAAGCACTTTATGCATTTTTAGTAATTTCTGTGAATATTTTTTTTGGAGGAAACTCAATTGTCTTAGTTTCTAATAGTAACAGAGAACATAAATCTAAGTTTGATGAGTGTTTGACTAACATAACTCTCTAGGTGTAATATTTAGTAAAAGTGTTGTTTCTGCCTTTAATAAAAAGGAGAAGAATTTAATTACCTTTAATGTGAAAATGTGTTTCATGCTTGTTAATGATTGTATTGATACTGTTGCTTGCATGTTATTGTTGTTTGGCATGTTAATATATGTTAGTACTGTTAGTGGCTTGTGTTAGGATTATTTTGAGCTTAACTAGTGTTGTTAGAGTTGTGTTAGTGGTTTTCCAATTAATTAATTAATCATGCTTGTGTTGCTTGATAATTTAGACAAGATAAATACTCTTTTTAGCTAAGTTTTAGCTACTGGTTAATTAGGATTGTTAATTGTGCTTAGCCTTGCATGTGAATAGTAAACCCTAAAAGTTGCTTAATCACTACTTTAACCCTATCTTTATAAAATGAGTAGTGTGGTGATTGCCAAATTGGTTTGTTAGATAATAATCTTGCCTCTTGATTGTTGCTTGTTATTTATGCTTGATGTTTGCTTTGTTTGGAATGCCTTGCTGTATGATTGATTGTGTTCCTTTTTCCTTTTTGCGACGCTAGAATTTAACGCTATCGAAGAGGCCAATGAAGTGGATATATTGGAGAAGGATTGGAACATATTGTGTTTTCTCAAGACCAAGGGACAAACCAGGACCAAGGCAAGCCATCTCAAAAGCTTGCAACTAGTTTATCTATTTTGTTTTACCTACTGCTTTACATATTTTATTGCATTATCTATACCAGCTTATATATACCAAATAACCTGGATATATATTCCAGACCCGTAGCAAAAATTATAAGATACCCTACCCACACACCTACCTACTAGCTTCAAACAAGTTAAAAATTCTAGGTTGGACACCCTGTGTTGTTTTTGGAAAAACAAAATGTTTTATGAAAAACCCTCTTAGGAAGGTGGGACCTTGCCTAAGTGGTGGTATGGAGATCAGGAGTATCGGAGAAGTGTTTTTCTAAAAACGACACATAACCTAGTCTTCGCTGGACAACCTTACCGTACAACCACATTACTCCAAAATGGGCACGAGGCTTAATGGAAGCTTGTCTGTATTAGTATGTGATTATACCTCAAGTAGCGAGAGGGTTTTTAAGTCCCTTCATCCGAAGTGTCGCCGGGAAAGAGAAACGGGACATACAAAGAGGAGGATTAAGTTTACCTCCCGGTGGCAACAGTTGGGTCTCCTGCCATGGCGGTGTGATGCCTAGGGATAACCGGATCGATACGGCTAGCTTACTCGGTACCGGGGAGAACAAACCCACTGAAGAGGTAGTCGCATACTAGCATAGACATAGTGGAAGTTAGGATTAGTCATCTGATGGGTGCATGCTGTCCAGGACAGTCCGTGGTCAATTCACGGCGGATGTACTAGATCTTGTGGTGAAAGTGTACAAACTCTGCAGAGTCAAAACTATTCAAATAGCCGCGTCCGCGGTTAAGGACAGCTGAAAGGCCATGTAGCTAGCATTGTGTCGGTGTTTTCAAAAAGGATGATGGATAATGGAAAGTGTTGGAAAACAAGGTAGTACCTGGGAGGTACTTAGAAAGGACATGATGTACCTTTGAGGTACCGGAGTTATGATAAGCCTAACAGTGTTTTTCTCCAAGAAGTTCTGCAAAGGAAAACTATTTTTCGAAAAGCTGTTACTAAAACCCTCAATGATAAGTGACATCTGCGAGAGGAAAACTATTTTTTATAAAAATATATCTTTTGAAGTATCTTTTTCAATAAAGATATAGAGATGACAGCAACCATGGTAAATCTTCCATTTACCGTGGATAGTGAGCCCTAATTATACCCTTCCTACCACGGCCTCAAACATCATACTTGCATCTATTAGCTTGTTTTTGGGTAGAGCTTGCGAGTACATTCAAACGTACTCATATTGGTTTCGTCCTGGTTATTGTCTTAGCCAGACTTCAAGAAGGAGGGTTTAATAAAGATGAGGAGTTCATCGACGTCTGAGCGAACTAGACCGTCTCCCAGTCAGCGCTGCCTGTAGGGTTTTGGCACATGACTTGGGCTCCACGTTGTTTGATGATTCCGCTGCAAGTACCTGTTGAAGCTTATGACTTCAATCAAGTAATATATTTATTCGGTATTTATGGATGTTCTTCGATACAAGTTTGATTGTGCTCAGCGACACACTGATCATGGGATCGCTGATATTGTAGGCACAAGGGAATTTCGGACAGCTAGTCCGGGGTCCCCACAGGATTCAGAACGTGGATACCCCTCTTCTTTGGTGTTGGAGTTGGCACTAGTGATGGTGTTGGTGGCGGCTCAGGAATGGTCCAATCATTATGGTTCTGGCTTATTTTAGCCAATAGTTCTTCAGATTCATCCGGAGTTCTTTCCTGAAAACACAACCAGTACAACTATCTAGGTACGTCCTAGATTCATCGGTTAGTCCATTATAAAATATATTCATAAGCTCATTCTAGGGTATCATGTGCCCAGGCCAAGCCCTGAGTAACGCACAATACCTCCCCCAAGCTTCGGGGAGACACTCTTTCTCAAATTGTTTAAAATTATAAATTCTCTGTAGAGAAGCATGTTGCACATGAGCAGGATAATATTTTTCAAAGAAGACTTTTACCAAGTCACTCAAGCTTTTAATAGATCCACTAGCCAAATTATTAAACCAAATTTTAGCTTCCCCTTTTAATGAAAAAGGAAACAATTTTGTTATATAGTAACCTTGTTTTTTCTTGTCATCAGAAAATAACATAATCAAAGTAGAGAGTTTCCTCATGTGTTCTATAGCATTATCACTTTCTTTTCCAGAAAAAGGTTCATTTTCAACAGTCGGAATAAGTGAAAGATCAACAGAGAAATCAAAATCTTCATCTTTAATGCTTATAGGTGAAGTAGCAAATTCAGGACCAGGAGCATTTTTATAATTCATGGCATGTTTTTCAAGAAGCTTTTTTAGTGCGTCAGGATCAGAAGTATCACTACCCCATGTATTATCCAATAAATTCATCATTAAATTCAACATAAGCTCCCTCGGGATAATCTCTATCATAGGTTCTTGGCTTAGGTGAATCAACAGGTGTAACAAGGTGTTCATCAGAAATTTTAGCATTTTCAATTTCTTTAGATTTAGCAATATGATAATCAAGAAACAAACTAAGCGAACTACCTTCATCAAGAATAGCAGAAGCATCATCATAATCGTTAGAAACAATATCAGACTCAGTAGATGTAGCATGTGAAGTGTGTGGAGGTGGTGGTGTAACAAGCTGACTTATAACAGACGGTGAATCAAGAGCAACGGAAGTATTCAGAGTTGTACCTTTCCTTGTAGTGGAAGGCAATATAGTAACCTTTGGGTCACGAGTTTTTCCCATAATGAATAAATTGTAGTGAAAAATATGACCTCTTGGTGAGCTTATAAATAAAGCTATGCTCCCCGGCAACGGCGACAGAAAATAGTCTTGATGACCCACAAGTGCAGAGGATCGCAACAGTTTTCGAGGGAAGTAAAACCCATATTTATTGATTGGACACAAGGAGAGTCAAAGAATATTTATAAGCCTTAGCAGCTGAATTGTCAGCTCAGCCACACCTGAAAGAAATCTTGCTTGGCACAATTTATCAATAGAAACAGTAATATAATGGCAGCAGTAATAAAGTAACAACAACAGTAACGCAAAAACAACAGTAATGGCGATTGTAGTAAACATCAGGACTAAAGTACCGTAGGTATGGGGATGTATAAAGCGGGCGTTGCATGGATGAGATAATTCATGAAATAATAATAACACAGGGCAATATGCAGATAAACAATAATAAAGTATCCATGTACTAATATAAACATAGGCATGTATTCCGTATTTAGTCGTACGTGCTTGTAATAAGAATCTTGCACGACATCTTTTGTCGAACCATCCCGTTTCAGCGGGGCCAATCATGAAACCTAAATGGTAATTACGGTACTCCTTTTAATAAAGCACCGGAACAGAGAATTAACAGTCCGTGAATACATGTGATTCTCAAGTCAAAGCCATCCCCTCTGGTTATCCCAAATGTTGTCACTATAAGGCGTCGGGTTCCGGACAATAACAGGTGCTTACAACTTGTAGATAAGATCCAAAACAATAATATTCATGCAAACATAACATGTTCAGATCTGAAAACATGGGACTTGGGTCCTAAGTGTCAAGCATTAAGCACACCAAGCTGCAACAACGATAAATAGCACACATACAAATACTAGGCATCATGCCCTAATGATCTGACATCTTATTACATGTACAATCTCATCCAATCTCTAACATCCCCTCAGCCTACAGAGGAGAGTTCTTCTGGAAAATATGATCGGGGGTTCCCGTGTTTTTAGTCGGGAGAAATAAATAGGCCAAAGGGCGTCGCCGACCCAGCCACGAGGTGGCCAGGTGGGCCCAGGCGCGGTCTAGCCTGGACCGCAGCCAGGTGGCGTATGGGGTCTGTGGGCCTCTCCTGGCTCCGTGAGTCTTCTGGCAAATAAGAATTTCTGGAATTTTTTCAGATTTTTCCGAGAACTTCGATTTCTGCACAAAAACAGGACATCAAGATAATTCTGCTGAAAACAACATTAGTCCACATTAGTTCCATTCAAATCTTGCAAATTAGAGGAAAAACAACAGCAAAAGTATTTGGAAAAGTAGATACGTTTTGAATGTATCAATCTATACCTATGACGCGAAACGCCGTGTCCACAAAGACAGGAGTTCTATGCCAGAGTACACATCCTTCCAACGCTACCTATACCCTAATGAATCTCAGTAAAATCTCTAAATGATTTTCTTGCATTCTCATGATTTGTCACTAGTTGTCGCTAAAACGGATATATCTAGACTATTTCAGTGCTAAATATATTGGTTTCAGCGACAACTAATATGGAAAGGAGAAAATACATATTACTGGACAATGTACTGAAATATTTTCATGCAAGTGCCCATTTTTATATTTCATTGTAGAGATACCAAGGGTTTTGCTAATTCACATTCAAATGAGCAATAGATTTATTCATTTCCTAATATATTTGTTGTTCCCCTGGTTTTGCGGCGATGCATTAAGCAATGTCGGCCACTTGCTTCCAAATTCGAACTCATATCTTCCGCGCGCTACTGCTTTGCCTACTTGCGTGGCACGCTATCAGCAACCACCCTAGCATCTACTGACGGGAAACCAAACAGTGGTGCTTCACCTATGATTCGTCGTCCATCTAATGCTCTCAGTACTTGTATGTGATTTCACTCGCTAGCACCACCTCTGTTGTCTACCATGCTTGTTGTCACTCTCGGCTTCGCTCACTCGCCATTTCACTCGCCCTCGCCGTCTCCATCATACATTGAGCTTGGCGACTAGTGTATCCTCGTGTGCGTCCACCCCCTAATCCAAGCTATCGTGTGTTAAGTAATCTCTCCAAGGCGGTAGATGACCATGCATTCAAGCTAACAAGGTATAAATCATGATTCCCTCCATTTGTAATCAGTTAGAGTGGATATTCTGGACATCTCTCGGTTTGCGTAGAGGAATCGTGGGCCTATGGTTGCAAGATTGGAGCCAGGGATGAGGCACGAGTGGTCATGATTAGGTTCAACCGACCGAGGAAGGATCCGTAGGGTGCGTTTGTGATGGGAGAAGGAGAACGTTGGACCTGATAGAACACGCCGACTCCTGGTTAAAAAGACATCCGTCTTTGAGGATTAGTGATGGGGGAATCAAACAATTGCCCTTCACCTCATGGGGACAGACCGACTTGGGAGTGGAAAGACGGAGCACGCCGCTGGGAATCCTTACAAATGCCTGCGTCTTGGAGGATGAGGAGATGCGTCATCGGCATCAGAAACGATTGTCATATCGGCCAAAGATCGTGGCGGCAATCCATGGCTTCCATGTGGTGACCTACAATTTGCAGCCCCGCGTAGCTCAAAATAAGGTCGTCCCACTCCACCTTTCGCCAACGCGACGACGAGACGAAGGGCCAACGCAGAACCAAAGCTCCGCCAGAACTGACCTCAGTGAGGGCTCATTGAGCTTATTGAGCAAGTTGCTCCGCCCACCTCTCTCCAACACCGTCTCCAACCATTGAAGCACCGCAAGGGAAAAAAAGGAGTCAAGCAAACTCGATGCGCCAAAGAGAAGCTTGAGAGCGCAGCCTTAGTGTCGGATATCCCTCAACTCCGCTCCCTCACACGCAACATTTACCGCTACCCAAGAAGTGCGGCAAGAAAGACGAGGCTCGGGCCGCTTGAGATCTGGCCAACAGGATATAGAACTCTACTCCCAAACACCACATGGGGACAACACTTAGCTCACTATACACACTACTCTGGCTGGCACCTCGCCTCAGCCATCTTCGGAAGGCGGCGCCGCCGAGAAAGCCTTTGTTTTGCCCGGGTTGGTAGTGGCGACTCTCAGCTGCTATAGCTAGAGAGAGGGGAAGGGGAGACACACGTGACATCTGTTTGTTTACGATGCTCTAAAAACTGCCTCGACGTCATTTGTGCAGCTCGGCCCGAAAGTCCTACACCGGGCCGGGCTCGGGCTTCATTTGTGCACTCAAAGGCCAGCCCAAAAGCCCCAAAATGATGATTTTTAGTATTTTACAGAAAAATATGTATTATTATACTCCGAAAATGATTTATTTAACATTTTTAATACTACAAATTAACCTTTATATACATGTCTTAGGCCGGTTCCTGGGTCGGGCCAAAACCCGGCCCGGCCCGAGCTTTGCCCAGGTAATGCCTGCCCAGCCCCACATGGCTGTGAGAACGATACCCAGTCCCGATTGAACCGGGCCGAGCCAAGCGAGCGAGACAGACAAACCCATCAGGCCATATTCCATAGAGAAAATTCCTTATATGACACTCCCTTAAAATCGTATTCCTTATTTGACACCGGTAAAAAATTCTTCTCTATATGGCCTGTTTCTAAAATTTATTCCCCTATATGACACTCTAGTGCATTTTGTCCACCAAAGAGGCATAAAAAGATCTTTTTACCCCTGGTGAATAATGTGACCAAAATTTGGTAAAAAAGACCTGCAGTAATATTAAATATTTAGACATTAGGTTATTAAAAAAAGTTAATAAATCAATTTCTTTTACACGACGATGATGACTAACTTCCAGCGAGACGCCAAACATACGTATGCACAAACTAGCTAGGCTAGCTATCAGCTGATCCATTGATAGAAGCAAGCACAACACGTATGCACGCAGGGTATCATACATGGGTATTTATACGCTTATTGCGTCGCTCGCCGGGTATAAATACTTCATCGATTCCGTCCGAGCTAGCGCGATGTAGCAAGCACAACACCGATTTCTTCCCATCGCTTACTGCGTCGCTTGCGCGCCTATAAATACAACATTGATTCCTTCCGATTACTTGCTGCGTCGCTCGCCGAATATAACTACCCATGTACGATACTAGCTACTAGCAATTGATCAGCTGCTAGCTAGCCTAGCTGGTTTGCGCCTACACATCGAGACCGAAGGATTGGAAAGAACCGTATGTACGTTGTGCATTTCGCTAAAAGCTCATCATCGTCGTGCCAAAAAAAGATTTAATAAATAACCTGATGTTTAATATTACATATTAATAGCCTTTTTAATATTTGGTTATTAAATATTTTATTGATTTAATAATGTGACCAAAATATTACTGCCGATATAATAACCAAATATTTAATTTTACTGCAAATATTGTCACGTGCAGAATTTTGGTCACATTATACACCAGGGGTAAAAAGGTCTTTTCATGCCTCTTTGGTGAACAAAATGAACTACAGTGTCACATAGGGAAACAAATTTTGAGGAGAGGCCATATAAGGAAGATTTTTTTTACCGGTGTCAAATAAGGAACATGATTTTAAGAGAGTGTCATATAAGAAATTTTCTCTATTCCATAGCAGTACCGCTGCTTCGTCCTTGCGCTCTACGCTATTCCCCACCCAAAACCCTCGCCTCCGACTCCACCGCGGAAATGTAGCCGCCGTCGCTGATCAACGACCTCATCGAGGAGATCCTCCTCCGCCTCCCGCTGGACGAACCCGCGTGCCTCGTGCGCGCCTCCCTCGTAAGCAAGCCCGTGCGCAGCCTCCTCGCCGGCAGCCCCTTCCGTCGCCGCTACCGCGAGTTCCACGGCAAACCTCACCTTCTGGGCTTCTACCAAATCCTGGACGGCGAAGGACCCTGCTACTCCCGATTCGTTCCCACCTCCGTCTTCCACCCTGCCGATCCCGACTTCCCCGGCTGGCAAGTGGTCGACTGCCGACACGGCCGTGCCCTCGTCACCACCAACCCGGAAGACGAAGACGAGGGCGCCGTCGACCTTGTCGTCTGGGACCCCATGACGAACAAGCAGCGCCGGGTGCCCCACCCCTCGCCGGACCCGGAGTACTGGTGCATGGACTACGCTGCGGCTGTGCTCTGTGCTGTGGAAGGCTGTGACCACTCTTTCTGCCAGGAGGGGCCCTTTCGTGTGGCCTTCCTGTCCACCGACCAGAACGGGGTCACGGACACCCGCCTCTACTCGTCGGAGAGTGGAGCGTGGAGTGATCTCACCTCTGTTCACCACCCTCGAGCCTATGTCAACAACAACAGGTCACCTAGTGTCCTTGTGGGAGAAGGGCTCTACTTCTACAGCATTACCAAGCACATCATCGAGTACAAACTTGGTACGCCCCGCTTGTCAGTGTTTGAGGCGCCGGCCTCGTGCCTTGGGAGGCTCGTGAAGCTGGAAGACGGTGGGCTGACATTTGCTAGTGTGAAAGACACGATCTTAACCCTGTGGTCGAGGAAAAATGGTCCCAAGGGAGCCAACGGATGGGCAAAACACAGGGTAGTCGATCTCAATACTCTGTTTCCTAATGGCGCCCTCTCGGCCTCGCAATTCGGAGACAAACCTAGTTGGTTTCCCACTGCATATGTGGCGGGCTTTGCAGAGGGCACTGATGTCATTTTTGTGGGCACATTTGTTAGCGTCTACATGGTTGAACTCAAGTCAGGGCGAGTCAGGAAGGTGCTCGATGACAAAGCAAGCGTCTTTCCCTACATGAGCTTCCACATTCCAGGTAGTACACCCATGTACACTGCTTAACCGTGATTTATCAGTTGTCATCTGTGAATAGAGGAAATATTGCACTTTGCAAAGTAATGATATGAATGACATCTTCTTGGTTTCAACTTTTCTTGGATAATGATATATGTGCTCAAGAAACAGAGGGGTTTTTCTGGAGTAACAACTTCATCTCTATTAATGGTTTTGTGCATGTGTGTCTGTTACTTATGATAGCCGTTGATAATGGTAGGAATGATGGCTTCTTGGTTTTACTCTTTCATTGGATAATGATAACAAATGTGATGTGGATGAAAACTTCTTGGTTTTACCTCTTTTTTAATGATGATGATGTTATATGTGCTCAATAAACAGAGGTTTTTTGTTGGAGTAACAACTCCATCGTCTCTTACAGTTTTTGTGCGTTTCTCCGATAGTTATGGGAGCTACTGATGATAAGTTATTGATGTTTGGGTTGGGTTAGGGCGAGTTGTCGCTCCTTGTCATTGGTAAGCAGCTGATTTGGTTTCTGAATTCTTGCATTTCTGCAGCAATGGAAGCAGCTTGTATGGCTGAGGGACCAAGAGAGGGTATTTCAAATGTGTGACAAACTCTATATGCTGGAGCAAGGGCTTTTCGATCAAGGTGGAACCATGGAAGTGACTTGCAGTGATTTTGCACATGACACTGATTTGCTGTTGTAGGATACAAGTCTTGGCGGCACAATTCAGACCTTATGGTTTGGTTTCCCGGGTTGTTTCTCTTAATTTGTTAGCTTGCTCGTTGGTGTTAAGTCTTACAATAAAAGCTTCTTTGTAAGGTGGTGAACCCAGCATAATCCTCCCGCCATCTTGCAATAAAAGCTGGGAATGCTTGCTTTTGTGGAAAGAATGCCAGTGCTCAAGAATATGAGTGTATGAAGTTCAAACGATGCAATGGCAACGGCGTAATCTCGCATGCACTATGTCACTGCCACCTCTGATTTTGTTTTGCTTCAGTTTGTTGTGTTGTCAAATTGGCTGGATATTTCTTACTAGGAACTTATTAACTGTTACTATCTTTCTTGCTGCTATTATTTGATGAATAAAGTCCTCCTTTTTCAAAAAAAACTTTTCAGTTTATTGTCATGTTACCATGGCCCATTTTGCTAGCATATGTAGCCAAATCTTTTAGAACTACAAAATCAGATGCCGCATATATGTTGTGTTGAACTACAAGCTGTCATTGACGGCTTGTGTATTTCTTTGACCCTTCTTGATTATGGCAAATGATCCATGGTCCCGGTTTATAATACATTGTATTTGAGCTGATGTTCATCTCTTGTTTGACATTGTATTTGAGCTGATGTCCATCTCATGTTTGGCCTGCACAGCTGAAGCTTTTTTTTTTGCATTAAACCTGGGAGTTTTATTACTTCATCAACATCCTTTTACAATCTGGTGCAGTGGAAAATGAGATATACATAGAAATCATGCACCGCTCGAGCACCAGTTCACTGGCCACCAAAGGATAGCAAGCTAACGCTTCAACGCCCCATCGCCAGAGAAGAAGTACCAACACAATGCATAGTCTCTATGTATTGTATTTTTCATGGCGCATTGGCTGTTATAATGTTAAATTGCCACAGCTGTTAAATAGCATGTATACCTAGTTGTATAGTTTCCTGTATATCTCCTGTATGTATACGTGAGTTGTACAGCTTGTTGTACACCGACCCCACCATGTATGTCTTGTCTATATAAAGTCCACCGGCGGCCCTGGTTAGGGTTACGCATCCCATACTGATTGATATGGTATCAGGGCCTCGTACTTCCAAACACATCTGAGAGCTCGCCGCCACCGCCAAGTCGCTCGGTTCTTCTTCCTCCTCGCCGAGCGGTGGTGTCTCGCTGACTGCGTCGATCGCTAAGAAGCTCGCTAGAGACAACTTCCTGATCTGGCAAACCCAGGTCCTCCCCGACATCCGTGGCGCCCAACTTATGGGGTTCCTATATGGATCTGTTCCGGAGCCGGAGAGAGAGCTGACGTCCAAGGACGCCGCTGGGAAGGAGGTGAAGATCCCGAACCCTGAATATGCAAGGTGGATCTCCCTCGATCAGATCGTGCTAGGGTATCTGACGCGCAACATGTCGCGCGAGGTATTGACCAGATGGTCGGGATAACAAGCTCGGCAAACGCCTGGAAGACGGTGATGGAGATGTTTTCATCGCAATCCAAGGCCCGTGTGGTGCAACTCCGCATGCAGTTGAACCAGACGCGGAAGGAGAACCAAACCGCGGCTGTCTACTTCAACCAGATCAAGACCCTAGCAGATGAGATGGCTGCTGTAGGAAAACCGCTGGACAACGATGATGTGACTTCGTATGTCCTTGCCGGTCTGGACGACGAGGTCTACAATGGTTTTGTTGCCGCGATCACCGCCCTGATCAAGGCGGAACAGTCCATCAGCTTGAGCGATTTGTATGCTCAGCTGGTATCATATGAAGCTCGGCTAGAAGGCCAGAACCCCTCTGAACCCTCCGATGGCATGTCCGCAAATCTAGCAAACCGCGGTGGCCGCGGGTAACGTGAAGGACGTGGGGGTGGACGCGGCAACTATCAGGGCCAGCGCGGCTATGACCGCGGCTATGATCAACGCGGACATGAGCGCGACTATGATCATCAGCAACGTGGAGGCTACGATCACCAACAGCGTGGAGGCGGCAATGGTGGTCGCAACCAGGGCTATCGCAAACCATACAGTAGTGGTGGAGCTACCTGTCAGGTTTGCGGAAAAGAGGGACACATTGCTCTTCAATGTTGGAAGAGGTTTTAGAAGAACTATCATGGCCCTCCTAAGCGGACGGCTGGTGTGGCCGTGAGGCCAAATGGCGCTGAACCAGTGTGGATCTCGGACACTGGAGCAACAGACCATATCACCGGGGAACTGGATAAATAGCACGTGAGGGATCGCTACTACGGCAATGAACAAATCCACACAGCAAATGGTGCAGGTATGGACAGACATCATGTTGGTCAATCTGTTATTCGTACCCCTACTCATGATTTGCATCTTAAAAATATCTTACATGTCCTGAAAACCTCCATGAGTCTCTTATCCACTAGTCGCCTAGCCCGAGATAATAATGCCTTTGTTGAGTATTGGCCTAACTCTTTCTTTGTCAAGGATCAGGACACGAGGGAGGTTATGTTGCAAGGTAGATGCGTAGGAGGGCTCTATCCCTTTCCGTCGACGTCTTCGTCACCTGTTGGTCATCAAGCTCATGGTGTCGCCAAGTCTCCCTCTTCGCCATGGCATAGGCGTCTAAGTCATCCCTCGTCAAGTGTAGTTCATCAAGTTCTTCGAGATAATAAGATTCTCTTTAGTGAGTCAAATAAAGAGTCTGTGTGTGATGCTTGTCAAATGGCCAAGAGTCATCAACTTCCCTACCCAAAGTCAACTAGTGTGTCTACTTTTCCCTTTGAACTTGTATTTTCTGATGTTTGGGGCCCTGCCTCCGGATCCTTTGGAAGATATAAATATTATGTCAGTTTTATCGATGATTATAGCAAGTTTACGTGGATATACTTGTTGAAAAATAAATCTGATGTGTTTGAGAAATTCCATGATTTTCAGCATCTTGTAGAGAGACTCTTTGATAAGAAAATTATTGTTGTTCAAACCGACTGGGTGGAGAATACCAAAAACTCAATACCTTCTTTCAGCGTGTAGGCATAACCCATCTTGTTTCATGTCCTCATGCGCATCAGCAAAACGGGCCAGCTGAGCGCAAACATAGGCATATTGTTGAGATTGGCATGTCTCTTTTAGCATATGCATCTATGCCACTAAAGTTTTGGGATGAAGCTTTTCTTACCGCTGTCTATTTGATCAATCGTCTCCCCAGTAAAGTTATCAACTCTCAAACACCCATGGAACGTCTCTTTGGTACCAAAGGTGACTATTCCTTTTTGCGAATTTTTGGATGTGCTTGCTGGCCAAATCTCTTGCCATACAACAACCGCAAGTTGCAATTTCGGTCAAAACAATGCGCTTTTCTCGGTTATAGCAATCTTCAAAAAGGCTACAAGTGCCTTGATATTTCCAGTGGTCGCGTGTATATTTCGCGTGATATTGTCTTTGATGAAACGGTGTTTCCTTTTGCGGCTCTCCAGTCTAATGCTGGTGCGCTTTTACGCGCTGAAACTGATCTTCTTCCTCTCAATTTGCGTACTTTTAATTTGCATGATCATGAGGGGAACGATTTACATCTTGATCCTGATGTTAATCCTGCTGCTAATGGTACTGCTGAGTCTATTCCGCAGGAATCAGGAGAAAATTCGGTTCCAGGGGGTGCTTCTGATGCTTTTTCAGGCAATGACACGGATCCCGGTGAAGATCCGTCCCAATCATTGGCGCAGCAGACGCCAGCACAATCCTCCTCGGGATCAGATGGTCGCAGTGCGCGCCAGTCACCAGGTACAGTGCCGCCTTTCCGCGTGTCACCGCGGGGTTCGCCTGCCTCTCCTCCAGTGGGTCCGGCGACAGCGACGACCGGTCAGTCCGACGCGTCTTCCTCTGCTGCTGCAGGATCTTCTGTGGCTACTTCTTCAGCGTTGGCTCACCACACGGGATCTCCTGCATCAACTGTCAGTGCGCCAGATTCTGCTGTCAGCCCCCAAGATTCTGCTGGATCGTCTGTGGCGACTGCTCCTGTCGCTCCACGTGTTGTTGATCCGCCCACAACTCGTACACGACTCCAACATGGTATTACACAACCAAGAATTATTACTGATGGTCGTGTGCGATATGATCATATTCGTTTTGCCAATGCATGTATTTCTGGTGAACCTCATAGTGTCCAGGAGGCTCTCGGTGATCCCAAGTGGAAATCTGCAATGAATGAAGAGTACTTTGCACGCATGAAGAATCATACCTGGCATCTTGTTCCAGCTAGTCATGGTCGAAATGTGATTGATTGCAAATGGATTTACAAAATCAAGAGGAAGGCTGATGGTACTATTGACCGGTACAAAGCTCGTCTCGTTGCTAGGGGGTTCAAGCAACGTTATGGTATTGACTATGAGGACACTTTTAGTCCTGTTGTCAAGGCGGCGACTATTCGTTTGATTTTGGCTATTGCTGTCTCTCGAGGATGGCATCTTCGTCAACTTGATGTGAAGAACGCGTTTTTGCATGGTGTTCTGGAAGAAGAGGTCTATATGAAGCAACCACCTGGCTATGAGGATGGTGCTCGCATGGGACATATTTGCAAATTGGATAAGGCATTGTATGGTCTCAAACAGGCGCCTCGCGCCTGGTATTCTCGACTCAGTGTTAAACTTCAGTCTCTTGGTTTTTCTGCATCCAAGGCTGATACGTCTCTGTTTTTCTAGAACAAAGGGGGTGTATCCATATTCATGCTTATTTATGTGGATGACATTGTTGTTGCTAGCTCATCAGAGAAGGCTATGGATGCTCTCCTTCATGATCTCGGTATGGATTTTGCATTGAAGGATCTAGGGACGTTGCATTATTTTCTTGGGATTGAAGTTAAGAAGGTACATGATGGTATTATTCTCTCTCAAGAAAAGTATGCTAATGAGTTGCTTGCTCGTGTGAATATGAAGTTGTGTAAAGTTGTTGATACTCCATTGTCAACTTCGAAAAAACTGTCTCTAACTGATGGAGAAGTTTTGAGTAGTTGAAAGTGCATGTGTTACCCTATGCATGGTTTTGATAATTAATGACAATCCTTATGGACTAATGTTTGCATTGAGATATTCTTATAGATCTTGTCCGTAGGAAAAGATTGAAATTCATGTGTTGGACTCTAGAAGATTATATAATGACCAAGGTTCTATCCAAGGGTTTATATGAAGAATGGTCATCTAGAGTTGAGCTTATTGCAAGCATGGCTTGGAAAGAAAATTGGGTGAACATTCATGTTTATCTCCAAGCCATCATATACATCAAGAGAAGAAGATAAAGTGCAAGTGGATACATGAAGACGGAGCTTAGTAAGGCTCTCCCATCATGGAGTATGGGGGAGTATTTGGAGAAGTCTTCATCAAGCATGTGCTACCAAGCACAATCAAGAAAGGTGTTCCAACTTGAGAGAGTCAAGATCATCATCATCTAGCTCAAGTGGAATGCGCAAGGTAAAGATATGATCTTGATAGGGTTTCTATTTTACCGGTCTCAAAGTGTTAGTGGGAGACCAGGTTATAGGATAGACGGCGTAATATCAAGAGGGGCTCTCAAGTGAGTAACTTGATCGCATCTTTGTGGAGAGCTCAAACCTTTGCATATTTGGCATATCATCTTTCTTAGTTCTTATTTGGCTTTTATCCATGTGAGAATTTAGATCTTGTGTTCATCTCCATATCAAGCTCTAATTCATCAAAAACGGATTTCATATAAATATCATGTTGAGTTTTTTATGTTGGAAGTTTTACCGGTTTGTCTTTTCTAGAGAGGTAAAACTCTCCTGTATTAGTTTCTTCCTCACATGATGGACTATGATATGTATATGCATGATCTTATAGAGCTTGTGATTATCTTCGAAACAAGCCCAAGATCATAGAAAACGGAGTCCGGATGAAAAACTTATTGTGTTTTTGATATTGGAGGTTTTACCGGTTGTTCTTTTATCAAGAGGTCTAATGTTTCCCCATTTGGTTTTATCCTCCCATGTTGGACTATGATGTTTCTCTGCATGATCTTGTAAAGCTCTTCGTTGCAATTCCAACGAGCCCAAGAACATCGAAAACGGAGTTCGGATGCTCAAGATATCGACGTTTTCGTTTGGGTGTTTTCTGCAGTTTTTCTGTCCAGCGGTAGTACTAGGTGGGTACCGCCGGTACCGCTGGGAGTCCAGTACCGCGCCCGTTTGAGCGCCCGAAATCACCCGGGGCGGTAGTACCGCTTGCCGGGGCGGTAGTACCGCTGCGTGGAGCCTGTTTTCAGCCTGTTTTACTGTCTTAACTTCCCAGGGAGCGGTAGTACCGCTGAGGTAAGCGGTAGTACCGCCACGGCACGAATCTGCACCCAACGGTTGGATCTTTGGGTGACCTATTTAAGGGGCCTTCTTCCCTAATGGTTCTCCAACCTTTTGAGCAAGTTTTGACCTCCATTGTTGACCTCCACAAGTTTGATATCTCTCTATTCCTCCATGATTCTTGCCTCCAATTAGAGGGAAAGGAGAGAGGAGATCTAGATCCACTATTCTACCAATCAATCTCTTTTCTAAGTGAGGGGAAGCTTTTTGCATCTAGATCTTGGAGGGATTTGGTGTTCTTCCTTGTTCTTCCACTCTTCTCCCCCCATAAGCATTAGTTGCTTTTGGTGGGATTTGAGAGTGAAGGATTTGAGCACTTGTATTCTTGTCATTGCTTTGTGCATCGGTTTGTTCCCTCCACGAGGATTCGTGGAAGTTGAATGTTTGTGAGCTTATTACTCTTGGGTCTTTGGACCCTAAATGCCTTTGTGGTGGTTGAGACCTCTTGTGGTCACTTATAGCTGTTCAGGAGCCCCCAATTCATTTGTGGGTGTGTGTGCCCTAGATCGTTGTTGTAAAGGCTCTGGATTCCGCCTTGAAGGATTCCGATAGTTGAAGGTGAACCAAACCTTTGTGGGCGGTTCATCGGAGAAGAAGGTGAAGCCTTTGTGGCTGTTGAGTTGACCTTTGTGGTATCTCACACGTCTCCAACGAGACGTACTCCCCTAAAAAGGAGAAACTCGGGAATACATCCTCGTCTCCGCGTGCCTCGGTTATTTCTATACCCGAGCTCTTTACTTATACACTTTACATTGTGATATCCTTCATGCTTGAAGTATTCTTGCTATCACCTTGTTGCTTGTCTTGCTTAGCATAAGTTGTTGGTGCACATAGGTGAGCCTAGTATATTTAGGTTGTTGGCTTGTTAATTTAAACAGCTAGTTTTATTCTGCAATTATCAAGTATAAACCGTAAAAGTTTTAATCGCCTATTCAGCCCCCCCCCCCCCCCCTCTAGGCGACATCCTTGTCCTTTCAGTAGTGATGATGCTACTCGGTACAGGAGTATAGTTGGTGCATTGCAGTATATCACTCTGACTAGACCAGATATTTCATTCTCTGTTAACAAGGTCTGTCAGTTTCTTCATGCTCCTACCACAACGCACTGGACTGCTGTCAAGCGTATCTTGAGGTATTTGCAAGGTACAGTGTCACTTGGACTGCGGTTGAGTAAGTCTGACTCTACATTGGTCAGTGGATTCTCTGATGCTGACTGGGCTGGATGTCCAGATGATAGGCGATCAACTGGTGGCTTTACAGTTTTCTTTGGGTCAAATATGGAATGCAAGGAAACAGGGTACAATCTCAAGATCGAGTACAGAGGCTGAGTACAAGGCGTTAGCCAATGCCACTGCTGAGATTATATGGGTGCAGTCCGTACTTGTTGAGTTGGGGGTGTCGCAGGCTCGAGCGGCATGTTTATGGTGTGACAATATTGGGGCAACATACCTCTCTGCTAATCATGTATTTCATGCTCGGACGAAGCATATAGAAGTGGATTATCATTTTGTTCGAGAGAGAGTTGCTCAGAAACTTCTGGACATACGATTTGTTCCTTCAGGAGATCAGGTGGCTGATGGTTTCACAAAGTCACTGTCTACTCGGCAACTAGGTGCTTTTCGTCGCAATCTTAACTTGGACAAGTTATGATTGAGGGGTGTGTTAAATAGCATGTATACCTAGCTTTATAGTTTCCTGTATATCTCCTGTATGTATAGGTCGGTTGTACAGCCTGTTGTACACCGACCCCACCATGTATGTCTTGTCTATATAATGTCCACCGGCGGACCTGGTTAGGGTTACGCATCCCATACTGATTGATAACAGCAACTGTCAATACTACAAGATATCCATTGAACAACAAGTTCTCATGGACGATCAATATTTTTTTTATCTTCAACCCTTCGTGATTATGGCTAAGGATCTATGCTCCCCATCCTATTTGAGCTGATGTTCACCTCATGTCTAGCACACGCAACTGAGCTCCTCCCTCTGCAGTGCAGTAAAAAAAAGGAAGCGCGTAGAAACCACGAATTCATAGGAAATTTAAAGCTTCGAAGGCCTAGGAGTGACTTGCGGTGGATGATGGTAGAAAATATGTGGCATTTTGAATGCAGCTGACCAACTAGAAGAAATGCAGTCGACGAGGAAGGTTCGCCGCAGCGTAGTAGATAAAGCAGAGGTAGGAAGGAAGGAAGGAAGAAACCGCCGCGAGCAGCCAACCACGAGGCGGCGCGACACCCCTACCGATCGAGAGCGACGTCTCTCTCCCGCGTGGATTTCTTCCTTTAGTTTAAGGAATCCGTCAACTAGTCTCTGTTTCGATTTTCAACGACGACGACGACGACGCGTCTAAGCAACAGAAACGCGTAGCCGCATAGGTGCATCTGAGGTCTCTATAAGTAGCTCGATGATGCCGTAACTCCATCCCGTTCCATCCAGCCCTAGCTTCCTCTCCTTCCTCCTCCTCCTTCGCTAGCATCAGTTGCGTCACAACTCAGGAGAACAGAGCACATTATCCCGCAGAGTTGTTGCTAGCTCTTCCCGCAATTCGATCATGAGCTACCAGCAGGGTACGTGCAAATTCCACTTTCATGACTGGGTTAATTTTTTTTCATTTGCTAGCTTAGCTAACGTGAGGCCTGCTTGATTCTTGAAGTTGAAGTCTGAGTTTCATCTTTGTGCTTTCTTCCCGTTGTGCAGGCTACCCGCCACCGGGCACTGTAGCGTACCCTCCGCCGGGCCAGCAGCAGGCCTACGTCGCGCCGCCGCCGGCCGCCTACCCGCAGGACCAGCAGTACCCTCCTGCCGGCGGTGACACCACGAGCCGCGGCCACAACAACGGCGGCGGCGATGGCTTCTTGAAAGGATGGTAAGAAGAAGAAAAACCCGTTCTGAATTCTCACTGAGTTACATCATCGTTCATTGTCTCATCATCCATCCTGGTGGGCTCGTGGCCTTGTTTGTGCTGACAATGGCTTCTCCTTGCTCCTCTCTTTCGTTTGCAGCTGCGCGGCGCTCTGCTGCTGCTGCCTCCTCGACGCCTGCTTCTGATCGCATCGAGTCTGTCACCATCTCGGCATATGTCGGCGTGGTCATGGCATGATGCTGTGCTACGTGTCTACAGTTGACTATAATTTTTTTATAGAGATTCTTTTTTTTTATGTGGTTGTTCACGTGTGAGTACTGGTCCATGAACAGATACGGTTTATGTATGTGTGATGGTGTGTAGTACTGTTTGTTACTTTTTCATTCAAATGGACATGTCAGATTGATCTACTAACCTTCTGATTATCTTGTTTGGCAATACTGATTGAATAAATTTTCGTGGTCCACACCCTGTTTGGCTCATTTGGAATTCGAATTGGATTCTATAAATGTGAGCGTTTGGCTGCTACAGAATGCACCAAGTTGCTCCTCTAGTAGCAGATCGTCTCCTAAAATTTGAGATAAATTCAAGAGAATTTGTGGTGTGAACGTAAATTACGAATGCCACCTATGCAAGTACGTAGGACCCACATGCATGAATTGATGCACCAATGAGCACAAAGTTACTCCTCGTCACCAGAACACTGCACATCAAGTTTCAAATATTTCATCTAAAAAAAGGTTTCAAATATTCCAAGAAAATTTTACATGACCGACATGAGGTTGGAAACATAAATACCGAAGATTTACTACAACCCCCTAAACAAGTAAGTGGGATCCACTTCAATGAATTGATACACCAAGCCATGAAATTTCAAATAATTTCTTGTAAGCTTTATAACGTTAATGCGAGGTTGAAGATTTATATACTGGAGTTTTACAAAAGCATGCTCAGGACATATACTTGTACGATTTGGTCTACCGATAAGATTTTTTTCTGAAAGATCCAGCAATTGTTGGCTTTTCGATTGATAGAAGGTAGAATATGTACAAGCTAGCCCTTGGACAAATGAATAACGGAAAAGAAAATCAAGAGAAAAAGCCACAAAACAGACGGCCACAAAATGTCTTCTGAGGCCGCCGCCTCGGCACACAACCACCGTCCGGGGCCGCCGCCCCGGCATCCTCCAACCTCGCCGTCAAGCTATGTTACACGGGCTCCCACAAAGCACCAAGGATTTCAAGGCGGTGCCTTCATGAAGAGAGCGACGTAGACGCCGCCACCACCCACTCCATCGGAGTTTGGGTTTTCACCTGAAGAAACCTTGGCGTTCGAGGTGTGGAGAGATAGTGGTGGAGCTTCAGCCCACTACGTGGGGGGGGGGGACAAATGGGCTTTTTTTGCGAAACACAGTACAACGCAGGCGCTCATATACACGCGCACACACTCACCCCTATGAACGCACGCACGCACACCCTACCCCTATGAGCACCTCCGAGAGACTGAGTCGGCGGGTCGAGTTTTGAGATTGACGAAGTCACCACGGGCGCCTCGCTGTCGACGGGAACGTCGCCTCCCACTGAAGAATATTCCGCCTTAAATGAGAAACACCAGCATCAAACCTGAGATTTGAACTCTGGTGGGCTGGGGGTACAACCACCCACCTAACCATATTGCCACAGGCAAGTTGGGCTAGGGGGCGGCGGCCCCCCTGACTTAGGGTGTGTTTGGTTTAGGGGATATGGTTTGGGGATGAGGGCACCCCCAACCACCTGGTTAGGGATAGCCATTTTTCTTGTTTGGTTTGAAAAATAAAATGTGGTTAGTGGTAGACAATTTTTTGTTTGGTTGGAAGGATGAAAAATGGATAGACTGTTGTGGTGACCACTATGCAACGAGATGGTGAGATTACCCTATATACATTTTAGCTCTGATTAATCAAAATACATATCATAAATTTATTGCCTCCATCTCAAGAAAAAAATGGTATTGTTTACATACTAGTATCGATGACTCGATCTGAAGCAAAAACGCTCAGAAGCCTTGTGCTCATGTGCAAACGAGAGTGCCATAACCTGAACAAACTAAAGCTAGAAGAGAGAGAGAGGATCGGTAGGATAGACAGCAGCAAACAATATGGATCAAACCACTGTCCAGCGAGATCTCACGCCTGCACGGCGGAGCCCAGTACAGACCAACACCGGCCGCGCCAATCCCAGGTTAGAAGGAAAGAGTGAAAGGAGAGGCATCAGATCCGGCCTCTCCCCAGCTCGCGTTCTTGCCGCCGGTCCATCTTGTCATTTCCCTGACGAGGCCGGCCGAGAAAGGGATGTGAGCAGACAGGATCAGGTAAAAAGCTTCTCGCGGGTGAGCTCAACCACCGTCCGGCCAGGCGGCCACCACTGTTTCCGATCTAGAGTCGCCATGGTGATAGAGAGCAAAAAGAGACAAGGAGGAATGGAGACAGAGGACGGTGAGCGAGCGAGTCGAGAAAGAAAACCATTCGCGGTGAGGCTAGCGACGCTAGCCAGAAGTGGTTGCCCTCATCCGGCAGATTTGGGCGGACGAGCTCAACCAATTTTCTGAGGGAATATACTCAGAATCTGGTTCCGCCCGTGTGGAGAGAGCCGGGGTTCCACGACGATGCCTTCAGGAAGGAGTAGCGACGTGCGGAGACATCGTCATCGTCGGCACCGGCCCAAGACCAGTGTGAGGCATTCGCCCGGAGCACCTAGCCCACTGCCACAAGAGATGGAACATAGTCCTCGCCGCCAACCACCAACTCCGGCAAAGGCCGCTTCGGCCGCGGCACCTCACACCGTGGCAGAAGTGCCGCACCGGAGCACCAAATCCACCACTACTCCGGAGCCGCCTCCCCGGCATGCCAAGGCTCTAGATCTGGGCGGGAGGCCTAGATCGTCACCTACTGCAGCTCCTAGATGCCGAAGGAAGAACACGAGACGAAGA
Source organism: Poa pratensis (assembly GCA_947311845.1). Classification (NCBI taxonomy): domain Eukaryota; kingdom Viridiplantae; phylum Streptophyta; class Magnoliopsida; order Poales; family Poaceae; genus Poa; species Poa pratensis. Next base: position 40,426,546 of record CAMZMU010000070.1, read on the forward strand.
CCAACTGGGATCTGGTCCCCGACCCAACGCCACGCAGCTCGCAGTAGATCCTGCCGTCCAGCCAGGAGCTATCCCTGGCCAGCCGGATCCCAGCCGTGGAGCCATGGCAGCTGCCCAACTCGCCAGATCCGGTGGCCAAGGCCGCGGATCCACCGCCTCCCGAGCTGGGCCATGACGGCCAGGCCGCACCACCGCCGCACGCCGCCTGCGCGCAGCACCTGCCGGCAGCTAGTGCCCGGGGCCACCGCCCCGGCTTCCACACGCCGACGAGCTCCATCCCTGCAGCCCTCGGAGGACAGGCGGCCGTAACGCCCGCTCTTGCTCCACGCCGCACCAGCCGGCGAGCAGCCCCGGGTTCGTCGACCCGGCGTCCCCGCACCAGACCGACGGCGCCCCCACGAGCCGATCACCACCTACACGGGCAGAGAAGACCCCCGACTACCTTTGGCAGCGGGGCCGGCCGGCGGCGGCAGCGGCCGAGGGGGCCTGGGCGGGGAGGACTTTTGGCGGCGCTGGGTTCCGCCCCTAGCGTCGCCTGGGGGAGCGACTGATGCATGTAAAATGCATACATGAACTTTGCACTATATCACACATATTCTAATCATATTTGCATCATATAAGGGTTATATTACTGTTATTTAATGATTTTAGGAAATAAATCAATTGTTTCCTAGTTTTATGGAATTAACCCTGCGCAGGCAGAAAACCCTATTTCTTTCCCTTTATGTTTCAGTGACCCAAACGTCGTCCAAAAATTATGGAAAAATACAGGCGTCAGTATTTTGGAAGGAGGAAGACCTCGGAGCGAAGGAAGCAAGCAAACGGAGGCCGCAAGGCAAAAAGGGGTGGCCCACGCGGCCAGGTACTGTGGCCGCATGGGGCCCACTCATTTGGCCCTCGTGGCTCCGCTGCCGTCGATCTTTCGTCCACCGACTCCGTCTTGACCTAAAAAACGCCTATAAAAAGGTCCCCTGGCGTTTCGCGAAGGGAGCGCCGCACAAACACAGAAACACCGAAACGGAGATCAGGAGCTGCAGATTGGAGGGGGAAAAACTCCGGCGGGGCGCTGCCGGTGTGGTCTCCATCCTCTCCATCGACTTCTCCACCGACTCCATGATGAAGAGGGAGTAGTCCACCTCTGGACTATGGGTTTGTGGAAGTAACTTATGTATCTCTCCTCTCTTGAGCTTCACTAATTAGTACCGTATGAGCTGCTGAACATGATTACGGTCATATTTGTAATACCTATGTGGTGGATCTTTCTATGAGTTAATATATGTTTGAGATTGCAATGTTTGTTTCAGTTATGAGTATAGATGCATATTATGTACCCCGTTCTTGTCTACTTGTTATGATCAAGCATGTTTATGAGAGCGTGTGTGGGGGAACGTGTGCATTAGTTGGAGTAACGGGGAGTGGTGAGTGCGGTAAGCTGACAACTTAATATCGTGATCCACTTGGGTGTTTACCTTACTTTGTTACCTCACTAGGGATAAACAAAAATACCATGCTGCAAGGGTTGAGGGTGACCAAGCTTCTTCCTGTGACTAGATCCAGCATGTTCTTATTTTCACTTCATGTCATGAAACTTATTGCTATACTCTGAGTCATCTTAATTACTGAGGTGTTATGATTTGGTTCGCATCTTGGGGGAGTATAAGAGAGACTAATAATCAAACTTTGTGTTGCAATCTCATATGTTAACTCTATGTGTGTTCCATTGTCTGCCACTTTATAAAGAGAGAGTGCATTTGTGAAACCATGAACCCGGTCCATTTTTAATCATAAGAAACACCTTTCCAACACCATATACCATTTTTCTATTTTCAGCCATCATTAAATCCGAAAATACAAAAATACTTTTCATCTTGCATACATCATTAAAAAACCCAAAAATATCATTTACCATTGCATCCACCATCATTGCATATTTATTTCCTGTTTGCATTGCATAACTATCTTGATATCATTCTTACACCTTGTGCTTGACAACCACAGGTGAGGTTGAGGACCAAAACATTTAACTTTGTTTTGTAGGTAACCAAAAGAAGGATAAGAAGATATATCTTCACTACTGATTCCCCGAGAGTTCGATATTAAACCTCGAGTCACCCCTCGTGGGGAAAACAAGTCTTCCACTACTACACACTCTGCACTTGGAGTCTCAACCTAACCCATTTACTTTTGACGCAGGTAACTACGCACCGGAGATCAACAAAATGTTTTCTGGCGTCGTAGATCAACCTCTTCAAGGGCCATCAAGACTGTTTTCTGGCGCCGTTGCCGGGGAATCATAGCTGAGAGATTTATCCAAGGGTGTGCATCATCGCATTCATCTCACAACGAAGTCAACTTCACCAACTTGTGCTAACACCTAAGCTTGGGGAGGTTGCACCTACGTGAGCACCATCTTATCCATCTTTACTTACAAAGCAATTTATTTGTTTTGTTAGTGTCATTGCATATCATATCATATTTATTTTCAGTTTTGCATAAAAAATAAAAAATACATAAAAACTTGCTATCATGGTTCTTGGAAACAAACAAGGAGGGAGTTCTCTAGGGAATTCGTTTCTAGTTTTAAACAATATCATGGAGAAACATTAAAAGATGCTTGGGTAAGAATTAATAGGATGCATTATGAAGATCCTACACCTTGTGAAGATGAAAAGCTAAATCTTTATTTCTATTATGGAATAGACCTTGGTATCAAAATGCTTTAGATGGGGCTACAGGTGGAAGTTTTGTCTTGTCAACACCACCTTGTGCAGCCATGACACTTAGAAGATTTTTGGTAGCTTTGTGGGTAGCAAGAAAAAGTTGGAGACACCACAATAGCACTTGCTTCATCAAAGGATAAATTTGAAACTAAGTTAGAAAAGCTACCTAGTAAGGAAGATTTTGAACAACTAGTTTCTTATTCTGAAAACATTATTCCAAAAATAAACAATGAATTGGTTAATGTATGCATAAGTTAAGAATATGTGAGAAAGAATTTCTGGAAAGATGTTTACTGAACAATATTGAGGAAAATTGGTTCGAGTTAGTGATTCATTGAAGAAAGATTCATCATCTAAACATATGAAAGAAGTTCCTTAAGCAACAAGTTTGGGTTAAAAAGGAAAAGAAAGTTGAGGAAGTTAAAATGCTTAGTGAAGTCAAGGATCCTTTGCTTGACTTAGAAAATTGTAGCTTGCATGAATTAATATCTATCTTACAAAAATTTGCAAGTGATCCTTCCATCAACACTAACCAAGCTGGTTTTGGTTCTTATATTGCTAATCATGTCTTGAAAGAAAAGATTGCTAGGTACAACCAAGAGGCTATGATACCACCTAAGCTTGGGGATATGTGGATTCCTAAGGTACTAGTAACTATTGGAAAAGAGACACACCATGCCATACTTGATCTAGGATCTAGTGTCTCTGTTTTATCTAAAGAACTATATGAAGTGCTTGAATTGAAAAATCTTGAAAAATGCTCTATTGAACTTGCACTTGCTGATGACTCTATTAAACATGCTTTAGGAAAAGTAAGTGATGTTATGGTAGAGTTACATATGACTTTTGTGCCTGTGGATTTTCTAATCATGGATATGGGGAATAAAACCTCTAGTCCTATTATTCTTGGAAGACCTTTTCTTCGTACCACAGGTGCTATCATTGATTCAAAGGAAGGGAATGTGAAGTTTCAGTTTCCACACAAGAAGTGCATGGAACACTTCCAAGGAAGAGGGAACCACCAAAGTTCAAGCTCCCTCATGAGCTTCGTCCACAATAAACAACAAGTAAGAAGCCTAGCTATATGGCTATAAAGAAAGCGCTTTGCGGGAGGCAACCCGGTTATTTTTTGTGTGATTTTCTTTGTGTCCTCTTGCTGTAACAAGAGACTTTGTGTCTAGTTTAGGTTCTGGATTTTCAATAAAGTGCCAAGTTTTACCCTTTTTGGTTTGAAAAAGTTGCTTATAGCGTTCGGAGATTTTATTCCTGCACGAATCAGTGCACGGTATGATTTTTAATTCTTATTCTGTAACTCCGAATGAGCTCATATTTGAACTGTAGTTGCAACTTTTCATCCTCTGTATGCATGAATTTTTTCGGAATTTTTCGAGAAAGTTTGGTAGGGTAGAAAAATACGTTTTGCTGCTGCTGTTTTTCTGGACAGATTCTGTCCCATTTTGTTTGATGCATGCTTTGAGCTTTTAAGTTGAATCTTTTTGATCCAATTGAGTTTATGAGTAGGCATACAACATTATACACTTTCTGGACATTCATATGAATTTTTGTTCAAGGATTATATGCAGCAAGAAACCTATTTGTTTATCACTATTAATGCACCCCACAGAAAAGAAATGGGAGAAACGGTGTTTTGAAGTTTTTTCACAGGGATTGGAGGAGATGCACCAAGAGCTATCCAAGGATGGTGAAGACCATAAGCTTGGGGATGTGAAGACAACCCCGCTGGACCTACACACTCTCGGTTTGCACACGTCCAACTTCTGTTTTTCGATCGAAACACTTTATCGCATAAACTTGGAGCGTCTTTTGTTTTGTGTTTGATTTGTTTGAGAGACCACCACACTATCATTATATATGAGAGCTACTGGAAATATGGGTTGAAATATGTTGGATGCTTTTATAAGATTGGGAAAAGGGATGTTTGAGTTGATTTTTAATGATACATATAGTTGCATGATTCATGAGCTTGTTTATGAGTAATAGTTTGCAAATTCTTTTTGAGAGCTATCACTTATTCATGTTTTGGTGCTGATTGTTATTTTACTTGGTTTAACATGGATTAGTTAGTTCTATGGACACTCATGCATGCATCTAGATGGTCAACTTTCTCCCTTTTGCTAGCCCAAAAACTCCAACAAGCAAAAACTTGTTTCCAACACCTTCAACCAAAGTTATTCCAGTGAGTCCACCATATCTACCTATAGCTTTATGCTATTCCGAGTATGTTCATCATGATATTTGTGTTATCTATACCTCTGAATGAAAATGATTATGTTATTGATTGCCATGGAAAAGTTGGTTATATAGCTCTCACGAACTTGATGCACATTTTTACTATCATTGCATAAATAAAACATGACCCATTGTGATTAAGATTATGATGCTAGTGGCTTGATAAATGTCCAGGTTGGGAGTTAGCCCATATGTGCTGTCACATGCAAAGCTTTCAACATGCTCCATTTAGTTGATATCATGTGCTTTTGTCTATGGATGCCTATCATGGTGAAATAAGGGGAAAAGATAGTTTAAATGAGTTTGTATAAATGGTTAGAGAGACGCCTGGGCCGCTAATCTAAGCCATGCATTATTCATGGTGGAAATTTACTTACATGCTATGGTGAATTATCTATGACACACCTTACAATAAAAAGCTATTCCAATGGTAAATAAAAAGGGTGTTGAGGTTGTTCATCTTGTTTGTTTGTCTTGTCATTTTGATATGGGCTTGTTCCATATCCTGGGACAAGAGGTACCCCAGTTGACGCTCTTGATGATACTATTATTACTTACAATGATAGATAACTTGAACTTGCTTTTCCCAAGTTGAGTAACTCATGGTGTAGGTACTTGTATTCAAGGGGCATGAGACATCCAACCTTTACTTTGTCAAGCACACTACTCATATTTGCTTCACATTAAACTTAATCATTCAAGATGCTATGATAGGGGAATGAGAGCTTGACACCAAGTATTACCACATTGCAATCATTAACTTAAGTAGAGAGTTTGGAGTTAGATGAAACTTATGCATGCTTTACCTCTACTCACTTATTCATCTTTCCAAAGTGTCCACCAAACATATTCAGATTTTCATCATCACTCTATGACCACATGTATGCAAAAGTAAGAATGTCCATATTACTTGCTACTATGTTACACTTTGTGAACTATCATTGAACATCCTTGCATTGAATACTTGATATCACTTCATAAACTGTTTTGCATATTGCTACTCCTTTGAAGAATGAATCATTTGACTCTTATGTAGCAGTAGCAATCATCTTTGATATCCATTGTTAGTGCTATATTGCAAAGTCCATGTTAGTTTTATCACCTTCATACTCGAGGACGAGTATTGGTTAAGCTTGGGGATGTTGATGCATGTAAAATGCATACATGAACTTTGCACTATATCACACATATTCCAATCATATTTGCATCATATAAGGGTTATATTACTGTTATTTAATGATTTTAGGAAATAAATCAATTGTTTCCTATTTTTATGGAATTAACCCTGCGCAGGCAGAAAACCCTATTTCTTTCCTTTTATGTTTCAGGGACCCAAACGTCCAAAAATTATGGAAAAATACAGGCGTCAGTATTTTGGAAGGAGAAGACCTCGGAGCGAAGGAAGCAAGCAAACGGAGGCCGAAGGAAAAGGGGTGGCCCACGCGGCCAGGTACTGTGGCCGCGTGGGGCCCACTCATTTGGGCCTCGTGGCTCCGTGCCGTCGATCTTTCGTCCACCGACTCGTCTTGACCTAAAAACGCCTATAAAAAAGGTCCCCTGGCGTTTCGCGAAGGAGCGCCGCACAAACACAGAAACACCGAAACGGAGATCAGGAGCTGCAGATTGGAGGGGGAAAACTCCGGCGGGGCGCTGCCGGTGTGGTCTCCATCCTCTCCATCGACTTCTCCACCGTCTCCATGATGAAGAGGGAGTAGTCCACCTCTGGACTATGGGTTTGTGGAAGTAACTTATGTATCTCTCCTCTCTTGAGCTTCACTAATTAGTACCGTATGAGCTGCTGAACATGATTACGGTCATATTTGTAATACCTATGTGGTGGATCTTTCTATGAGTTAATATATGTTTGAGATTGCAATGTTTGTTTCAGTTATGAGTATAGATGCATATTATGTACCCCGTTCTTGTCTACTTGTTATGATCAAGCATGTTTATGAGAGCGTGTGTGGGGGAACGTGTGCATTAGTTGGAGTAACGGGGAGTGGTGAGTGCGGTAAGCTGACAACTTAATATCGCGATCCACTTGGGTGTTTACCTTACTTTGTTACCTCACTAGGGATAAACAAAAATACCATGCTGTGGCTCCCCGACCCGACTACTATACAGTGATGCTGTGTGTCACCGGTTAAGCGATACAACCGGAGGTTACGGGTTTACCAATCCCCGGCCAAACCTTTGGCAGGTGTTGTTCGGTATGAATCATCGGCAACACAACACCCCGATTGATGCCTTAACACAGGCACAACCCTCAATGCATAATAGAGAGATCAAGACTTGTGGAACAACTGGCACATCACAGACTCTACGACACAAATCATAGTTCAACTCTTATAATAGAGAAAGATAGCAAATTACAACCAGAGGTCACGGACCCAACATTACAACAAGCGGAAGCAAATTAGGTTGTTCTAAACAACAAGAACCAAATTATGGCCTAAGAGGCCTACAGATAAACATCACAGCGCCAGCTGTTCCGGGATGTCCCAAGCTGCCACCTGGGAACCCCAGACTACTCGTCGACGTCCACAAAGAACCCACCTTCGAGGTTGGTGAAGTCCTCCTCTGAAACAAAACAAACGACGTTGAGTTCGACGAACTCGCAAGATTATATATAGAGCATTAGCTCGATGAGGCTTTCAAGGTTTTATGGCTGTTTTGCATAAAGCTGATTTTATTTATGAAAACATAACTCAATGGCATCGACTGTTCAGAGTATTTTAAAAGGGGTAAGAAGTAACTCTTTTCTTGATCACGTTTCTCATCATCAACCATCATCAACCACTGTACCTGTTCTACAAAGGCACCTCCCCGAATCACCCTCGAGGAAGTCAACCGTGCACACTTGAGTGGTACCTTTAGTACCCAGTTTTTAATCATTCCGTTCAAGTTATTCTATGGTCTTATCGTCCTTTCCCAAGTTGTCCATAACCGTGGACACGGCTTTTCGAAAAGATTTAACCCTGCAGGGGTGCACTGTGTTTACCTTCGGTACCGCCCGGCTCATTGCCTACGCTTAGCTCTCTTCCGGGGAAAGCCGGCTGAGTGGGAACGGTTACAACCTTTACCTTGTTAAGGACTAACCCAGGATCATCAGTGAGGACGGAGCAGCGGATCCAACACCCTGCCCCGTGGCCACTCATTTTACTAACACCACCATCCTCATCTCAGTCTTGGCCACCATCTCAACGCACGCGCAAATGGAAGCCCGGACTAGAGGACCCTGGCTAGTCCCGCTCAAGTTAGTTGGTCGACGAGGGATCCATATACCCCACCGAATGGAAGCGCGCTCATTCTTGGTTCAAGAGGTAAAGAACTCGCACCTAGGCGGCGAGAGTGAGACAAAACACCACCATACCAAGGTGGCCTCTCATCCCCACCTTTAAGCAGTTTATTACCTGTCACCACAAATTCTCCACCATCATCTGAACACTTCAACAACCTGTTTCCAACATGAAGTATCCATCGGACGGCTAAGCATTTAACTAAGCATGGCTAAGCATCAACATTGCATAGTAAGTATTTCAGGCCCACAATACAGTCCTATGGATAATAGGAGGGGAAACAGGTAATTGGCAACGGAATCTTAATGCAACTATAGGATACTCTAATCCAATAAAATTTACATTTGGAACCGCATGCAATATTATAGTGAGAAAATATTTGCGGAAATTAGGATAAGATATGCTCAGAGGGGGGATTACGCTTGCCTTGTTCAGGGTACTGGTAGTACGGATCCTCGGTATTGTGGAGTAACCCCGGCTGCTTGATCTATCGAGACATAACAACGGAGGAGCAATCATCACCACACAGGTTTAACAAAAGCAATGCACAAACACATTATGGCATGACATTTATAATGCACTGAATTTATTCTAGTAAGAGCTACTAATTCATATGAGGTGCGAAGATAATTATTTAACAAGAGAGAACAATATAGCTCTATATTTGTTTTAATGTTTTCCTGTGCTATAAGTTCATGTAAACATGCATGGAATGATGCCAATGGTTAGTGCACATTTTTCTGAGCATGTCGATATAAAGAACCCTTTTTCGGACGTCCCGATAAAAAGTTATTAATTTTATAATTTCCTCTTTTTAAATATTTGCTTTTAATTATATTATTTCCAACGATAATAATAATTACTCGATCTCGAGGGAAATAGATGGAACACGAAGGAATCATCGAAGTTCGATAACCCTAACGTCGCGAGAGAGGAGCGGGAGGCAACCTCTATCGAGGAAGAAATGGAAAAACAATAAACAGGAAAAAAACTGTGCAGCCGGCCTGTGGCCCGGTTGGGCCGGTTGTGCAGCCGGCCTGCTAACAGTGGGCTCCGGCACTCAGCCCGGCTGGGCCGGTTGTGAGGCCGGGCGTGTGGCAGAGGGCTCCGGCTCGTGGCCCGGTTAAGGCCGGGCCCAAGGCCGGTTAGGGCCCAGAGGCGAACGGCCTCGAGGCCGGTTCGGCCGGTTCCAAGACCGGGCGCACGAGTACATGACGGCGACGTGCTGGGCGCAACCCGGCGAGGCTACGGCGAGAAAAGGGAGAGGGGAAGAGGGTGCTACTGCACGGGAGTCTCACCGCGGGAGAGTTGGGGTGTTCGGGGTGGCCGGAGGAAGATCGACGACGCCGGAATCGGGCGGCGGAGCCGCGGCGGTGGTCGGCGGAGAATCGGACCGCACGGTCGCTTTACCACTTCCCCACTCGATTCCTTTGGCAGGGATGAAGCAGGCGACGCGGCGAACCTACTGGTGGTCGTCGATTTGTACGGGGAAGCTTCACACGGCGGCGAGACAGCGGTGGAGTTCGGCGGCCATGGCGGCTCGCGCGGGAGAGGAAAGAGGGAGAGCTGGAGCAGGGAGCAGGCAGGTGAGGGAGGGGGGTGCAGTGGGCCTCGTTTTCCTGCTCTTCTTGCAGGTGGAGGCAGAGGGGAGGGGGCCCGAGCGAGGCATGCGTGCGGCACGGCCATGGCGAGCTCGCGGGTGCGGTCGAGCTCGTCTCGGTCGCTACAGGGAGGAGAAGGATATTTTACACATAACCCCCTGGAACTTTTCAGTTCACCACAAACAGGTCCTTCTGCTGTTTCTTTTAAAATCCAGTGGCTTTTCAGTGATTTTCTGGAGGCACTTAAACATCTTAGAAAAATATGAGATAATTTGGGGAGGCTCCCCTTAACATTTAGTAGCTCCACAAATTTTGGGGTTTTAAAATAAATTGGTTTGACCAACTTTTGTTCATAGGTTTCAATTATGGCAATTTTCCAAATTCCCCAAAATGATCATCCTTTAGGAATTTAAAGCAAGTCAAAATATTGGTTTGAGCTATTGGAACTTCCTTGACAAATATGAATTGTCAAAGTACTTTTGTTCTGCAAGTTTGGGTGTCTTCATGGTTGTGAGATTTGTTTAAACAAGTTTAGCATTTCACTTTTCAAGGTGGCCAAACCAACTCTTGTGTTGTTTGGCAATTTCAAATGGATGCAATGATGCATGCATGGAATGCAAAAAGTGAAAATTTGGTCCATAATTTGCATTACCAAAAGTGGGCTGTTACACATGCTGCAAGGGTTGAGGGTGACCAAGCTTCTTCCTGTGACTAGATCCAGCATGTTCTTATTTTCACTTCATATCATGAAACTTATTGCTATACTCTGAGTCATCTTAATTACTGAGGTGTTATGATTTGGTTCGCATCTTGGTGGAGTATAAGAGAGACTAATAATCAAAAGGTCTCTATGTTAGGACGTGATGCCCATATATCTAAGTAACTTGTTATCAAACTTTGTGTTGCAATCTCATATGTTAACTCTGTGTGTGTTCCATTGTCTGTCACTTTATAAAGAGAGAGTGCATTTGTGAAACCATGAACCCCGGTCCATTTTTAATCATAAGAAACACTTTTCCAACACCATATACCACTTTTCTATTTTCAGCCATCATTAAATCCGAAAATACAAAAATACTTTTTATCTTGCATACATCATTAAAAAACCCAAAAATATCATTTACCATTGCATCCACCATCATTGCATATTTATTTCCTGTTTGCATTGCATAACTATCTTGATATCATTCTTACACCTTGTGCTTGACAACCACATGTGAGGTTGAGGACCAAAACATTTAACTTTGTTTTGTAGGTAACCAAAAGAAGGATAAGATGATATATCTTCACTACTGATTCCCCGAGAGCTCGATATTAAACCCTCGAGTCACCCCTCGTGGGAAAACAAGTTTTCCACTACTACACACTCTGCACTTGGAGTCTCAACCTAACCCATTTACTTTTGACACAGGTAACTACGCACCGGAGATCAACAAAGTGTTTTCTGGCGTCGTAGATCAACCTCTTCAAGGGCCATCAGCGACGCGAGGGGAAAGGAAGGGGTTCAGAGTCGAATGCACGTGCTTTTCTACCGATAAGATCAAAATAGCTCCTCTGCATGTGGACGATGGATACCAAATTAGATCTAGAGCAAAAATTTCAACCATGACACTACTTTGAGTTGGTTTCAAGGCCTGGCGTGGAGACTGGAAAATACATATACTCAAATGTATATAGGAGTATCAGAAAGGGGTGAACCCTTAACAAGTTTCAATCCCTGGCAGCTAGCCAAACAAAGCATTCCTTGACACAATAGGTTCTTTAGTAAACACTAGCCGCCATATCCACTTTCCTGTATATGCAGAAGCTAGGTAGGCCCATTAATTTTCCCACAAAATGCAAGGCAGGCAAACTCGCCACCAAATAAAAACAACTATCATAAAGACAATTTCACACTAACTCAAATGAACAGCCAAATGTCATAAGAGCATCTCTAGCAGAGCGCCTAAAACAGCCCAATCCGTAAAATAACTGATTTTTTATGGGTTCGGACGGAAAACGCGATCCGACCACATACCATAAAACTGCTCGGCCCTTAATTTGTTTTATGGGAAACTGAAAACGTCCCGCCGAAAACCTTAGATACGTGGGTTCCGCGTCAAAAAAATTAATTTCCCCTTGTATGTAATTTCTGTTTGACGGAGGGACATTTCATCCCGCACCGAAACAGTCCCCCTTCCCCCCGCTGTCACCGCCAGCACGCTCCTCCGTAGTCCGGCCTCCCGCCCGCCGCCGCCATGGGTTTCGTTTACTCGTCGCCCGGCGCTCCCGCTCATCCCGCCGCCGCTCCGCCCTCCACCGTGCTCGTCCATCTAGTCGTCGCTCCTCCATCTGCCGCGCTCACCCCTCCAACCCCGGCCCCGCCGCAACTACCGCCGTCGGCTCGGATCCGTTCGCGCCGGAATCAAGATACTTCGCTCCCTGGGCTCCCGCGCGGTACAGTCTAGCGGACCTCGTATTGTACGACCCCGCACCTCCACCGCCACCCGGTGGTATGGCCTTTTCCCTAACGCGCCTCCCGACGTCTATCCTCCCGAGATGCCCGTGGCGTATGCGGCGTCTCTTGACGCGGAAATCGCGAGGTATTTTCTTTTATTAGTTGCGGCGTTTCTATGTCACTAGTTTCTATTTCTTATAGTACTTTTTTCCCGTTGTCGTCGTAGTATCGAGGCAAAAATTGAGATCCTTGATGACCCAATAGAAGAGAGAATTGTCGTGCTAACTATGAAAGAAGTCATGGACATGTATGAGGCAATGTCCAAGGATTACAAGGACCAACATTTGGATACAGTTAATTTGTGTTGTCGACAGAATGCTAGGGGATTGCACCTCTATCAGATGAGGCAAGATATTTCATATTGCAGAATAGGACATGACCTGCGATGCAAGATTGTTTGATGAGCAAACTCATCAGCGCTTGGCTTCTTTGAGGACTCATGTTATGGGAAATTTTGTGTCACTTCGCAGAGATTGAGCGGTTTCCTACTTGATGTATTACTAAAGTCGATGAACTTAACTTTATGTGTCTGAACTATTTAGAATTCTGAATTAGATGTCATAGTAGAGTAGATGAACTGATGTATGTTTCTGAACTTTGTCTATTCTGAACATTTTTACGGTTTCGCGGATTTTGCCAGAACGAAGCCCGTAAACAAGAATGTTCCATTTACGGTACGTGTTTACGGTCTCTGTTCTGCCTAGGTGTTTTCGCCCCTTCAAATCGTTTTACGGTTTACCTTACACGCGTTTTACAGGTCGAGCTTTTACGGGCTCTGCTAGAGATGCTCTAAGGCAAGACAATAAAGGGCCATACAAGTCAAACTCTGACAAGTTAACTTAATCATAACGTCACAGGTTGTCAGGTTCACATCGTCATGAAATATAGAGGCACAGCAAAAATCGTAAAAGTCATGTACATACATCTTCCTGGCTTCAGGTGCATTAAGGCGTGTTTGGTTAGTCGCATGGAAAATGGGCCTCCCGTCTCCGTGGCCCTGGCGGGCCTGGCTCAGCTGAAACGCGGTCTGAGCCAACATCTCCAGCCCGTTTGGTTGCCTGCATATCGTTTTTCCTTTTTGCCTATTTATTTTGCATTTTCGTGTTTGGTTGCCTGCAAACTTGGTTGAGGGTTGTTTAGATGACACACACAGGTGTTTGGTTGCATGCAGTTTTAGTGTGTGCTCACCACTTTCAAAACTGGTCATCTTACCACCTCCTAAGAACAGCAAGCACAACAATGAAGCTACACAAGCACAATCAAGCTAAGAACACAAGCACAATGAAGCTAAGAACACAAGCATATATACTAGTACGGTGGAGGATCAAGTTCAGTGCAATCTACTTAACTACATCACAGCAGGGGAAATAAAACACCCCGATGAACAAACAGGGGAAGCACACACCCTGATCAAAACAAGTTTTGGGCATTCTAAGCCCGGGTTAACAGCTAGCAGGGGCATCCCATGCCCCTGATCAACACTAACAGGGGCATCACATGCCCCTGATCAAAATGCAGTTCATAAAAAGCACGCTCATACTAGCCGTGCTCAGGACAAGTGTAGGACCTGGCAGTGGAGTCCATGTTCTTGTAGATGTCCATCTTGAAGCTCGTCGTTGTGAGCTTGAAGACTAGGACGTCTTCCACCTCCAGACTGTACTTGTAGACCACATCTGGCCAGTTCCTCCCGATCACTATCTCGCCGGTGTTCTTGAAGTACTGGAGCTGAACGTGCTCGTCGCAGTACTTGCAGGCGCCGATGGCGATGCAGGGAGGCAGGGATCATCAGCCACGCCTTCAAGCTGGCATGGAATGATCTTGGGATCAGCATCATGTGCAGGTCCTCCCGGTCTAGCTGCACGTATAAGCGCCGAGGCACTCCAAGTCTTGGCATGTGGCCGACCTTGGGCTTCTTCCCCTTCACCACCTTCAGCAGCTCCTGCGCCTCCTCTTCCCTCCCTAGCAGCAATGGCTTCTGAAGCCTGCTATTGTAGGGGATGACGCCGGGCAATGGCACCAAAGGCTGAAAGCCTGGAGGAGGTCCACCTTGCTCGGCCTTGGGTACCTTGTCATGGAGGGCGACAAATCGGTTAGCAATGCACGATCAACAAGCAAGACGATCAACAAGCAAGCTGCATTGGGGGAAAAAAAACCGATTCTGAAGAACATGTCGATTTGGGGGCTAAAAAACCCCAAATCGAGGATGAACATGCTAGTAGACGATAGATCGGCCCAAAATCAAAGATGTAATAGCTAGTAGAGAGTAGATCGGACCCCAATCTCAAGGTTATACACCCCAAATCAAGTATGCACGAGCTCGGATTGAAGAACTAGCATCAAAGCCTAACCGACGAGGAACTCGAGATTGGAACTTACCGGGTCTGCTGCCGGCGGTGCAGGCGCTGGATGGAGCGGACACGGCGCAGGAGGTACAGGCGCTGGAGGGGGTGGAGGCGGCGCCCGGGGTCCGCTCGAGCTTCCGGGCATGAAGATAGTCACTAGTGGCGGCGCCGGCGGTGGCGCCATCAATCCAGTCGGCGTTGCCGCCCGCAGAGCTGGAGCGGAAGGCGATGGCGCCGTGGATGGCCCCGCCATCGATGCGCCGACAGTTGTGGCCGCCGATGATGGGCCCCGGTGACAGATTGGGAGGGCGCGTGGAACAGCCGCCGGAGCTGCTCCGGCGACAGCTCCTTGGCGAAGACGTTCTGCACCCACCGGGAGTGCGGGTCGTCGCTGGGGGGCGGCGTGGCGGTGGACGAGGGCCCGCCATTGCTAGGGGCGGTGAGGCAGAGAAGTTGAGACGAGGGAGAGAGAGTGGGCGGTGACAGGAGTGGGGAGTGGGGAGTTAACGCGAAGCGTCGCGTCTCCCGCGCTTCCCAAGGCGTGCGACTCAGAGGCACGCGGTGGCTCTCCTCAGCCTGGACCAAGAAAAACGGTCGATTCGGCCGTTCCTCCTCAGCCAGGCCCAGCCTGCTTTAAGGTTCGTGCAGATGCAGGAACGCGGGCTGGGCCAGGCAACCAAATACGCGTTTTTTTGCACCCCAGGGCCTGGTTGAGCTCTTTGTGGGCTACCAAACACGCCTTAAATCAGTTTCTTTTACTCAGAAAAACCCCAGCCAGGAAAACGCCCAACAAACAGTACCTCCATTTCATCGCCATCCACGAAGTGAACTGCAATATAACAATTCATGTCAGACCATAAAAGAAACACACAAAACTTACACATTTCTCTGAAAATTATCCGCAATCGATGTAATGTCCAGTACAGTTAACACAATATAAATGCCTTAGAAGGCTCGCACACATGTTCACATGTGACTTTCTGATAATATATGCTTTGACAGCATCGGAGTTAAGAGGAAACCCTCATACAATATGTCTACCCATTGCCTAAATGTTCTTCAAATTTGACGGTTCATGCTTATTGGGAAGTTGTATAGTATTATAAAATGAAACACCAATTTGACGGAGTCCATTTTCTGTTTTTTCTCTCCAAATCAAGAAGCCAAGTCGAGCGTCCAGGCAAAACTATTGAACAGAAAGTGAGCATCTACTGAAGGTTAGCACAACCACAACAAGGGTAGTCTGAAACTCTCAATTAAGGGAAGAAACATGGTAATACAATCCAATAGTACATCAATACTTCCAAATGGTAAACTTTCATGGTCAGGTAGTGCCATCACTTGCTAGCAGCCTTAACCAGGTTAGCAACCATTACTTGATAGCTCCCCTGTTCTTTCGGCTTTAAGCAGAGAATTCAGAGGAACCGAATCAAAAGTTCCTCCACATCAAAGAGTGGAAAATTAAGAACAATTGAGGTTATTGTCACATGCTTACTACAATGGACAAATCAAATCATTCAGTTCCTGCTCTACAACTCAACATAAGTGTGTATTGAAACTTATTATATTGAACTGATTAAGATATCAAGCTGAATGCTCAAGAACCGTTAATTTTATTCTAGCAAACTTCAAAATGGTCACTTCAGATATAAATTTGGCAAGTTCAGGAAGCAATATCACCAAAGCGGACCAAAAGAAAATTAAGTAGCAAACACTTACCCAGTATCTATGTATTTAAGAAGTATCTATGTACCAAAACATTATCCGTGTGTAACAAATTCATCTTGGTCACAAGTCTCAACATATCCCAGAATCATAACAACACTGTGTAACATGGAGGCCAACGCTTCTACACCCAACAAAATCATCTGCAACATGAACCCCACATTTGCAGTAGATACACAGAGTCATTGCATTATCTTGCTCGTGTATTTGCAGCAAAACCAAAGATTTTTTTTTTTTTTGCGGCCAGGATTTCTATTATTGGAATAGTATTCCCTCTCGAGAAGTAATGTCACGGTGTTCCCAGTAAAAAACGGTATATAAACTTCAAAACTGTAAGCCGTTGCTGGTTCCTTTGGGGTCGGAGAAGTCTCCAGACGTACCCGCTTGGGGGGCATATCCTTGGAAGTCGTCTTCAAAGAATCGGTCTTCATATCATCTTCGTTCGGAAATCTTTGTCTCGAGCTTTCTCATTTACAACTTACAAACTTAAAAAGAATTTACCACTGGTGAAACAGAACCAAAACTTTCTGCAAATAAGAAGCGCATTCTCAAGACAGTAATTTTTCTGAACCAACTATATGTGTGCAATTGATAAAGTGAACAATATGTAAGGAAAAGGGAAATGCCATGTTCCAAGGCACAAAACTTGTTTCAAGTTTGTTATCTCTCATGTGCCGCTGCTGCGTCGGTCACTACCGCCCTCTTTTTTTTAGATATTTTAGATAAAGAGTATATATATTAATATCGCAAAGATACCAATTACACCCAGCCTCTATAACAACGCAATAACCAAAAGTACTACGGATGCACACAGCCGAAAAGCAATAAGAAGAAGAAAATAAAAAAGAAAAGTCCCGCTACAGCGAGCAGATCCTTGTAGTAGCGACGCTAACACCACCAAGACAACACCAGAAGTCCAACCCCTCCAATAGCGACTCCTCCAAGAAGGAAACAGTGCACGTGCGCCGTCGTCGCCCGATCAAAGATCATAGGTTTTCACCCTGGAGAAAATCCTCACTCGCAAAACAATGTCTTCAACAAGGCCATTGCCAGACACAACCAACGAAGGCCAGACCTTGGGTTTTCACCCTGCAAGATGAGACCATGAACTTCTCCTGTGATGTCGCCCCCACGAACAGTCGCTACTACGAGTCCCAGCACACCAAGCCAGTTTCTCATCACCACAAAGACTCCAACCACCATCGTTGGTCCTCATGTCCCGACTTTCATGCCATTCTCCGCATCTGACTTCATCATGGATCGTGAAAGACATATCACATGGTGGTAACAGACAGCAGAGTTTCGCAACGCTCCCTCTAAAACCAAACGGCCAGAAAAAATATGGTCACGTCCGACCGAATCCCATCCGATCCAGCAATCTCCAGGCATGAGACGCCCAATGGAGTTCGCCGGCGGATCCTTCCGGAACTCAACACTCCAGTCAGAACAACGAGGGCACGCATCCAGCAGATCTTCGTCTTCGCACAGGAGAAACCCTAAGACCATCACCATTATTCTTGTTGAACCAGCAGTCCCCACACCACCCGCCGACTCCCGGCGATTGGATCGGGCGGATCGACCTCTGGCCCGGACGAGCCCAAGGTTGAATCAGGCCGAGCGCCGCAACGCAGCACCGTGCCCGCCGCTTTCTCCTCCACGCCTCACAGCAGCGCACCGACGAGCCACGGCGCCGCCGCCCCGCTGCCCGACCACCGTCCGCGTTGCCGCCCGCCATGGGATCCAACCCCTGCGAAGGGAGTCCACCGCAGACGCGCCATGGTCGACCACCATCCGTGCCGCCGCCCGCCATCGAGACAGACTCCCCGCGCGAAGGGAGTCCGCCCGAGGCGCGCCATGGCCGCCCGCCGCCTTAGACGGCCAGGCCTGGCCGCCACCGCCAGTGCCGCGCCAAATCCGTGGATCCCCTTTCCTCCCTTATTCTGGTCTTCACCTTCTCGACATTTTGCTGTCACCCTTAGCCTCCCGCTGCCTCTTTTCCTGCGCCGCCTCTTTCTTGTTGGAGTTGTCTCGCCATTACGAGATTGAACCAGACGGGTGGAGGGCCTAATATATAAAAAAAACATAATTAACGCCCATACACTAAATGTGCGAACAAGTTGACAAGAACGCCGACGGTTCATCAATCCTTAGTATGCTAATTATCCAACATACATTGCGAAAAAAAGATGCATACATATACCTTGCAAGTCGTGAAACGAAGATCGTCGGCCAATCAATATCCAAGGGCGTTGCATTCCTGGAGGACAATGCCCTCCAAGGCCAATGCACTACCACCTCCTCCATTGTCCCGTTTTCAAGGTTAAGAGTGTAGATTTTCTCGCCTCCGTCGTACATGAGTACTGTGCCGCACTTCTCTCTCAACACCCATTGTTCTCTTTCTCCGATCTTCTTCTGGGGTTGTTTTAGATCTTCTTCTGGGGTTGTTTTCGAGAGGTACCAAGAGGAAACTGTTTTTGGGTTGCTTTTCGAGGCGTACAAGGAGGAGGTTGTGGCGCGAGACGAGTGGTTCCAGGCGATCCAAGAGGCCAGTGGCTGCAGAAGGGTCTTGAGAAGGGTCTAGAGGCGATCACGGCGTCGGGATGAAGCGCGTCTTCCAGGTAAGAACGTCTCTGCCGTGCCATTGCTCTTCCTGGGTGCAGAAGCCGACCAAGGAGGAGGAGAAATCCGGATCTGGCCACCGTTGCCGGAGGAAGGAGGGATCACGGACGAGGCGGCGCCACCGCTTGCACGCCGTAGCGCAGCGGAAGAGGGAATGCACGTCCTTCACGCGGACGAGGATCTCGAGGAGAACGTCTTCCGGGAGCGAGACTGTCTTGGCCGACGCCGCCGCCGCCATAGCGATCTGCTTTAGGTGAGGTCTCCGACCGGATCACCGATCCAACATGCGAGTACCAAGTATACTACAACGTACTATAAATATACGGGCAATGCCGGAGGTAGTGGTCTAGCAGAGTAATACATGCATGTGATGCTTTTTGACCTCCAGCCCTGGGCAGGTCCCGGGTGCTCGGATCTACCACATGGACGCCTTCTCCGGACGACTAGCGTCACCTTTGATGACTCGACCAATGTTGGTGTCGTCAGCGAGGAAGGCCGAGCTAGAAAAGAGGTTGTGCCACCCTTTGGACACACAACAGAACAGACGTATGGACTTCGCTGGAGTGCTGGTGAAGATGGCAGCATCTAGTATAGTAACAAGAAGTCAGTGGCCTCCGACATATATTGTCGTCCAGTGCATGATTTTGGCGATGGTAGTGGCTGGGACGACGACGTGGCTACCCTATCACATAAATTATATCTTCTTTTAAAAAATGATGCACAATTTAGCTTACAAAGGTAACCAGACAAGACCATGCCTGAAGATGTAATGGTGTTTCCTAAAGTTGCAGTTCATCTAACATTTCTGAAGATGTTATTTATATCCAATTTGTGCTAAAATCGTGAACGATTCATGTGGGCTTCTTGCTTATTGTCTCGTATACCTTTCATTTCCAGGGTCTTATCCTGTTTTCTACAAAATACTTTGGGTTAAACTTATCTTAGTGGAAACATATAGACTGGAGTTTGCTGTTCAGTGTACAGGCTCAGTTTGTTGTTCACTGTACAAGTTCATAGTTTGCTATTCAGTGTACAGGTTCAGTTTGCTGTTCAGTGTGCAGGTCCAGATTTTGCTGTTCAGTGTGCAGGTCCATTTGATGTTCAGTGTACAGGTTCAGGTTCAGAGTTTGCCGTAGTATTCCACTAGAATTATAGCAGTGTGTCGAGGCCCGCCGCAAACACCTGCAAGATGTTCTGTCCCGCTTGCAACTGTAGCGGACATACGCATCCTGCCCCGCTTGCAACCTGAAATATGATGTATGTGTATATTTTCAAAAGTTGTGTTGATATTTGACTGATCTGTGAAATTTAGACTGGTAAAGAATCCACGTATATTGGAGATAAATATATGGTAGGGCGGCCTCCGATAAGGTCTCCGGTGGGAAATGTAAAGTAAATTGGGAAGCCGTTTGCCGTCCTACAAATCTTGGGGGCCTTGGGATACTTCACACCGAAAAATTTGCTAGAGCTCTTCGCTTGAGGTGGCCGTGGCTTCTTTGGAAAGACAACAACAAGATTTGGGCCGGCCAACCAATTCCATGTACGGAGGAAGACATGGCCCTTTTTTATGCATCCACTACTATTACCATTGGAGATGGTGGTAAAGCATCATTTTGGGAAACCCCTTGGCTTGAGGGGGAAAAACCTAGGCACATTGCACCGCTCATCTTCGACATCTCCTCCAAGAAGCAAGAGTGCATCAAGAAATCCCTCCTCAACAATGCTTGGATCGACCACATCAAGATGGTGGAGGACTTCTCCATGCAACACTTGCTTGAGTTTATTGATCTTTGGACCAAGATTAGACACTCCAACCTCGACTTGGATGACTCCGTTGAAGATACTATCACTTGGAATCTAACGGCGAATGGCGAGTACTCGGCGAAGTCGGCTTACAAGGCACAATTTTTGGGTGCTCCATCCTCCGATCTAAAGAGGGTGATTTGGAAGGTTTGGGCTCCTCCGAAGACGAAGTACTTTGTTTGGCTCGCCCTCCAAAACCGCCTTTGGACGGCGGATCGTTTGGCCCGTCGTGGGTTGCAAAATTGTGGGGTTTGTCCGCTTTGCAAGCGGACCACCGAGACGGCCGCCCACCTTTTCCTACATTGTCGTTTCACCACTAGGATTTGGTCCATGGCGAAAGATTGGCTAGGTCTCCATGACTTGGATCTCTCCGTTTGGCCTACCCTCACTCTCCCGGAATGGTGGCGACAATTGGCTCATGAAGGCGTCGCAAACCGCAAGGCGTTGGCCTCCCTTGGTTTCTTGATTACTTGGGAAGTGTGGAATGAGAGAAACGCGAGGGTTTTCCGAAACAAGCACGCCCCACCGCCAACTATCTTTGCGAAGGTCAAGCACGAGGCGATGGTTTGGTCTATTGCGGGCGCGAAACATTTGGGCGCGATTTTGCCGGGAGAGTAATCCCTTTGTAACGTGGTTTACTTCATTGTACGGCTCCAAGACTTGTTCTAACTCCTTACTAAATAAATTGGGGCAAATCTTTTGCCCCATAAGTTTCTAAAAAAATATATATATATGGTAGGGATAACCAGGCGTCAAAATTCAAAACCGACCAAAAAGAAATATAAGTGGTTCTTCGCCGATTGAAGAAAAATATACGGGCGAGATAATCAGGCGCCAAATGTCCGGTTTCAGTCTCACCAACGACTGCAACTTGGACTGGACCATAGAGAGAGCATATACGGGTCTCAACACCTAGCATTTCAAATCTCAGAAAGGCACCAACCCTTGCCAAGTCTCAACCCCTAGCAGCCAGCCAAACAAAGCATACCTTCACAGCACTGGTCATTCGGTAAGCAAACCAATTTCTCCAGCACACTGGCAGCTAGCCCATTCATTGGCTCACAAAATGCACGACACTCGGAAAGTTCACCGCCAAATAAAAACAGCTATCGTGAAGACAAATTCATAACTCAAATGAACAGCCAACGATGCAGGTCATGAGGCAAAACATTCAAGGGGCATAAGTCAAACTCCGACGAGATGATCTTTCATCAGTTTCTAACTACAGAATTGTCACAGATTCACCTCGCCGTGAAAGATATAGGCACACCGAAAATTGTACAAGTCCAAGAAGGCTGCCCACACATCAGATTGGGTGAATCGAATGGTGTACACACTTCATGTTCCTGGCTTCAGAGGTGCATCAAACCAGTTTCTTTTGTCAAACAACCCCCAGGTAGGGAAACGCCGAAGAGTAGTACCTCCATCACCATCCACCAAGTGCACTGCCATATAACAATTTTCATGTCAGACCATCAAAGACACACAAACAAACAAACAAACAAACAAAGAAACAAAATGCTTTGAAACTATCTGCAATTGATTAATGCCCAATATAGTTAGCACACTACAAATGCAGCAGGAACCCTTACAAGGCACAAGTTCACATGTGACTTTCTGCTAATGTATGCTTCAACGCTATTGGAGTTAAGACGAAACCAACATATAATGTTTAATCATTGCCTAAATGTTATACAAATTTGATGGATCGTGTATATTGGAAACTTATATAATGATACATAATGAAGCACCAGTTTGACTGAGCCTGCTTTCTGTTTTTCTCTTCGGAGTCAAGAAGCAAAGTCGAACATCCAAACAGAACTATAGAATAGAAAGTGAGAACCTATTGAGGGGTTAGCCACAACGAGGGTAGCAACCAAATGGTAAGCTTTGATGGCCATGTAGTGCCATCATTTGCTAGCAGCCTTAACTAGGTTAGCAACCATGACTTGATATTTCCCCACTTCTTTCAGCCAGCGGTGGAGCCACCTCCTGACGATCCCGGGTGGCCGCCCGGGCTTATCTGTGGATACTCTATTGGAAGCTTAGAATATATGAAGAGCTGGACAGTACTCTCGATGGGCAAATGGTTGGCGTCTTGATGTCTTGTATCGTTTGCCCAGGCTCAGCAAGCTAGCTAGCTCCGCCTCTGCTTCTTTAACCAGAAAATTCAGCAAAACCATATAAAAAAATTCCTCCACACCAAACAATGGAAACTGAGACCGACTAATGTTATTGTCACTTGGTTACTACAATGGCATAATCGAATTATTCGTTTCCTGATCTACAACTAAGCATATGCACAGATTAAAAATTATTATCTTCAACTGACTAAGATATCAAGCTGAATGCTCGAGCACCATTGATTTTATGCTAGCCAACTTTCAGAATGGTCACTTCAGATATGAGTTCAGCATGTTCAGGAAGCAGTATCACCAATGCAGCACACAGACGTTTAAGTAGAAAATACTTACCCACAAAAAATACAGCAGCAAATGTCCTAATTGGTCATGCTGGAATCACCAGCATCAGGCTCGTCGTCATCCTCTTCCTTTTTCAGCTGCCCACAGGCATTGCACTCCAACACATGAGACAGATCCCCGTTCGGTAAGGGTGGCAACGGTGCAAGCATGCCATAGCAGTCCTCACGATCACACAGATACCTTACGAAGAAGAAGGCATGCGGGAAATCGTCATCGACGCCATCACTCCCTTCCTCCTGCTCCATCCCCTCATCAACACCATCTCCAACATCCTCCTTGCCATCCTCTTCTTCCATGGTGTCATCCCCATCGTCGCCATCATCATCGTCATCAAACTTCCACTTGCTCTCGACCTGACACCGTTCACACTCACACTTGAACCCATAATCCTCCAGCAGCCTGCTTTGCCTGTCAGCGTACCTCCAATTGGCCGCGAAGTAGCTGATGCAAACCACCCTCCCCGCCGATATACCATGGAGCGCGCGCACGACGATGTCCGTGTTCCCTGGTCCCGGCCTGTCGACGTAGTCGAAGTGGCAAGCATTGGGCAGGCAGTCGTGGTTGAGCAGCGACGCGCGGGGGTAGACGGCGTAGGCCCGCGTCTTGCGGAGCTCCAGCGGCACGTCGGGGCGGTACGGCTCCATGATGGAGAAGCTGTTGGTCCGGTCCTTGGAGAGGAGCGCCGCCGTGAGGTCCGGGGAGAAGCCTGCGGGCAGCATGTGCGGCGGCGCGAGGGAGGCTACCATGGAGTGGAGGCTCGCGGCGTCCTGCTGCTGGCTCGGGGAGGGAGCCGAGGAGAGGGAGAGGAGCGCGCGGAGGGAGGGCTCCTGGAGCGAGTAGGCCGAGAGGAGGAAGAGGAGGGGCTCCTGGTGCGCGTCGGGGGCGGCGGCGAGCCCGTGGGTGAGAGCGGCGCAGAGGAGGCGCGGGTGGGAGGCGGCGGCGCAGGCCGGTGAGCAGAAGGCGGCGGAAAGGCAGGAGGAGCAGGGGGTGTGGGGTGGTGCGGGGAGGGAGCGGAAGCAGGCGGAGCAGTAGGAGGGGAGGGAGGCGAGCGAGGACGGGTAGAGGAGGATGGGTGGCTCGGAGAGGAGTACCTCCCCTTCGAGGATGTCGCGGGCGGCGAGGAGCGCGCGGCCGCGGCCCGGGAGGTCGGCTACCCGGAGGGCGTCTCCGGCCATGCTTTGCGGCGCACTTTCCATTGCAGCAGCGGCGGCGGAGGTGGGGCAGGAGGGAGAGAGAGGTTTTGGGTCGTCGACGGAAGGTTTCTGGGGGTCAAGAACCCTTGGGTTGAAATCGGAAATGGGTCTACAAGGCTTGGGCCTTTGTAGTAAGTAAATATGGGCCGACATTCCCGTAAAGAGACGACAAGGCTTGGGCCTTTTTGTTGAGAGGTTTTTGTCAGACCTTCAGATAAGTGAGACGAAGAAACCGGCTAGTGGATCAGCTAGACCAGTTTCTGGTCCGAGGTGGATTCCACCTCCAGGTTTTTCCTTTTTCGTTTTTTTCACTTTTTTATGATTATGAAAAATGTTCAAAACTTTTTTTTAGATGAAAAAAATGTTCAAAACTGAAAAATGATTGGTGGCGCTGCAGGTGGCGGGAGTATCCCGTGCCGCTTGGGTGCAATATATAGGAGCTCACATGAATGATTAAGATAAACATTGATGCTGGAACATCAAAGAATTTACCAATCTCGTGCGATCGATGTTGTCGTCAGGGATGCTGCAGGTATGTTCTTGGGCGTCCGTGGTGGTGATGGATGAGGTTACCGACCCAGTGACAATAGAAGCATTGGCATGTAGAGAAGGGCTGACTACGGCCACTGGCGGAGCTACATGGAGCCAAGGGGGTGCACAGGACACCGGGAAAATTTATTTTTCTTCCTATAATAGCAGATTTTCACCATGTATGCATCCTGAAACCAACGTTTTTATCTGTTGTGGCACCATGGTCCGCTCAGCTCTAACTCCGCCACTGACTACGGCTACCGATTTGATGCTACAGATCTTCAGGATAGCTTCTGATAGTAGTAACGTCATCCGAAGCTTGTCCTACGATGGCATGGGGTCATATGGACACATTGTCAAGGAAATCAAGGCAAGGGCGGCGGATTTCTCTTATATCGAGTTCGTACATGAGAAGAGGACCTCCAATCTTGACGCACATAATTTGGCAGTGAGTTCAATCTTCCTAAATACAGGAACGCACGTGTGGCTTGGCTCTCCACCTGAGGGTGTCTGTAATAGTTATATGAACAATAATCAATAAAACCGTGGAAAATTCTCAAAAAAAAAGTGCAAAGTGTTCCCTGTTCCCTCTACGCTAAGATAAGTCGTGACGAGTGTGGACTTTCGTTTCCCGACGTCTCGAGTATGAGCAACTGTTCGCAAATTTTGAACTTCCTTTACAAGGAAAAAGCAGACATTTTATCATCGGATTAGAGCAAAAAAAAAAAGGCACCATGAAGAGAAAAAACTGTAGCCAAATATCTACATGGGCGTCCGATCTCCGAGGTCGTCTGCGAAGGCAAATACCCCACTGTTCAATGTCACCATGAATTAGACGCACCGCATTCGAAGCGCCACATCGCCAAACACCCTCTTGTTTCTCTCCTTCACACTCTCTGTATGATGTATGCAATGACGACACTTGCCTTTCTCTTCTCAAATTTGGGGAGAGGCGCAATCTAAGCTTGCCACCATCCCTTAAATTGCGGTCCGTCGGGACAACCATCAAGGCGGTAGGAAGAATGTGAGAGGACAATATGGAGTCCCAAACAGCGATGATGAAGGTGCACACATGCTACAGTAAGTTTCCACACGTGTATTAGTTAGTTTTTTCGAAGATAAAATTGGAGTCTATAGTACAAAGTATTAGATCTGTTATAGAGCTACATTTGTCTAGTCCACAAAGGATATGATTCCTCAGTTGTATAAACATGTGGTTCTCTTAAAATTTAAGTTGTTATTCGAACTTCTCAAAAATCGGTCTGAAGAGAGCTCGTATCCATCGGGGGTTTTCGTGTTCAATTGCATAGTAAGAAAATAATAATGTTCCGTTGGCTATGTTAACTAGCTATGTAAAACTGTGTTCATATTTAATGTTTGGATTTCAAAGTTTCAGTAAAAAGGCTTAAGGATGCAATATTAAAAATCATGGGAGTATAAAGAATATTAAAAATCATAGTAAAATATCATTTTTACTGTTTGTATTTGCACATTTGATCTGACCATATCAGAACACTAGGAATGTTTCCATGCCGTTCGAGTGGAGGATTTATTAAATCAAACTTAGTGCAAAGAAGTTAGTTGTAAAAAATCTTGTAGGATTTGATCTTACAAAAACAAAACAACTAGTGCAAAAAAAGTATGAGTCGACACCCCATTGTAGATTTTTGTATCTTCATGTGATGATGTCTCTTAAAGCAAACACTCGTTTGCGGAAAATCATTTTATAATTTATTTATCCTCATAAAATATGTCTTTGCTATTGATCATACTTAGACTCGGGTCATGCTTATTTATCGTCTCTTTTTTTCAAAAATGAATCAAAGCAGAGATCAATCAACAGTTCAACACTGAAATTCAGAAAAGACAAAACTAAGTAAAACTATCAACAGTTCAACACTGAAATTCAGAAAAGACAAAACTAAGTAAAACTAGTTGTGACAAAGTCACAAAAGAGTGTCCTGATAATCCAGAAGCGAACGGCAAAAGCAAACACTCGTTTGCAGGAAATCATTTTATAATTTATTTATCCTCATAAATATGTTTTTGCTATTGATCATACTACTTAGACACGGGTCATGCTTATTTATTGTCTCCTTTTTCAAAAATGAATTAAAGCAGAGATCAATCAACACTGAAATTCAGAAAAAGGCAAAACTAAGTAAAACTAGTTGGGACAAAGTCACAAAAGCGTGTCCTGATAATCCACAAGCGAACGGCAAAAGCAAGCTGACATAGATAGATAGATAGATAAACAGCAAGAAGTTGCTTCACATAATCGGTGCACCATTTAGCACGCGATTGTCAACCACCATCTACCCCAACGACCACAGATTGCAAGCACAGAACGTCAGAACGTGCGATGTACTTATTTATTATCAGATCCAGATCATGCTAAGCCATCCATGTGATATTGTTCCTGTACCCTCCTTAAAGAAAAAGATATTGTTGCTGCACCTTAATCACTTACTCTTTAAATTATAGTAACCACATGCGGACAATTAAACACTCTAATTTCATGATGAAGACATACCACTAGTTTTAGTTATTGAAAAAATACATCATGAAAACCGTTCTACTGGTATATTTAGTTTTCAGAGCACAGACCACACGAAATGCAAATCAAGGAACATCTGGGTCATTATCATCAGTTGGCCCACCACGTCAGTGACACGAGGAATCGCACATATCCGGCCGCAGAAGCCACGAGGCAGGAACCAGTTCAGCTCTGTACGAAAGGCACAAAGGAGTCCACCCACGACGCACGCATCCGAGATCCCAAATCCGCTCGGAGAAGCAATGGCCGGCGGCGACGAGGAGGCCACGGCGCTGCTGCTGCCGCCGCCGGCGGTTCTGTGGAGGCCGAATACCCTCCCCCGCCGGTGGACCGGCTCGGGGTGGGCTACCTCATCTTCTTCACGCTCGGCGCCGGGTTCCTGCTCCCCTGGAACGCCTACATCACCGCCGTCGACTACTTCGCCTACCTCTACCCGGGAGCGCCCGTCGACCGCGTCTTCTCCGTCTCCTACATGCTCGCCTGCCTGCTCCCGCTGCTCCTCATCGTGCTCGTCTTCCCCAAGTCCAGCGCCCGCGCGCGCATCAACACGGGCCTCACCCTCTTCACGCTCGCGCTCCTCGTCGTCCCCGTCATGGACGCCGTCTACGTCAAGGGCACGCCAAGGCTCTACGGGGCCTTCGACGTCACCGTCGCCGCCACCGTCATGTGCGGCGTCGCCGACGCGCTCGTGCAGGGCGGGGTCATCGGCTTCGCCGGGGAGCTCCCTGAGCGGTACATGCAAGCCGTCGTTGCCGGAACCGCCGCTTCAGGTCCCCTTTATTACCTCTTATTATGTTTCTGTTGGTTCCTTTGCTTCAGTCCAGTGTTATGTCCCGTTGCCGCCGGCGATCACCGGGACGTGAGATCGATACAGGCTGCTTGTGGTAGCGCCAAACCCTAGGCTGCTTGTGGTAGCAACCGGACCTGAGGATCAGACCAGAGGAAGAAGAAGACAGGCGAGAGAGAAGACCAGTTCCATTCTGTTTCATTCGATGCGTGAGACTGCTGCTCGTGCTCGCCTTTGTAGGCTTCAGACCCAGACGCTAACTCCGGTCCAGTGGGCCCCAAAGCCCATGTACCCTGGCCAAACACATGGTCATGTACGGGGTGTTACACTACCGCCCCGGCAAAACATTGCTTGTCCCCAAGCAATGGCTTGAAGTCTTGGTTCATGAACGCCTCCAGGATCCCATGGTACTCCATCATGTGCTGCCATGTTGCATTGCTGATGAGTACTGAACTCAAACAACCTGAACTGCATACAGAAGTAGTATCTTGAGCGAGTTTCTTGTTGAATTTGGTACACCAGCTCCTCATTGGCTCTCACACTTGTAGCAGCTGTAACCGAAATACTACCTATCATACGCATCTGCTTGTCTTCAGTTAAGCTCAAGTTCTGACCAAGCAGCTGATGGAGAGAATAAATTTGTCCTCCAATTGGCCAACCACCATAACGTATTTTGAGACCAGTGGAAAATCTGAGCCGGGCATTACCATTCCATGATGACGCACCCATGGCAATAAGCTTCAGAGTACCCGGATCCCACTGTCTTACTATTCCCTTGGTGTTCTCTAGTTGTCTGGTCTTGGACAATAAGGAAGCAACTGAGGTATGCAACTGTACAAATTCCTGACATAAAATGGTCGCATCACTGGTAGCAAGAAGCAAACACATCTCGTGGTCTCCCAGGTCCAAAGAACAGTCAGCATATGCAGTAAAACATCTAGTGTCGTTAACAGTAGTAGCATCAGAATTTCCAACAAAACTTAGTACTGAGTAGCAGCTTAGTTGTTGCAGGGAATGCTTTCTGGATGCAGCAGATAGGTGAACCCCTTCCTTAATCATGAATCCTTGCCTCTCTGTAGCAGAAGAGATTAATGGCCCAACTACACTGCTGCACTGAGTTGGTGCCCAAAGTTTGAGCCACGCATTATGCATACTTGAACTCCTAGAGTCCCAACCAATAAGTGTAGGCAATTTTAAGTTCCACTTGCAGTCAAGCCCCTTGTATTTTTCTGGCATGAGAAATTTGCTTTGTTTAGCATCGCTGAAGAGGTGCACCATATGTAGCTCCTTATTTCCAGGGCTGAAAGCATTTTCATACCAAGTCTTCTTCTCTGGCGGCATAAGCTCGCTGTTGCGTCCAAGTGAAGTCACAAACCGACAAGACGGCCTCAGCAGGGACTCTGGTGCAGGTACCTCACCTAAACATGGTTGATCAGGCGGGTGCGGTGGCAGCGATGACAGTGAGGAGTGACGGTATTTTCTCTTCGGAGTCCACCATACCCAGCGATCTCGAGTGATTCGCAGTCTACGAACCCACTTGATGACACGACGAGGATTCCTCCGGTTCCGTGTCACCTCAAGCACACGGTGTTGCCGCCCTTTCTCATGACACGGAGGAGAGGCCACGGCCGCGTCTGCAATGACCGGTGCGGCGGCGGTTGTCTCCATGTCAAGCGATGCGACAGTGGGCTGCACCCGACTTGTCGCGGAAGTTGGCACTGCCATAGTCTGGAAAACCTCCACATCAGACCTTGGCAAGTGCAAAGATGGAACTTCGGCTGACACATTCCTGGCGCATGTGTAGGCAGACACCATGGACGGTTTTGCAAGCGTGGCAGCAGGCGTGCCCATGGACGCCATGAATGACGTCGAAGCCGCTACTGTTTTGGAGATTAACGACGTCGCGTTTGGCCCCATGTCCACGGATGGCGCCACCGCTGATGTACACTTGATAGAAATGTTGCAGCAGCCGTCGTAGATGTTCCTGCCATGTAAAGCATCACGCGCACACACCGCCTCATGCCCTGACCGGAGTTGAACTGAGGCCTCCACCCAACTGCATCCTTGGAACAGGGCCATCATAGTCACACCATAACCATACATCTCAAATACCTCGCGGAGCACAGCCTCTGTCACTGGATACATCACGTTGCTCACAGAGACGCGGATGACGCTGTCCATAGTCACCTCGTGCTGGGTCGACACTGCATCAAACACCTTGTGGGCTTCCATGGTGGTAGTGACCATGGCGGCTGCATGTAGAGCACCAGCAGCAAGGTCCCGGTGTGTGGAGATGAGGGAGGACGACAAAGGCTTAGTCTCCGTCTTCTCCCGGACTCGATCCTGCCCAAACATCAGCCTGGTCGTGGTGGCCACTTGCCCTTCCGGCTCCTTCCCCTCCAATCAACGGGCAGAAGAAGCCAGCAACTCGCGCGACGCACTGAGGCTCGCCATGATTGTGGCTAATCTCGCATCCATGGTGGTCTCTGCTGCCACCATCGCTTCCACAACTCCAAATCGAAGCGAATTTTTTTTTTGGGGAATTTTTTGGAGGATGACCTAGCTCTGATACCAACTTGTTATGTCCGTTGCCGCCGGCGATCACCGGGACGTGAGATCGATACAGGCTGCTTGTGGTAGCACCAAACCCTAGGCTGCTTGTGGTAGCAACCGGACCTGAGGATCAGACCAGAGGAAGAAGAAGACAGGCGAGAGAGAAGACCAGTTCCATTCTGTTTCATTCGATGCGTGAGACTGCTGCTCGTGCTCGCCTTTGTAGGCTTCAGACCCAGACGCTAACTCCGGTCCAGTGGGCCCAAAGCCCATGTACCCTGGCCAAACACATGGTCATGTACGGGGTGTTACACTGCATATTGAGTTCTGTCAGTTGCTCCCCTAGAAACTGTTTTCGACTCACAAATCAGGCTTCGAATTGACATATGGAGCACTCCCTAGTTTTTGAATTGCAAAATGTATGTCTAATGATAGTAGTTAAAATGGTTGGTCCCGGATTGCAATTTGTGAGGTGAGCAACTGGAGGCCTCCTATTGAATTGGAGCAGAAATCGCATAATGTTAGGCGATTCCAGAATTATTGCTCCTAATTTTTTTAATGTGAATTTTTGTCGTGAAATCAAGAGCAGATTGATGCATTGAGCATGGAAACTGGGATTTTAGATACTGTAATAAGAACCAATAAGCGCTCATTTCAAATTTCAAAAGAGCGTAGGTGGTGCGTTACCGATTTTGGAACTTGCTAGCACCTTATCAATCCACATATTTGATGCTTTCTTTTTTGTCAAATTTAGGATGTACATAGGATTTATCTGATGAATAGATGCTAATGCTAGCTGCATTGCCTTCATGATTTGCATTCCACAGGTGTACTTGTCTCAGCGATGAGAATAATTACCAAAGCGAGCTTTCCTCAGGACACCCATGGGTTAAGGCAAAGTGCAATCCTGTACTTCATCGTCGGTATCGTGGTCATGATCATCTGCATAGTGTGCTACAATGTGGCTGACAGGCTCCCCGTTGTAGTGTACTACAAGAACCTCAAGAGGAGGGCTCAGAAGGCAGAGGTGGGCGGTGGCATGACGGGTTCTGCCTGGAGATCAACCCTTTGGAGCATTGTTGGGAGTGTGAAGTGGTATGGGGTAGGAGTTATTCTCATCTACGCAGTCACCCTGTCCATATTTCCTGGGTACGTCACAGAGGACGTGCACTCCGAGACACTCAAGGACTGGTACCCTATCATGCTCATCAGCGCCTACAATGTGTTTGATCTCGTCGGCAAGTGCCTACCAGCCGTCTATCTCCTCCAGAACGCCAACATTGCTGTCGCCGGGTCGTTCGCAAGGCTCCTGTTTTTCCCTCTCTTCTACGGCTGCTTGCACGGACCCAGCTTATTCCGCACCGAGATCCCAGTCACCATGCTGACATGCCTGCTCGGACTCACCAACGGGTACCTGACCTCGGTGCTCATGATCCTCGCGCCCAAGGCTGTGCCCATACACCACTCCGAGACCGCCGGAATAGTCATAGTGTTGTTCCTTGTGGTTGGGCTGGTCATCGGTTCTTTTGGTGCTTGGCTCTGGGTCATCTGAATGTGGGAGCTTCCATCCCTGTGTATTCATGTCCATGGGTCATCTGAATGGGGGCCCTGCCATCTTGTGTATTCTTGTTTGTGTACCGTAGCATCATGTTCTCTGCTGATGCTTCATTTGCCCAACAAAGGGTATGCAACTTGTTAGTGTAACCCACATGGAGACCGGTGCAATCGTGTGTAAATTTGCATTTGTAGTCATGAAAGGATATCCTCTGTTCATATTGACTTCAGTCCTTTCTTGTATGACCTTTCCTTTTGCAAATATCACCGCCTTTCATATTTCATGTCTTCTTTTGACGTTCTGTACTCCGTAGTGATGTTGTTATCAATTTTTAATGAGAAAAGCATGTTGTAATGTCAGCGATTTTGACATCTTGTTTTTTTTCTTCTAGGCTAAGTTTCTTTGATTCGATAGGAAAAGTGTAGAAATAGGAATCCTATAAGATTGGAATGTCATGGTTAATTGAAACCTATGGGAAGATTTAGTTCATTTGGTTATGGTGAAGAAATTTTTCCATGAGGTTGAACCTCATGTTATTTTTCTACAAAATTTACACTACAAGATTACTATGGGATTTTTTGCTATAGGATTTGATCCAATGACAAACGGCATCCGAAGGAAAAATTCCGAATCAAACGGCATCTGAAGGAAAAATTCCCATACGATTTCAATCCTACACAAATCCTTTATAAATCGGCTCCTTTCAAGAAAAATGTAGGAGAAAATCTATAGGATTGGAATGTCATGTCTAGTTGAATCATTTGGGAAGAGCAATTGTGTTTGATGATAAAAGAAAAGTAAAGAAATTGTAAAAAGAGGTTGGAGTGAATGGTAGAATTCCTATGGATGTAGTACAGTGATAAAATTCTATGAATCAAAGGACCAATGTAGGAAAAATTCCTATAGGATAAAATCCTTCAAAAATCTTATGAAGTTTCTTGGAATCAAAGGAGTCTAATTTTAAAATTTGGTACATTTTTTAAAATATATAGTATATCGTGTTGGGGATATACCAACTAGGGGTATCACCAGCATGGATCAATCCGGCTAATCCAGGGTGGCCCGCAGTGGTGGTGAAGGCTTTGCCTGCCGGGCGGCCCAGATAGCTGACGACCAAGGAAGGCGGATGCCGGCAAGGAGGAGGCCCAAGACCGAAGCCCATGAAGCCACCAAGCCCAAGGCGGAAGGCGGTAGACTTGACGGATAGGTTTAGGACTCAGTATACTTGCCGGATACGTAATCACCTTGTAACCCTAGGTCCGGCCGCCTATATAAGCCGGACCACGGGAAGCCTTTAGGGCATCACCGGTGTGCTTGCGAGAACAACCGCCGCCGCCGGTGCAGATCCAGATCCAGGCGCGGCCGCTGATGCCGCAGCCAGCGCCGCCGCCGCCGAAGCCTGCTCAGTGTTGCTCGCCATTTGGCACAGAAGCTCCGCTCGATGTTCGCCGGAGTTGCGTACGAGGAGGAGGAGCGCTCGAGAAGGTGAGGTGGCTGCGGTGAACGCGAATGGGGAAGAAACTCATCCCCGTAGTGCCCTTTGGGTATTTATCTCTGCGCGCCGAGATTCGTGCGCGAGATTGGCGAGACACACGATCTCCGCCACGTGCCCACGATTTGCACGTCGTGGCAACGGTGTCTGCGGCCGTCTCCTCGATTCCCGTGCATAGTGGAAGAGCAATCATGACGCACGCCAAGTCCAAACTGTCGTGAACTGCGTGACGTCATCCGTCAACATTTGACGGGACCGGTCAAATGGCAAGACTGATGTCGGGAAGATTCCTGACAGCAGTCAGTCCGTCTTTCCCATGATCGCGGCAAACCATCCGACTACTTTAGACGGATCGCCGCTTACTTCAATTTTGGAATAACTCAAAAGGGGCTAATGTTGGGGATATACCAACTAGGGTATCACCAGCATGGATCAATCCGGCTAGTCCAGGGTGGCCCACAGTGGTGGTGAAGGTTTTGCCTGCCGGGCAGCCCAGATAGCTGACGACCAAAGAAGGCGGATGCCGGCAAGGAGGAGCCCAAGACCGAAGCCCATGAAGCCACCAAGCTCAAGGCGGAAGGCGGTAGACTTGACGGATAGGTTTAGGACTCAGTATACTTGCCGGATACGTAATCACCTTGTAACCCTAGGTCCGGCCGCCTATAAGCCGGACCACAGGAAGCCTTTAGGGCATACTCTCATACTTTTACACATCCCATAGCTCATTGTAACCTGTAACACGGCGATCTGCCTTATAGTGAGTTATAGCAGCACGTAGGGCTCCGCCACCGCCGTGGAGCCTGAAGCTGGGTAAACTGCCGTGTACAATCCCGACCTCGACGACGTCCACCTTCTTGCCCTACGTTCACCCTCGGCTAGCAGGACCCCGTCTCCTATCTCAGATGCCGATACGACGACAGTTGGCGCCCACCGTGGGGCCTAAGGCGTCAGGCGTCATGTTCCAGGCGGGAACCCTAGGCGGCATCGGCGAAACAATCGCCGTCGGCCGCGCCGTGCGCTACGGCGACAACCACTACATCAGCTGCGACGAGTCCTACATCCCCGCAGACGACTATATTGTCGGATGTGGAGTTGTGCCGTTTGGCGGCGTCGATGTATTCATTGGCTACACATCAAAAAGCTAGACGGTGCCACGGCCGCAAACTTTATGTGGGGAATAATCTCTCGGTTCGGGATGCCTCACAACATTATCACCGATAACGGCACTAACTTGTCGCAAGGCGAAGTCGAGGAGTACTGTTATAAGCATGGTATCCGCCTAGATCTTGCCTCAGTAGCACACCCGCAGGCAAATGGTCAAGTAGAGCGTACAAATGGTTTAGTCCTACAAGGCATCAAACCACGTCTCGAAGTACCATTGCACAGAGCGGCTGGGGCTTGGGTGGATGAGTTGCAGTCTGTCCTTTGGTGTTTACGCACAACTCCAAACAGATCAACCAAGTTCACTCCTTTCTTCTTAGTTTACTAGTTGAATGCCCGTGCGTTGCTACGGGTTTTTCAAATTTATTTTCTCGTCTTAAACATAGCATACCTGAATATTTTCAGTGTGGAGGATATGTTAATGAAGAAAACTCCAATGAATAAAAACACAATACATCCGAGGTAAAGAGTATTTCGTTTGGGTCATGATTTTTAGACGTCCACCTTAGAACCCTTAGGCAACGGTTAGGCAATAAGCCGTCCTGATATCGCCTTGGAAATTTGCCCACTTTAGGCACCTGCTTAGCCATGTGTAGAACCCTTTATGACCTCTTTACTCAAACCACATTTCATGCTCTAGTTATGTTTCATCACTACAATTTGAACCGACACATTTCTATGCATTTGTTGTTTGTGGCGGTACCTGTGAAGTGACAACTGAAATAAGTAGTTATAAGAAACTGTTTATTTTGGTCCATGAACTATACGGTTATTCGTACTGAGTAAATCCACATGTTTCAAGAAAAATGGAGAAAATTTGATAGAAAAACAAATTCAATAAAAAATTTGGTGAATTTGTATATTTTTTAAATTTCTTCTTGATTTTTTTGGATTTTAGTGAATGATAAGATAAATTAATTTTGAGAACTTTGATTTCTAGTTTTTGGCAGTTTCTTAATATCTGTTTTCTTATTATTTTTGCTTGCTCTTGTACATGTATTAGCACATGCTGATTTTAACTTTTGCACATGCCTTGTTTACTGGACTATATGCATGCATTATTCATGTTCATGTTAATCATACTCTGCTTCTGCAATTTCCTGTGATTTTTTATGTGTTTGAGTTTTTCTATTAGGCTTTAGAGGACAATTGCCCTTAATGAAGAAATCTGATGGTTCATAACACAAAATGTATTCAACGCACGCCTGATTATGTGAAGTGTTACTGCATGCCTCGTTCAGGAAAAGTGCAGTCTGTACCCAGCCCCACAGAATGAGTAGCGTCAAATAATGATCACAATGGAATACCACGACCAGAATTACAACAGGCATGCAGCCACCAGATCGCATAGAAGGTAGCGACTTTTGTGAGTAGCTTTTATTCATTATTTTCGCCAACATGGCAACAATAAATTGGTATCTCAACTCACAAAGGTTATATCATTATTTCTATGATTTATGCCTGTTGAATGCATTCTCTGTCCCCTATAGAAGGATACACACATCACTCAGCAGCCATTCCTTTCCGGCGATGGCTGCTGAGGTGCTCCAGTCTCCACCAGGTAGCTAGCAGATTATCGAGTCCATGTACTCCCCAAAAATGGTGTAGTCTTTCATCTCTTGGATATAAATAAAGCTCATTGCTAGGAGCAATTGCATCCTGAGAGTCAGCACGTTTTCTTGGAATACGACCCAATTCTGATTGCCTTTATCCACCAGCATGGCTGAACCAAACAAGTACTAACTACAAATGTCTTCGCCTAGGCAAGATATCTTGATGTCAAGCTAGCCCTGCAAGTGGCAAGTCATGAACCTGCGGCGATCACAGATTTGTAATCTAATATGCTAATGTGAGAGAGTGAGGGAAGGCAGCTTTGCAGTTCCCTTGCTGGATTGCATACACAACAATATACCATTGGATTATAAAGGTAGGAATAACCCCAAATAATTCTTGACAAAAACCAAATTTAAACTATTCAAAACAAATCTGAACATGTACCTGATATTGAGTGGACACAAAGATCTCCGAGCAAGCCTGAAATAACACAAAACATGAACAGTTGGATGTCATATAAATCCCACTACAATTGCAGACCCTGGATGTCATTCCATCCATCTAAGGGTCTGTTCGGTTTGGGAACCGAATGTAATGGAATGTCATCATTCCATTCTAAAGGAACGGGTTGATTACGTTCTCATGTTCGGTAGGTGAACAAAATGGAATGGGTTAATTCTATTCCTACGTTCGGTTGGAGAGATAGAAGGAGAAGGAACCCTACTAGTATTAGCTTTCTACCGATCCCTAGCTAGCTGAAGAGCCGCCAAGAACACCCAAATTCCCCACGCCCAAAGTTCACCAGCTCGCCGGACACCAACAATGAAGAAGAAGCCGACGCCGGCCAAGAAGAAGGAGGCGGCGCCGGTAGCCGCGGCTGCTAAGAAGAAGTCGGCGGCGGCGGTAGCCGCGGCTGCTAAGAAGACGGTAGCGATTTCGGCGTCGGCCAAGAAGAAGCCGCCGGCGGCGGCCGCACCCGCGGCAAAGAAACGCGCATCTGGTGGAATAGCCGCGGCTGCGAAAAAGAAACCGGCGGCGTCTGCTAAGAAGAAGCAGGCAGCGGCGGCCCGCGGCTGCCAAGAAGGAGGCAGCGGCGGCAGTTTGCGCGACTGGGAGAAAGAAACCGGCGGTGGCGGTACCCGCGGCGGTACCCGCGGCTGCTAAGAAGAAGCCTCCGGCGAAGGTATCCGCGACTGGGAAAAAGAAACCGACGCCGGCGGTATCCACAGAAACGGGCACGGGTTGACATCGGCGACGCCGATCTCATCAGCCATCTACCCGATGCTATGCTCGGCACCGCCCCGCTGCTATTCGCCGCCGCCGGCGTGCCTGTCTGCTCCCTTCCCTGCGCTTCTACTCCAATCTGTCGTGAGCTTGCTGCTAGGCCGCCTCTCCGCCGTCCATCTGGTCTAATCGAGAGGAACGAGGGAGAAGGTTTTCGGAGAGAGAGAGAGAGGGAGGAGACAGAGTTGAGGAGAAAGAAAGCGTGGAACCAGGTAATTCCACTGATTTGGTGGAATGACCAAATTCAGCATCTCACTGGAATATGCCGTTCCGGGGGATCGGTGGGTTCCGGTTCTACTTCTCTACCGAACACGAGAATCAGCTCCAAGTGCAGGTCGGACCCGTTACATTCTACCTCATGACACGAACCGAACACACCCTAACTTTTTGACTGCAATCTCACATGCAAATAATTCACAGGAACATATCAAAAAGGTCAGTTGCAAGCCCAAACCACGACATTAGATAAAATCCACATCTTTAGGCTTCTTCACTTCGTAGAACTAAAAAATAGGTAAGGCTTCATGGCCAAAAATCTAGCAACATAACAAAAACAGTGCGAGCAAGATAGACGACTGATGTTTAGGGCTTTTATCTTTTATGACGTAATAAACAATCCAGAATGTAAAAGCAAAATTAGCACACTATATACAACAGCAACTGATGGAGTGCTGCTTTTTCTTTAAAAAACTTTGCTATTTTTTTAGAATGATATCAACATGGTATTTCTCTAACATGGGACAAATGCACAATAAACAAAATTACATTACCTTCATCACCAATTTTGTGCTCTCTAACATGGGAAAAATCCCTTGGCCATAGATAAACAGGTTTATGTCAAACGAATTATTACAACAATTAGAATAGAAGTAAAAAACTGGGAAAATATGAATGATTCACGAAGTAAAAAAAACACATTAAGAAGAAAAGGTAGCCAACCTTGGTGGCACACTTCAGAAAGAGAACTGCTTATGCTCAAAACTTTCACAACCTTGGTTCGTCAATCTCAAAGTGGTCACATTATTTGGCTTCCTTGCAATCAGAAAAAGAATAAAAACATATAATTTAGAAACTATACATTCAAATTTATGCTATTGGTACAACGAATGCATCAGCAAAAAATTATCAGGACTACGGAAATAAAATCCAAGGAACGAAAGAAATGAAAAGGAGACATAACTCAGGTGCCCATATGCAGTACGGAGGTGGATTTGGAGTCGTCGGAGGCTTACTCGCGTAGGCAGGTGTCGACGATCTGGCATACGGAGATGGAGATCATGGAGGTCTTGCCGGTCCCGGACTGCGCCTGCGCGATGACGTCCCGCCCCGAGATGATGGGCAGCACGGCGCGCTGCTGGATCGCCGAGGGCTTCTCGAAGCCGTAGCCGTAGATGCCGCGCAGCAGCTCGTCGCGGATGCCCATGGTGTCGAAGGCTCTCGAAGCTGCCCACCACCTCCACCCCTGCCGACGTCTCGAACGTCAGGTTCTCGTCGTCCATCGGCCCGCGCCGGGAGGTCGTCGCCGCCGCCATCGCGGGAGAGGAGGAGAAACCCTAGCGAGACGTGGGGAGCAGACGGCGGCGGCGCCCAGCAGAGGAAGCTCTGTTTTGGACCGGACGCACATAGTATATTATCCCGTATGGACTGCGGATTTATTTTCGGACTGCTTAGGGATTTTTGTGGAAACTTGTCGCGACTTACCACGCCACGGGCGTTAGGCTGAATACTGGAGTGCGGGTTGATTCCCAACTTTTAGAGGGACTGAAGTGTAAAACGACCGCGACGTACGACGGGGACGGCAGAAGACAGGACACTCCATATTTTATAGTAGAGATGGCGCAGAAGCGGTGTTGCCGTCCGACATGATGTATGATTCTCCCAGAATTCAAGCCTACGTCCAGGAAGACGCAGAAGATGCAAGACAGGATGGCCTTGACCTACTTGATGAAGAACGCCATCTATCAGCAAAGTTTGAGGCGTTATCACAGTAGAAGAGTACGGCAACGTAGTTTTAGAGTTGGTGACCTAGTCCTCCGCCTAATCCAAGACATGAAAGGCTTGCATAAGTTATCCCGCCATGGGAAGGACCTTTTGTGGTCAGTAAGGTGTTGCACAATGGATCTTATTACTTGGTTGACGCACGAGACGGATACAAGAAGAAACGAGGTCGCAAGCGCAAAAAGAAGGTTGACGACCAGTACGACGAAACCAGGTGACCTTGGAACATTTAGCAGCTACGTCCTTTTTACACTTAGCAATTTCCAAATTGTAATAAGTACTATATGATTATGAAATAAAAGTCTGTGGTTTGCTCATCCAGCTTTGAGACCATGCCATCTTTTGTCTTTTCTCGCAATCATATATTTGTTAATGTCAAAAGTTTCCGTTAAAATTTTGCTCTGTGCTACGGGTCCGACTTTTTTGACATTTGCCGTCTTCCGGCTAAAATAAGCAAACAACCTTTGCACCGCCTAGTATGCACATCTGTCTGTTTGTGTGTGGGTCACCTAGTAGTATGTCGTTGGCACCAACATGCTGGCTTTGGTCTCTGAGTCTAAACTAATTGGTATTGCACCTGGTTGGCTCAGCTAAAGTAACTAAGATGAGGTTCCGCCAACATATGAAACAGCTAAACATGTAAACGAGATACATATTAAGGCGGGCCACTTAAATAAGCCTACCGCCAAGTGTAGCATAAAAGTTGGCCCAACATAGTTACAAACCAAAAATATAAACAAGTTTTTCGCGTTAACAGATTAACACAGTTTCTTGTGCTACCATTGCAGGAGAGGACATCTAAGGAGTTGCCGCCTTGGTGGACGTTGTTGGGAGATCCTGGGGGCTGATTCCGGCATCCTTGGGGCTGGCTCCGCCATCCTGGGGGCTGCACTCCTCAGCCATGGCTTCGCCTTCCCCGCTGCCGGCAACTTCAGGACCCGCCAAAGAGGGATCAACCACGGCAACGTGTGGATCCGGGTGTTCCTTGTAGAACTTGCGGATGTCCACCATGTTGGCAACCCGGGTTGCGTAGCCCCGAACAGCCCGTAGCACATCTGGCATCACGATGGCTTGGTTGTTTTCGTCTTCGGTCGGGAAGTACTCGGTGACTTGATGAATATCAGCCTCCGGGTACCACGCCGCCGTCAACGCCAACGCCAACTTGGCTCCGCCTCGTGCTGCTGATCGTAGCATGCCGTCATGTTCGGTCGCCGCCTTCTCCAGCAGGTCCGGCAAAGCATCAAAGTTGACGGGATCACCGTGCTCGCCAGGGTAGAACTTGGCGGCAAATGCTTTGCCCGCGCCGACAATCTGGTTGACTGTTTCGCCAACCTTCAAGATGCGGGCAAGGCGCGGCGTCGTATCCACGTCATCGCCTAAGCTAGCCGGCACTGCATACTGCAAACAGTTACACACTGCAGTTTGAAACTTAAGAATTCAAGGTATCAAAGAAGGATGAAGGATAAGAGGTTTACCAGGACATGCTCGTGGATGGCGTTGACCTCATCCAGATGGTTTTCAAGCGTCTCCTGAGCTAGCTGGACCGCCTTCGAAAGTTGGTCCTGCTGCTCTTTGGCATTCTTGTTCACCTGGGAGAGGTTGTTGCTCAGGGCTTCAAGTTGTCCCGTCAACTTGCTAACCTCGGCGGCATGGGCCAGCTCCCGCTTCTCCAGCTCCTTGGCATGATCAGCCTTCAGCTTCGACACCAACTCAGCAAGATCTGCAGCTTCGTTCATCAAAACTTGCATGTCAGTGGAATTCTTGAGAATATCTCGTGCAGTGTTTAGTAATTCTACAAATAAAGAGGAAGACGACTAAAGAACTTGTCGGAAGGAAAAATTCAAACTAGGACGAAAAGAAGGCAAAGAAGTTTTGTCACCTTCATCCTTTTTGCGAGCCTCTTCTAAGCTCGCAATCTGGGCGTTCTTCAGCTCGATGTCTTGCCGAAGTTGGCGGCATTCTGCGTTCTTTGTGCCTTGGGCTTGAAAAAGC
This sequence comes from Poa pratensis, assembly GCA_947311845.1. NCBI lineage: Eukaryota > Viridiplantae > Streptophyta > Magnoliopsida > Poales > Poaceae > Poa > Poa pratensis. The sequence goes on from CAMZMU010000070.1 coordinate 40,468,542, forward strand.
TCTGCGTTGGACGCAAGAGCGCCTACAACAGAAACAAAACAATTGAGATCCAAGTCAAGACCACTCACCGGCTAAAAACAACCTTTTTAGTCGCCAAAGTGCTCGGGGGCTGCGACTGGGGATTACCTCAAGTTCGTGCTGTAGCAAGTCGGTGAGCTGTTCCATGTGCGTGTGCCAAAACTTGGTGCCCTCGCGCATGTTCTTCAATGTTTGGCGGGGAGCCTTCGCTCCCGCGGCATAGTCGGGGCCAGATTGGGAGGAGGAGCCGCCATAGCTCTCTCCCATCTCGTCTCCCGCCTCTAGCTTCATAGCCATAAATCGAGCGGCATCATTAGCCGAAGCTTCAGCCGTCTTGGAAGTAGTAGGGCCCGCTGATGCGTGTAGACACACGTTCGTTGGGAGACCCCAAGAGGAAGGTATGAAGCAGTGTAGCAGCAGTTTCCCTCAGTATGAAACCAAGGTTTAATCGAACCAGTAGGAGCAAGAAATCACTTCTGAAGGTTGTTGGTGCAGAAAGAGCGTTGCAGGGATGCTGACGTGGAACCTGCACACAACACAATCAAACTACTTTGCCCCAACGAAACAGTGAGGTTGTCAATCTCACCGGCTTGCTGAAAACAAAGGATTAAACGTATGGTGTGGAAAACAGTAGTAAATTGCAGAGAATGAAAAGGAACATGTTTGCAGTTGGTTGTATTATCAGTGTAAAAGAATGGACCGGGGTCCACAGTTCACTAGTGGTGTCTCTCCATAAAAGATAACTAACATGCTGGGTGAACAAATTACAGCTGGGCAATTGACAAAATATTGAGCGCAACAATGCATATATATGACATGATGATTACTATGATATTCATGTGGGCATTACGACAAAATACATAGACCGTTATCCAACAGCGTCTATGACTAATAATCCACCGCCAGGTTGTCATACCGAGTTCCCCGTTGGTATTAAGTTGCAAGCAACGGATAATTGCATTAAGTAATGTGCGTAATGTAAACAAATGCATTAGACCTAACGGCGTACCCTTAAGCTAAGCATCGGTTATTTTATCCCTAGTGGCAACAGCACATCCACAATCTTAGAAGTTATTGTCACTCTCCCAGATTACCGGAGGCATGAACCCACTATCTAGCATAAATACTCACTCTTGGAGTTACAAGCATCTACTTGGCCAAAGCATCTACTAGTAACGGAAAGCATGCAAGATCATAAATAACATATAAGATAGATTGATAATCAACTTGACATAGTATTCAATATTCATCGGATCCCAGCAAACACAACATGTAGCATTACAATAAGATGATCTTGATCATGATAGGCAGCTCACAAGATCTAAACATGATAGCATAAAGTGGAGAGACAACCATCTAGCTACTGCCATGGACCCGTAGTCCAAGGATGAACTACTCACGCATCACTCCGGAGGCAGGCATGGTGATGTAGAGCCCTCCGGTGATGATTCCCCTCTCCGGCAGGGTGCCGGGAAGAGCTTCTGAACCCTCCCGAGCTAGGGTTGACGGCGGCGGCGTCTCTGGAACTTTTCGTGGATAATGGCTCGGGTATTTAGGGTTTTCGCGTCGGGAGGAATAAATAGGCGAAAGGGCGGCGGCTGCGGAGCCACGAGGGCCCCACACCACCCCACGCGCGGGGGGGGGCCGCGCGGCCCCATGGTGTGGCTGCGTGGCCCCCTCCGTGTCTCTCTGGACTCCGTTCGTGTTGGAAAAATAGGAGGTTCTGTCCAAGTTTCGTCCAATTCCGAGAATATTTCCAGACTAGCTTTTCTGGAATACAAAAACAGCAGAAAACAGGAACTGGCACTGTGGCATCTTGTTAATAGGTTAGTCCCAGAAAATGCATAAAAATGCTATGAAGTGTATATAAAACATGTAACAATTGGTATAATATCAACATGGAACATCAGAAATTATAGATACGTTTGAGACGTATCAAGCATCCCCAAGCTTAGTTCTACTCGTCCTCGAGTAGGTAAAACGATAAAAACAAAATAATTTCTGAGGTGACATGCTACAATCATAATCTTGATCAAATATATTGTAAAGCACATGTTATGAATGAAGTGATCCAGGTCAATGGTCTATAGTTTGCTAGCAAGTAGATAATGAGCAAACAACTGAATCATATAAGCAAAAACTTTTCATGAATAGTACTTTCGAGACAAGCATCAAAGAGTTTTGCATAAGAGTTAACTCATAAAGCAATAGATTCTAAGTAAAAGGTATTTAACCAACACAAAGGAAGATTTAAGTTTCAGCAATTGCTTTCAACTTTCAACATATATATCTCATGGATATTTGTCAACACAAAGCATATAATAAGTGCAATATAAGCATATAAAAATTGTTGCACCAAAGTTGACACTAGTGTTTGCTTCTAAGATAGAAAGAAGTAGGAAAACTGACTCAACATAAAAGTAAAAGAAAGGCCCTTCGCAGAGGGAAGCAGGGATTAAATCATGTGCTAGAGCTTTTTAAGTTTTTGAAATCATATAGAGAGTAAAAATAAGTTTTGAGAGGTGTTTGTTAATTGTCAACGAATCAGAAAATGGAAAGTACAATATGACCCCTGCCAACCAGACTTTTAAGAGCGGCTCCCATGAAGGACGTTATTTCTACCAGCAAGGCAGATCATCCCTCTTTCTCTTTTGTTTACACATGCAGATATTTCACTGTTTGTCATTGCTTGACTGATAAATCAGGGCAAAAATGTGAAGAGAATTAAGCGGTTAAAGTTGTAATTAATTGGGACTGGGCACCCCATTTGCCAGCTCTTTTTGCAAAATTAATGGATAAGCGGATGTATATGCCGCTAGTCCGGTGGTAAAGTCTGTTTGACAGTTGACATAAAGACATCCACCCCGTCCTCATGAGCTTGGTAAACATTGACACAAAATAGGAGTAATAAAGTTTGAATAGTTTAAAGGTAGCACATGAAAAATTTACTTGGAATGGCAAGGAAATACCACATATAGGTAGTTATGGTGGACACAGATGGCATGGATTTTGGCTCAAGGTTTTGGATGCACGAGAAGCATTCCCTCTCAGTACAGAGTTTAGGCTAGCAAGGTTATTTGAAGCAAACACAGGATATCAACCGACACAGCAAGCTTATATGAAAACATATTGCAAGCATTATAAGACTCTACACTGTCTTCCTTGTTAACCAAACCCTTTTACTAGAAAATATCTAGACCTTAGAGATACCAATCATGCAAACCAAATTTCAACGAGCTTTACGGTAGTTCTTCATTAATAGGTTTTAACTACATGATACAAAAGCTTAAACATGAACTACTTGATAACTCAAAACAATTGACAAGTATCAAATTATCCAATACAGTGATCTACAAGAATATGTAAGCTTTTTCCATTATACCATCTACCACATGCAACATTTTCTGTTCCAACCAAACACCAATCAATTTATTTCAACATAAACTCTCCAAACAATTATAAGTGAAGCAAGAGAGTACTTTCTTTAAAAGAACTAACAGCTCTGAATAAGAGATGCATGCAAAACAGGAGCTAAAAGCATAGCAATAGCTAGATAAGAATACTCAACAAGTATAAGTGAAGAATAGGAGTATTCATATGAAAAAGCGGAGCGTGTCTCTCTCCCAATCAAGAATGCTGGGGTCCAATCAAGTTGACCATAGAAAAATAAAATACTGAAAATAAAAGCACACAGACGCTCCAAGTAAAGCACATATGATGTGAAAGAATTAAAATATAGTTTCACTAGAGATGACCTGATAAGTTGCTTGGGATGCTTAGACGCTTGAGTCTTCTTGAAATATGCTGGGGTGATCCATGGGAGCATCCCCAAGCTTAAGCTCTTCACTCTTCTTGATCACATTATATCATCCTTCTCTCTTGACCCTTGAAAACTTCCGCCACACCAAACTCAAAGTAATTCTCATTAGAGGGTTAGTGCACAATCAAAAACTCACATGTTCTATAAGGACACAAACATGACCGTTACTTTTAACATTAGCTACTGCCACTGATGTTATGTGAAGCTCTTCACCCTAAAAAAGAATTCCACTCAACACTAGTAAAAGAGAGAATGCGAAAAATAAAAGACAGAATCTGTCTAAACAGAACAGTCCGCAAAGACGAATTTTTTCGAGGCACTTACGTTGCTCAGATCGAAAAACTTTAAACTAACGAAAGATGCGTACATATCTGAGGATCACGCAAAAAATTTCAGATTTAAATAATTTTTCTGTGATTTTACAGAATTAAAACGGTGAACAGCAGAAATCTGTTCCTGCGCAGAAATCCAAATCTAGCATCATCTTCCTATTAGAGGCAATACTTGGCACAACAATGCGATAAAATAAAGATACAAAGGAATTGTTACAGAAGTAAACAACTCCTTGACTCAAAAAGAAAAAAAAATGCAGAAATAAAATAATGGGTTGTCTCCCATAAGCGTTTTCTTTAATGCCTTTTAGCTAGCTTGAAGATTTTAATGATGCTCTCATAAGAATAAGAGTTGAAAACAAAGAGAGCATCAAGAGGCAAATATAAACACATTTAAGTCTAACCCACTTCCTATGCAAAGGAATCTTGTAACAAAATAAATTATTGAAGCATAAAGCAACTAGCATAGAAAGATGAAACAAATAAAACTTCAAAACTTTCAACATAAAGAGAGGTATTTTAGACTTGAAAACTTTTACAACCATATTTTCCTCTCTCATAATAACTTTCAGTAGCATCATGAACAAACTCAACAATATAACTATCACATAAAGCATGCTTTTCATGATCTACAAACACATAATTTTTATTAAGCTCAAAAACAGTGGGGTCATTAAACCCACTTTTGACAATAGTAGTATAACAAATATCATTAGGCAATATAGGACCATCATCAAGAGCATTATCATATAAGACATTAGGGAGCACATTTTTACTTTCTGCAATTTCCTTTTCTACTTGAGTCAAGGAGCTTGTTACTTCAAATTTATCAAAAGGAGATATTTTAATAGAATCATGACATTCAACAATATAGCATTCTTCCTCCTTAGGTAGGCATGGAGGGTAATCATATAATGTCAGAGTTAAAGAGTTACTATCATTAGAAGGTAGATCCTCCTTTTGTTCATCACTTTCTTCCTCTTTTTCATCCAATGAGTTTTCAGTTTCAGCAGTTTCTTCTCCCACAGGTTCCTTGCAGAAATCCTCCGATTCCCGGCAACGGCGCCAGAAAAAGTTGCTTGATGCGTGTAGACACGCGTTCGTTGGGAGACCCCAAGAGGAAGGTATGAAGCAGTGTAGCAGCAGTTTCCCTCAGTATGAAACCAAGGTTTAATCGAACCAGTAGGAGCAAGAAATCACTTCTGAAGGTTGTCAACGGTGCCAGAAAAGAGCTGTTGCAGGGAGTTCTGACTGTTGACATGGAATCTGCACACAAGACAATCAAACTACTTTGCCCCAACGAAACAGTGAGGTTGTCAATCTCACCGGTTTGCTGAAAACAAAGGATTAAACGTATGGTGTGGAAAACAGTAGTAAATTGCAGAGAATGAAAAAGAACAGTGTTTGCAGTTGGTTGTATTATCAGTGTAAAAGAATGGACCGGGGTCCACAGTTCACTAGTGGTGTCTCTCCATAACAGATAACTAACATGCTGAGTGAACAAATTACAGCTGGGCAATTGACAAAATATTGAGCGCATAACAATGCATATATATGACATGATGATTACTATGATATTCATGTGGGCATTACGACAAAATACATAGACCGTTATCCAACAAAGTCTATGACTAATAATCCACCGCCAGGTTGTCATACCGAGTTCCCCGTTGGTATTAAGTTACAAGCAACGGATAATTGCATTAAGTAATGTTCGTAAAGTAAACAAATGCATTAGACCTAACGGCGTACCCTTAAGCTAAGCATCGGTTATTTTATCCCTAATGGCAACAGCACATCCACAATCTTAGAAGTTATTGTCACTCTCCCAGATTACCGGAGGCATGAACCCACTATCCAGCATAAATACTCACTCTTGGAGTTACAAGCATCTACTTGGCCAAAACATCTACGAGTAACGGAAAGCATGCAAGAACATAAATAACATATAAGATAGATTGATAATCAACTTGACATAGTATTCAATATTCATCGGATCCCAGCAAACACAACATGTAGCATTACAATAAGGTGATCTTGATCATGATAGGCAGCTCACAAGATCTAAACATGATAGCATAAAGTGGAGAGACAACCATCTAGCTACTGCCATGGACCCGTAGTCCAAGGATGAACTACTCACGCATCACTCCGGAGGCGGGCATGGTGATGTAGAGCCCTCCGGTGATGATTCTCCTCTCCGGCAGGGTGCCGGGAAGAGCTTCTGAACCCTCCCGAGCTAGGGTTGACGGCGGCGGCGTCTCTGGAACTTTTCGTGGATAATGGCTCGGGTATTTAGGATTTTCGCGTCGAGAGGAATAAATAGGCGAAAGGGCGGCGGCTGCGGAGCCACGAGGGCCCCACACCACTCCACGGCGCGGTTGGGGGTGGGCCCGCGCGGCCCCATGGTGTGGCTGGCTCGCGGCCCCCCTCCGTGTCTCCTCTGGACTCCGTCTTCGTGTTGGAAAAATAGGAGGTTCTGTCCAAGTTTCGTCCAATTCCGAGAATATTTCTAGACTAGATTTTCTGGAATACAAAAACAGCCGAAAACAGGAACTGGCACTGTGGCATCTTGTTAATAGGTTAGTCCCAGAAAATGCATAAAAATGCTATGAAGTGTATATAAAACATGTAACAATTGGTATAATATCAACATGGAACATCAGAAATTATAGATACGTTTGAGACGTATCACCCGCAACGGACTTCTTGCCCGCCATCTTCTCCGTAGCCGCCTCTGCGGTGCCAGTAGACGTCGTGTACGTTCCCTGGCATACAACTACGGGAACGCCAACGGCAGGCGTTGTTGGTGCGGTGGCTGGAGAAGATCGTGGCGGCTTGCCCCTACCGGCAGAAATCTTCAGGTTGGCACGAAGTTTGGGCATGGCAGGTTTGCCCTGTAAGCAGAAAGGTACAAGTTTGTCAGCAGAAACTTAATTGTATCAAACGACTAAGTCAGGGAAAGCAAAAGCTTGCCTTCCGCTTAAGTGGAATGTTTTTCCCCAAGGCCTCGTCCTCTGCATCAGCAGAGGTGGCCGCTTTCTTCCTTTTCTCCAAATCCTTGGTGGAGCCGCCTACTTTGCGCTTCTTCGACTTGCTGGCACCGGTGTCGTACCAGTTGGGAGCCAAGTCGGCATCCTCCAAGGTTTGCAGCTGAAAAGGAAAAGGACAAAACATTAATTCAGTACCCAGTGGACAAAGATGTCAAGTAAAAGACAAAGTAGCTCCGGCTTACCACTGGGGCTGGGTTATCATGGGTGAACATGGCGACGCTTTCGGCCGCCTTCACCGACAGAGGCTTCACAAGCTCTCTAAGCCGGTACTGCAACACATCTTGGTCAAGGGTGCTGTTGCCGGCGTCGTCCGCCTTGTATTCGCACATCTTTAGTGGGCGATGGCGGAGTGACATTATCTTCCTCGACAACCAGCAGATGACGGTGTCAACCCCGTCAAGCAACGGGGCCTTCATCGTCTTCGCCAGAAACTCGATCCGCTTGACGGCAATTCGAAGCTCATCCGACAAGCTGCTGAGTGGCACCTTTGCCGTCCAGCAGGCCTTGTGAGTTGGTGGTCCATTGACGAAAACAGGCATCCCCTGTGTCGTGCCGGGTGTCGGGAAGTCCTTACAGTAGAAAAAAGTGCTGGTCCAGCGCTTCACCGACTCGATGTATGGGATCTTTGGATACCAGTCGGGTTGGCGGCAGTTGAAGGTTACACTACCGCAGGTTGCCAGCTGGTGATACGTCTCAAACGTATCTATAATTTTTGATGTTTCATGCTTGTTTTATACCAATTGCTACATGTTTTGCATCTACTTTAAATCACTTTTATACATTTTTTGGGACTAACCTATTAACAAGATGCCGAAGTGCCAGTTCCTGTTTTCTGCTGTTTTTGTATTCCAGAAAAGCTAGTCTGGAAATATTCTCGGAATTGGACGAAACTACACGGGAGTCCCTATTTTACCAGAACACATCTGACGGACCAAAGAGGCGACGGAGAGGCGCCACGTGGGCCCCACACGTGGCCAGGGCGCGGGGCCCCCCTCTGCTGTGCCCTGGGGTGGTGTGGGCCCCACATGCCTCTCCAGCCGCCGCAATTTCGCCTACTTATTCCCCCGACGCGAAAACCCTAAGTACCTGAGCAAATATCCACGAAAAGTTCCAGAGACGCCGCCGTCGTCAACCCTAGCTCGGGAGGGTTCAGAACCTCTTCCCGGCACCCTGCCGGAGAGGGGAATCGTCACCGGAGGCTTCTACATCACCATGCCTGCCTCCGGAGTGATGCGTGAGTAGTTCATCCTTGGACTACGGGTCCATAGCAGTAGCTAGATGGTTGTCTCTCCACTTTGTGCCATCATGTTTAGATCTTGTGAGCTGCCCTACATGATCAAGATCATATTATTGTAATGCTACATGTTGTGTTTGCTGGGATCCGATGAATATTGAATATTATGTCAAGTTGATTATCAATCTATCTTATATGTTATTTAAGATCTTGCATGCTTTCCGTTACTCGTAGATGCTTTGGCCAAATAGATGCTTGTAACTCCAAGAGAGAGTATTTATGCTAGATAGTGGGTTCATGTCTCCGTTTAACCTGGGACAGTGACAGAAAGTTCTAAGTTTGTGGATGTGCTGTTGCCACTAGGGATAACCTAACGATGCTATGTCCACGGACATATGTATTTGTTTACATTACGCACTTTACTTAATGCAATTATCCGTTGCTTGCAACTTAATACCAATGGGGAACTCGGATGACAACCCGGCGGTGGATTATTAGTCATAGATGCTGTTGGATAACGATCTATGTATTATGTCGTAATGCCCAATTAAATATCATAGTAGTCAACATGTCATGTATATGCATTGTCATGCGCTCACTATTCGTCAATTGCCCAGCTGTAATTTGTTCACCCAACATGTTAGTTATCTTTTATGGAGAGACACCACTAGTGAACTGTGGACCCCGGTCCATTCTTTTACACTGATTAAACAACCACAAACTGCAAACTGTTCCTTTTTCATTCTCTGCAATTTAATACTCATTTTCCACACCATACGTTTAATCCTTTATTTTCAGCAAGCCAGTGAGATTGACAACCTCACTGTTTCGTTGGGGCAAAGTAGTTTGATTGTGTTGTGTGCAGATTCCACGTCAACAGTCCAGACTCCCATCAACAACACTATTTTTCTGGCGCCGTTGACAACCTTCTGAAGAGTTGCTGCTCCTACTGGTTCGATAACCTTGGTTTCTTTCTGAGGGAAAACTTGCTGCTGACTACATCATACCTTCCTCTTGGGGTCTCCCAACGAACGTGTGTTTCACGTCATCAGCTGGCCGCCTGGTATGGTTTGTCGGCGGCATAGGAAGCAGTACTGGAATAGCTCTATGGATGCAGCTATGCCTAAGTGCCCTTCGCATAACGCTTGGAAGCCGGCTAGCACTAAAATACTGTTGGGCGCCATATTGTGCGGCTGCAACCCGTAGAAACTAAGCACCGCCAAGAAGAAGGCGGAAAGCGGTAATGACATACCGCGGAGGCTGTGCGACGCCAACATGACGCGCTCGCCGTCTTGTGGGTCGGGGACTGGTTCGTCGCCTGGAACCCTCCAGGCGCAGTCCGTCTTAGGCGGTATGTAGCCGCCATCCTTCAGCTCTTGCAGATAAGCTGACGTCATGATTGACGACAGCCAATATCTGGAGCCCAGGTCCGCCTCCTCTTCTTCCTCGGCGTCGTCGTTGGTGGCAGCTTCTGCCTCCGCCGTAGCCTCGGCATTGGTCGCCGTCAGGGATGGAAGGGGAAAAGTGGATGTGGTCGCTGCTGGCGCCGCCGGAGATGGAGAAGAAGAGGTCACCCGCCTGCAGCCGCGGCGGGGACAGAAGGGGTCACCGGTGTGCTTGCGAGAACAACCGCCGCCGCCGGTGCAGATCCAGATCCAGGCGCGGCCGCTGATGCTGCAGCCAGCGCCGCCGCCGCCGAAGCCTGCTCAGTGTTGCTCGCCATTTGGCACAGAAGCTCCGCTCGATGTTCGCCGGAGTTGCGTACGAGGAGGAGGAGCGCTCGAGAAGGTGAGGTGGCTGCGGTGAACGCGAATGGGGAAGAAACTCATCCCCGTAGTGCCCTTTGGGTATTTATCTCTGCGCGCCGAGATTCGTGCGCGAGATTGGCGAGACACACGATCTCCGCCACGTGCCCACGATTTGCACGTCGTGGCAACGGTGTCTGCGGCCGTCTCCTCGATTCCCGTGCATAGTGGAAGAGCAATCATGACGCACGCCAAGTCCAAACTGTCGTGAACTGCGTGACGTCATCCGTCAACATTTGACGGGACCGGTCAAATGACAAGACTGATGTCGGGAAGATTCCTGACAGCAGTCAGTCCGTCTTTCCCATGATCGCGGCAAACCATCCGACTACTTTAGACGGATCGCCGCTTACTTCAATTTTGGAATGCTTCAAGCTCTTCAGCCGCCTACAAGACAAGACGGACGCCGACCGACAAAAGAAGACGACGCCTGAAGAACTCAAAAGGGGCTAATGTTGGGGATATACCAACTAGGGGTATCACCAGCATGGATCAATCCGGCTAGTCCAGGGTGGCCCACAGTGGTGGTGAAGGTTTTGCCTGCCGGGCAGCCCAGATAGCTGACGACGAAAGAAGGCGGATGGCGGCAAGGAGGAGGCCCAAGACCGAAGCCCATGAAGCCACCAAGCTCAAGGCGGAAGGCGGTAGACTTGACGGATAGGTTTAGGACTCAGTATACTTGCCGGATACATAATCACCTTGTAACTCTAGGTCCGGCCGCCTATAAGCCGGACCACAGGAAGCCTTTAGGGCATACTCTCATACTTTTACACATCCCATAGCTCATTGTAACCTGTAACACGGCGATCTGCCTTATAGTGAGTTATAGCAGCACGTAGGGCTCCGCCACCGCCGTGGAGCCTGGGTAAACTGCCGTGTACAATCCCGACCTCGACGACGTCCACCTTCTTGCCCTATGTTCACCCTCGGCTAGCAGGACCCCGTCTCCTATCTCAAATGCCGATACGACGACATATCGCGATGGTTGGCAGGGTGCAGAGCATAGGGCAGCTCAGCAGCAGCATTTGGCCATTTGGAGGCATCTCGGTTCAAAATCGGTAACCGAGAGTTTCGGATCAGAGAGCAAAAGAAGCTCAACCGGCCGGCGAGGCGAAAGCCAAACACACACCAGCTCACCAAACCCCAAAAGCTTTACGCGACCGAAGCCGAAGAGGCCATGGCGGCGGCGCAGAAACCGGCGAAGCGGCTGGGCGGCATGGCGGAGGCGCTCGCCATCGCCGGAGACCTCGGCTTCCCGGCCCCTCCTGCGCAGGTTACCCCCGCCCCTTCTCGATTTACTTCTCCCCCCAGTTCCTCTCACATCACCTTCGTCTCTCCCCCTCGCCATTTCGCGAGATCCGAACCTCCCGGTCGCATTGTTCTTCATTTTGAGGTAATTGTAGGGTTCCATTTTGTCGCCGGGGATTGTGAAATCTAGGGTTCGAACAAAGTGCCGCTCCCGAATTAGAAGCATATTACTTCGATTTCCGCATGTTTTGGTCGGGCTAAGCATTTAGGTTCGCGCGAGTGGCATAAGATTGGGTAGTCCTGCGTGGTTCTGGGGATGTACTCCTTACGCTGGACACTGTAGAGTTCTTTATCTGCTGAAACCTATCTGTCTCGGAGTTGGTTGTAACCCATCTGAAATTGTTAGCTGAGATTGCTGTCGTAGGATCCCTCTGTTGCTGTATTATGAAATTTATGGTTCTCCATGTAAAGAATAGTGCTCTGCATTTGCAACTTGCGGAGATGGTGATGAAATGATTATTATTTGCATTTTGCAGAATACGGACAGGTGTATCTCAGTAAGTCTTAACACTTTCTGTTGTGACTTGCCATTGCAGGAAGATCAGAGCACCTCGGACAAAAGCGATGACCTGGTTAAGGTGTTAAGGGAGCTGACTGTCGTGCAACGGAATATCGCCAATTTGCAAGTGGAGCTACAAGGAAGAAAGGTAATGGATTGACGACCTGCTGTTAGTGTCTATGTGTTTACACTAATTCTATGCAGTTTTGATCTGTTGTTACCTTTTCAGATCCATTACTACACAATAGTACTTTGACTTTAGATCACTGATTTCATATTTCATCACTTCGTTTTGATGTAGTTAATACCCTTTTCATTCTCTAACTGTGATGGCAAAATTATGAAATTCATGCTAGGACATTCATATTCTAGGTAGGAATGAGAACCTCATCGAGAACTAGAGCATTTTTAGAGATACATTTGTTTATATCAACATGCACACTTTGACTATTAGGGTGATATATCTTTGCTATCAGAGCATATAACATGGATAATTTTTCCTCTTAAGTGAAAGTGTAATTTTGTATGTTTTGATGCTTGAAAACCGAGTCAAAATGTCCAACTCTCTCTAAATGCCTAAGGCTAAAACTTTGAGCCGGTGATGTGTAAAACTTGGGACTTTTTATGCCCTATTAGTATGTGATTCATAACAAGCAGAAGTGCAGGCACCCAATTTGTATTTCACTCGTATACACTTTGCTTGCCTATATGTATATCATCTCCAAATGCTTGCAAATTCAAATATGTTTTCAGGGCTTTTGTCTTATGTCTGTTAACTTCGTTGATCATATTTATGAACTTTTGATTATCACAGGATGATAAAAACATTGCTCATTTGACTCATGTTAGTGAAATGGAAAAGAAGTGTGAATCTTTGGCCAGAATTACTGCTATTTTGAAAGATGTTATTCAAAACAAGGTATTGTAAGTCAGAAATCACTACTTTTCTTCTTTCTTTCTCAGATTATTGTGTGAGTATGCCTGTGCTACTGGCTGCTTCAAATACCATATGAATAGATCAATTTACAAGATCCGAATATTAAAATAACAACCCTTTCTATCAGGATCGCATTATTGCCCGTCTGCAACAGCCTTACTCGCTTGATTGCATTCCTGTTGAAGCTGAATATCAGGTCAGGTTCTTGATCATTTCAACTTCTGATTTTGTATAGCAAATGTGCCATTCATTCATTCATGAACTTACACATGCGAACTGAAAATGCTGTACCAAATCTAACAACCTACATTCAGTTTTCTGATTATTTGTATTCCTTAAAATAGCTGGACATCCTTATGGGATTTCTGTACTAGATGTGTGGTTTTCTGAGCGGAATACACATTTTCAGCACTTTGTACCTATGTCGCCGTTTCTGGCGTTATTAATTTAACGTCGGGCCTTTTAGGCCTTTGGTTTAAAAATACACATTTTCATACTCACTGTGCTTGCTTGTCCTCAGAAACAATTCTCGGAGCTACTTCTGAAAGCAGCAAGTGACTATGGAGCATTGACAGCATCGGTTGGAGATTTCCAGTGGAGTCAAAACTTCAGAGAGTCGCCTGCTGTGTGGGGTGTAAGTAGAAAATGCCTTTTCTAATTAAGTAAATTAGTAGTCATATCCATACCAAATTCATCCTCTGCAAAACACCTTCCACTACGGATGCAAATGTTAGTGTTACCAGTGTCTAGTCTAGAGACGACAAATGATTTGTTATGTCAGTATAGGATGATTTTGTGCATTCTGATTGCATAGCCTATATTCTCAGATAGGATTAATGGCTTCTTCTATTTCCTTGAAGGAAATGCTGCGACCGATACCCGCTGCGCTTGCATCCTGCACCCGGTTCTTCGAGGCCATGTCTGCGATGAGGGAATCCTTTTCTACTCTTCAAGCACTGCGCGTTGGCCATTCTTCTTTGACAATGACCCCAGGTGGTGCCACTGATGATTCGAAGTTCTTGACGCCGCCTCAGTGGAGAGAAGGCTCTTTGCTCAATAGCTGGAAGCAAGTAGACGATGTAAACCCCGAAAGTGACGGACTCGACGGTATGAACCAGAGGAGGCTGTCATGGCCATCCTCCATTAACAGGGACATGTAGGTCATAGCTCACCAAGCAAATACCCCACCTGTTTACATTCTGTATAAATAGGATTGCCGAGGCTTGTCTTTGATTTGATTCTGTGTGGTTTGTTCTGGTCATTCGCAAAAGCTTTTGGCACGTGAGAGTATGAAAGATCAGAACTAATAAAAAAATTTCCAATAGGTTATTCAAAACTGTGGTCATTTCAGGGAGAGTTGTAGTGAAAAGGATTGTATGTTTATGCGTGACAAATTCTGATGATTTGCTGCGTGTCCTCTGCAAATCTCACTGTCTAACGACTGACGCAACTAACATTACTTGGTGTTTTTTGGGTTATATTCTGCCGGTGGTGCTGGGCCTGACAAATTACGCTTGGACATCAGATGGAAAATTAACCAAGGTTTGTTTCCGTATTGCCGCCTTGAGAAGGACGTAGAAGCGGTGTGCTGGGTGAGGTGCACCCATGCACGGTAGATCATTTCCTTTTCTTTTTTAAAAGGTCCTCATATATTCATCATAATCAACACCACTACAAAGATCTTTAGAAGTAACAAAAACTACACTGAAGTTCTTGTACCACCTAGCGATGACTATATGTAATACTCCCTCCGATCACTAATATAAGGCACATTAAGTAAAGTGTTCGACTTCAAAGATGAGTATAAAATAATCCATGTATTATGGTTTGGAAAACCTCCTCTACTTGCTACTCATTCTATGTTTAGATATTTTTGGGTGTTTCAAACATAGATAAATTGTATTCATATTTTTGCTAATCAAGCCAAATTGTCTAGCTCCTAGCAATAAAAGGCTTACACTAATTCAATTAGCACTAACGGTGTGGAATATCCTATTATCATTATAACGTAACAAATACGGTATATAAAAGTAACACGAGCTGAAATAACTTCACGTAGTATAAGGGCACGCAATTCATTGGATATAAATCACCCCTGCTCATTGAGAGCTAAAGTTACAACTATGCAAAACAGAAAGTAAACTAATCATGAATTGCAAGAAAATAAACATGCTAAAAATAGCAAGATACAAGATTTAATATATCTCCCCAAATTTGTGCTCAAGCCGGCACGATCCCTCTAAGTTGTTGGTACTGCAGGGTTGGCTGCTATTTAAGTATGTACGGAGTATACATGAATCGCTCACTTAATGCATGCCAAAGCTTCCTGGAGTAGCTTATTGGTCTCTTCGAGAGCGGCGATACAATGTTTTGTTTGTCAGCTGTCTCATGCAGGTTGGTGACGCCCATTCAATAGGTCTCGAGCATAGCCTTGGTAGTTGGTACCACCCTCTATCTTCTTTTCAAGCTTCCTAGAAAGTTAATCCCCGGTGTCACAATGAATAAGTGAGTGATTCATGTATATCTCAAGCTCCTATACACGCCCGCCGAAGCTGTTGGACGGCTTCTTGGGAATGCACATGGACTTGGCAAAGGATTGTGCCATCCACTCTTCTTGTGGCTTGACAGACATACGAGCTGCATTTGTGATCTTCTTGTTGGTGGAGGTGTGTGATGTAGTCTCTTCTTCATAGGTTTCAGCCAACAGCTTACAAATTTTGAAATCCTCCACATTAGTTGGATATCTCTTCCTTGTAGATGCCCTAGAGTAAGCCGATGACTCGACCAAACCCGCGACCGAGTTTGGCACCCTTCCACAGGACGAGGATGCATCTTCGGACACGGTCGCGAAGCTTCAATGGTCGCGGCCATCGTCGGGCATCTCTGGCGCCGTACGTGCCCACCAACTGTTCGGCCAAATTCCAAACCTAATGGGCAGGTTTTTCTTGTCTCATATGCATTATCAGATCAATTTTAGGATGCTAGTTTATTTTCAGATCAATTTTGGGTGCCGTAAGTCAATAAGAAATTTGTACTCAATCCAATGGATAAGTTGTTGTGCAAATCTTGGTTGGCCACAAGCATGGATCCTAGTTGTGAAACTGAGCAAAAAGGGTTCAAAGTATAAGGAAAAAATATACCAATTTTATCATGGACACAAGAACCATGTTAAGCCACATACACTCCATACCACGCGCAATGAGGCCTCCCTCCAATACTGATGGGTCGCCATCCAAAACTCTGTGAACAAGTTCAGCGCTTGTTGTGCCGAGTGAAAAATAGGAATCGAAGTGGCATTATCCAAAACACAAGTTTTCGTCCCTTTTGTTGAGTTATGTTGAATGATTCTTCCTTGCTAGATGGAGTTGGTTACAACTTTGTATCATCAAGTTGATAAAAAGTCATTCACTTTTGTACCCACTTTGTACCATTGTTTGGTTAAATTTGAATGAGAAACCGAAGTACTCGTTCTCCTCCAACGGTAATTCCTACTGCCCGGAATATGACAGGGGGAAGGGTAAGGCACAACGGAGATTTGGCGACACCAAGGAGATCAATGAGCGCAACTAGGAGCGGTTGATTCATTTGTGTATTGTTTGTTGAATTGGTAATGAATTTGATATTGTGTGCTATATAATCTACATGCATGTGTTTGCATGAAAATTAGGTTTATATTGTGAGGAGTGTGGTTACCCGGGCGGCCAAATGGGGGGTGGTCTACTCCTGTTCGCAGACACGTTCGGACTTCGGTCGCTTCGACGGACATATATGGGTCAAATTTGTACAGTCCAGTTGGAGCTGCTCTTACACCCAAATGAAGGAGTGCTCCTCATTTGTTAGGGAACTTATTGCTTGGAAGGATTGCACACAGTTCTTATCCAATACACTCAGAACACTCCACAACATATGTAAATATGATCTTTAGAGTAGAACATTTGGGGCTTTTATGCACACACAATAATAGAGAATATAGCATGTATGTATGCACATACACGACGTTATATTAGTGATGCTTTACTTAAGTGGAGGTTATGCCTGATACACATGAAAGAATACATGGTGGTGGAAGACCCTAAATCGCGTTGACTACGTGAGTGTGACTTTAGAAGTCAGCGTAGTTTCATTTATAAAAAACGTTGCCAACGGGGAATGATCCCTCCCTTGGTTATAGTTGCTAGGTAGGTGAGACATCCGGTTTATTCGAGTATGCCTCAGCTGGGACTCGATTTCTTGAGTATGCCACAACTCGGACTCGAACTTGGGCAGGCTTGCTCCACACCCGGAGCATCAGCCACCAAGCCAACGCTTGGTCCTCAGCGTAGTTTCATTTATCAGTGTTCGCATACGAAGTATTCGAAAGATTGAAAAAGCACTTATGTTTCTCATAGTTTTGCGCCTTCGAGCAAACCCTAGATATTTCAACTTCAATAATAGAAATAAAATACGGGTATTCATTTTTTAGAGCAAGGGCCTTCAATGTCTTTTTTTTTTACATTAGGGCCTTCAGTTTCTTATTTTTCTTCCTTGGAAAACCTTAATTATTTTTCTGAAGAGAGAAAAAAAAAGCATTCCAGAAAAACCTTGCAGGAAAGGGGCCCATCCTGGATACAAGTGATAAACCATGGACTCCATGGACTCCCTCATCATTCATCATATCCCTCACGCTCGCTGCAACAACCATTTCCACCAAAAACCCTAGATTCCTCCCTAGCACACCACCTCGCCGACGCGGAGCCCAGCCCGATGCCGCCCAAGGCCAAGAAGGACGCCGCGCCGGCGGAGCGCCCCATCCTCGGCCGCTTCTCCTCCCACCTCAAGATCGGAATCGTACGCCCCCCTCTTCCGCCCCCCGGATCCCCCCCGGTCCTCTCGTACTAGCTGGTGCTCACAGCTCGCTGCCTTACTTGGTTGGTGCGGTGGTAGTTCACCGGATCGAGCGGGGAGCATGCGGTGCTCCCAACTGCGATCGGGTTAGTTTAGTACTAGGGCTTAGGAGTTCGCTTAGCCGCCTTTTATGCGGGTTGGGCGAATTAGTTCACGATCTCTGGTGGTTAGCTCGCGGCACGTAGCTGATGCGTATCTCGTTCTCATGGATCCCGTGATTTTGGTGCTGATTTGTCAGATGCATAGGTGTGATTATATGGTGTGATTAATTTATTCTCTAGGTGTACTTATATGGGTTATAATGGATGCATAGATTGGACTCTGTTGAGCGATGTGGTGTTTTGTGTGTGTGTGTATGTTTCACTGGGTCTTATGGTGCGAGTAGGGGAAATATATTGTGGGAGAACTGCCTTATCAGTGTTAAAAACGCGCCCCATTTACTTCATTACTGCTAGAACACATCTGTTTTCTTTCTATGTGGAATGGTAATTATACATGTAACGTAGCGGATGTTATCTCCTCCTTAGGCCTTACTCGTTACATGTTTCTAGGATGGATGGTGTAATATAGCAGATGTTATGTGTAATTCAGTATTCTTGGGCACCATTAGCATGCTACTACTTACTAAAGCGGTAATTCAACACGTCTCAAGAGCTGCCACTGTGGCACTTTTTTAGTTGCTTTGATAGCGTTAGAGTTCTTGCTCTTATGTCTACTCTTCAATCTCTGATTTCATAACTCAATAATCAACTATTCTTTTGTTGGCTTTACATCATCTGTTCTTTTGTAGCTAAGTAAACGCTTGCTTTTAATTGTTATAATACAAGGAGATATGGCGTTTGATAATTGCTGTCTCGTGCAGGTTGGGTTACCCAATGTTGGCAAATCAACCTTCTTTAACATAGTAACAAAGTTGTCAATCCCAGCCGAGAACTTCCCTTTCTGTACCATTGAACCAAATGAGGCACGGGTAAATGTTCCGGACGAACGATTTGACTGGCTTTGCAAACTTTTCGAGCCAAAGAGCGAGGTTCGCTCTCCCCCCTGCTTTAAACTTTTGCAGTAATCTGCAGCTTGATTGGCTTATCTTTCACATGTATATTGACTGTTGATACCTCTATGCAGGTGGCTGCATATCTGGAAATCAACGACATAGCTGGACTTGTTAGGGGAGCTAGTGCTGGGGAGGGTCTGGGCAATGCCTTCTTATCCCATATACGTGCTGTTGATGGAATCTTTCATGTACTGAGTATGTTTCTATTGTAAAATCTCAATGATTCAACTATTAAATTATGCTTATTTTAAGTAAAGTTTCATTGGCTGTTGTTATCTTTATTGTTATATCTTAAAATTGATATATTGTCTGGACATCTTGGTGGTGAACTGAATGAAAAGACTAGGTGGTCATGTGATTGCATCTTTTGTTATTACTGATTGTATATTTTGTTATATATGTAATTGATTGTGGGCTATGATTTCAGGAGCATTTGAGGACTCAGACATCACTCATATTGATGATACAGTAGATCCTGTTCGTGATTTGGAAACTATTAGTCAAGAACTGAGACTCAAGGTTTGATGGTAGTTTTGCTTGATTTGTACATCAACTGAACAATTGTTAAACCTAGATGTAACAAGGTTCTGTTTCACTTCTGCAGGATATAGAGTTCGTGCAGGCTAAAATTGATGACCTTGACAAGTCAATGAAGAGGAGTAATGACAAACAGCTTAAGATAGAACATGAATTATGTCAGAGGGTGGGGTATCTTTAGAGCTCTGTAGCTTTGCACTTCTGTTCATTTCTATCAATCTGTTAGATCTCATGGATATTTGAATTACTTTACTGGCATATTATTCTTTTGTTAATTGTTTATGGGTAATTTAGTTTAAACTTTCTCTTATAACAGGTCATGGCCCATCTCCGAGACGGAAAAGATATACGTTTAGGCGATTGGAAAACTCTTGAAATTGAGATCTTGAATACCTTCCAGCTCCTGACGGCTAAGCCAGTTGTTTATTTGGTAGGAGTTCTTTTTAATCCATAATTCCATATGGCCCTTCATGTCCGGCTCTGTTTTTGAGTCGAGCGACTAGTCGCGACTAGTCGACGACTAGTCGATGAGTCGCAATACAAAGTCCTACTCGGCATCTCGACTCGACTCATTGGTTGAGTCGAGCGACTCAATCGACTAGTCTCGACTAGTCCATGTTTTTGAGTCGAACTCGACTCATGTGTTGTTTCTATCTGCCATTCATGTGGTGTTGAAGTGTTGAACTTATTTACTTTCATTTGGATATGGTTGCATGTAACTTAACGTTGGACCTGAACTGTTGTGTCTTAATTTCATTGTAGTACTTCTTTATTTGCTACCATATTCTTGATGTGTTGGATATTTGATCATTGGGCTGGACTGAGTGTTGAATTTCATTCTTAGTTTCCTACTTTTTATGCAAATCTGATTGTTTTTAGTGTTTGACTTGGACACTATATGGAGATGCCCAGGTTTGTATTTTAGACTATTAATAAGTATATAATTATATGCATGCATATAATATGGTAATTTCATGAGTCGAACATGAGTCTCGACTAGTCACGACTAGTCAAGAGTCGCTACCCCTAAACGACTCGTCGACTCAAAAACCATGATGTCGGTACCTTTTCGTAAGGGTAAAGTATTCATGCTTCTGTACTTATCCCATCAGAAGACAGCGGTGTCATTTTGGTTAAATGAATGGTATTATTTTAGTAGTTATTATTATAGCCTTGTCTAATGGTATCCCATATTTAAGCTGAAGTTTCAATCGGTGTGACAATATCCCAGCTTTGGTTGTTTTCTTATGTTATTGTCCTTGCTCTCTATCTGCTCCCGTTTTCCAACATTTAGTCGAGCCATTACAGAATGTTGACAGGTGACTGGTAATCGATCCCCTATAATTTCTTTCAGTATTTCTAGAAGTAGTAAGAACTAAGAAGTGCATACTTTGTAGAAATTAACTGAATTTCATCTGATCACAAGAAACATAACCATAAAAAACTGTTACATTTTTCTTTCCATAGCCTATAGCATTAGAATGGGGGAACTACTTTAGTTTTGTATGCCAGCTTTATTTCCCCGAAAGGCATTGGAAGACTCTTATAGTTGAAGCAGTTGTTAAAGTTTGAGCCTTCTTGGGTTGTTAAAGAACCAGCAAGTTATGCAAAAAGTGCCAATAGAGTTTGAGAGAAGTTGGAAAGCCCAAGATACATGATGTTTGCATCTGGATTTTTCCTTTTTGTCCAAAAGGTGCATCAGGATTTGTAATGGGAATATAGGAATTGTGGACTGTAGAAATGGTTGATGATGCCTAGATATGACGTTCATGTGATTAGTACTCAACTGTTGGGAATGGAAATGAGATGGGAGGCATAAGTCCTAATTGAAAAAGACTACTGATCTACGCAGCATTTGAAATTATATTTATACTAGCAGCAAGAGAATATGTCACTGATGTGTTGGCCCTTCCACATTCAACTCGAGTAATCATGCCAAATGGAAGTTAATCACTCTGCTAACTGCATAGTCAGCTTATTTGACTTGGTTAATCCTTCTGTTTGACCTTTTATCAATAACCAACCTTTTTGAAAGTAAAATGGAGCTGTGTTGTTTAGTCTAGTATGTTACTTTGTGCAGGTGAACATGAGTGAGAAGGACTACCTGAGGAAAAAGAACAAGTTTTTGCCAAAGATACATGCCTGGTATTATTTCTACCCCAAGTCTAATTGTTATAGCAAAACAGTAGATGAACTCATGCTGTAGGAAATGCAGTTACTTATTGCTGATTTTCCGTTGAAGTTTTGTTCATGTATTGTCTAATTGCTAAATTGTTTGGGCTTCTATCATGATAGACCTTGTTGTATATGATATTTGATCCAACTTGCTGTTGAATAGAGCAGTCATCTTATTTATGAACAGAATAAACCAATGTCTATCCTTGGATTTACGATTGCTGTATTTGAGGGTAAAATGTTGCAAAATCTATGGATCTTCCATACGAATACCAGTTGTTGTGTGCTGGGTCAAGGCCGAATGGCTCGTGTCAGCACTAAGCTAGGAGTCGCCCTAGCTGGAATTACTGTTCACGCGAACAAGATAAAGAAGTAGGTTATTATTTAGTTAGATGGGATATCTATATACTTTAAAAAAATCAGTTTAGTTAACACAAACTATATGGTTTGATTAGGGAAGTTGGGATTCTGTGCTTAGGTGTCAAGTGGAGTCCTCCCTATAAATGGGAAACTATGTACCCCATAAATCAACTAAGCAATGAACAAGAGTAAATTAGTAAAGATCTAATCGTAGTCCTCAACCTTCTCACACTCATCCCTGGCGCCATCGCTGGCTGACCCTCGCTCGTTGGAGCTGTACCCATCGTCTATGGACGAACCTTAGTCCTAGGACCATTACCCACCGTGATACCAAGGAGAAATCCACGATACGATTAAAGGCCTGAAAGTTGATGAAATAGCTTGTATGTTTTGAAGTATTCTTTACCCACCTTCTATGTATGAACCTCAGTCCTAGGACCATACCCACCATGATACCAAGGAAAACTCATGACACAAATGGAAGACCTAATATTTGGTGAAATAGATTATATTTTCTGAAGTATGTTGCATGTACTTCGTTGCGGTAAGAATTTAGTTGTAGCACACATGGTTGTGATTTTGGTTAAATGGATTTGATCTGATGATACTATATTCTATTTGCATAACTGTATTATACGCTTTCCTATGAAAAGGTAGCATTTGAATATTATCTAATATCAAACTATTTTCTATTCAGGGTGCAAGAACATGGTGGTGAAACTATTATTCCTTTCAGCTGTGCTTTCGAACGGAAAATAGTGGATATGCCAGCGGATGAAGCTGCTAAATATTGTGCTGAAAACCAGACAATAAGGCAAGTTAACATTCATTGCAACTTCTCTTTGCATCTTGTTTAACCTTTTCCCTCCACTTAATTGGTACTAAAGCTTTCACTACCGTGAACAGTTTGATCCCCAAAATTATCAAGACCGGTTTTGCAGCTATTCATCTTATTTACTTCTTCACTGCTGGTCCTGATGAGGTACGTATCGTATGCTTACGTTGTGCTTAAGTAGTGCCAGTACCATGTGCTGATCCATTATAAGCCATCTTTTACATCATGTTGCTAAAATGGTGGTGTACCTCAGCTGCCTTTTACAATTTTGGTGTGTAAAATTCTCATGCTTGTTCTTTGTACATTGGCACTTCTGTTTCAAAATAGACGATGTCCATGGAAGAATGCAATGAAATAACTTTTGTTTACCGCTTTTTTGAACCTTGGTTTTGACAAATGAAAATAATTTAATTTGATTTGTGATTTTTCCACAATTCTATTTTTACATATATATAAAATAACTGTCAAAGTTGTATCTTGTACACCAATTCATATCTGTAACTCATCTATTTTCAAATGGAGGATGTGTTAGATTGTTCAGTTGTAGTTAAAGCTTAAAATTATGTCTATTCATGTTTCGACTTGACTGTACGAATTTCTGATAAAATAATCCGACACTTATATTTTGGAGTACTTACGAGCTTGAATTCTCTATTCAGGTAAAGTGTTGGCAGATCAGAAAGCAAAGTAAAGCCCCTCAAGCTGCCGGTGCAATTCACACTGATTTTGAAAGAGGCTTCATATGTGCCGAGGTCCAATATATTTCGATTCTGTTGCTTTGAAATTGGAGATGGGAACTATGGATTTGTTTACTTAGACTGTCCACGCATTTTTAACCTGTGCACATGATTCATGATATGTCTCTAATCTTGGCATCAGGTAATGAAGTTTGAAGATCTAAAAGAGTTGGGCACTGAATCTGCTGTCAAGGTACACAAATGCCGTCATGAAAGTCAAAGCTATTTTAATTGCGTATCTTGATCTATACAAAATCATCAATGCTATTAGTTAACAACTCTTTGATGCTGATTGTAGGCTGCTGGAAAGTACAGGCAGGAAGGAAAGACGTACGTGGTGCAGGATGGAGACATCATCTTCTTCAAGTTCAATGTATCTGGAGGTGGAAAGAAGTGATAATTTGCCAAAAGATCGTAGCGATTTGACAGGTGGCTGCATTTTATCCAAAGTTGCGCATTTTGTTTAGTTCACTTGCAAGTAGCCAGGTTCCGGTGCTGATCCGATTGTACGTGGAGGCTATAGCTACCATATGATTTTGGGTCCTAAACATTACTGAAAGAATTTATGTGGTGTTGGTTCCAGGTATTCAGCTATGAGCGATTGGGTATGCTTTTTTTTATCGAGAATGTTTTGGCATGCTCTTTACCCTTCAAATCCGTTTGCTTCATATGTGTGCGAGAAGAAAAACAAACTGAAACAATTCGGTTTGGTATTGGAAGATCTCGTTTTATTACTGGAAAATAAAATAGGCCAGCCGTCAAATAATGCACGTAAACCTTTGCTAGAAGTGACGTCGGCGGCAGTAGGTAGAACTGCTGTTGTTGCTTCAGATGTGTGCGAGAAGAAAAACAAACTGAAACAATTCGGTTTGGTATTGGAAGATCTCGTTTTATTACTGGAAAATAAAATAGGCCAGCCGTCAAATAATGCACGTAAACCTTTGCTAGAAGTGACGTCGGCGGCAGTAGGTAGAACTGCTGTTGTTGCTTCATCTGTGTGCGAGAAGAAAAACAAACTGAAACAATTCGGTTTGGTATTGGAAGATCTCATTTTATTCTGGAAAATAAAATAGGCCAGCCGTCGATGCGGTAAAACTTTGTAGAAGTGACGTCGGCATCAGTAGGTTGAACTGTTGTTATGGATGTCGAACGATCTTGGCAGGATGTGTGTAGCTTATTTTACCGCTGCCAATAGAATCTAAGAATCTCCAACCGGAGAGACCCCATATTTGGCCCCCAAAGTGACGGGTCCGTGGACGCTGACCGAGCAACCCATATTTGGTGTTCTACAATCATAAACCTCATATTTGTCTCCTCAAATATATCCGGTCCATGCAGCTACGCTACGTGATTTTGCATTGTGCAAATTCAATCTAGTGCACAAATATACGCCATACATAGCAACTATAATTATCACTAAAATAAGTACAGCTCCCACTGCGTAATGGAGATGCATCTCCTTCCCGATGGCATCTTTCTTGATCTTCCTCATCTTCGTCCGAGTTGCATCCGTTTTGGTTTTGCAATCATAGACAATGCCGGCGAGATGCAATTCCATTTTCATCTTCTCTTTTCCGAAGCTCATCTTCTCTTCTTCTCTTCTTCAATCTTCTTCAATCTCCTTTCTTTTCTCCTCCAACTTCCCGTTTGAAACATGAACTTCTTCGAACTTTTCTTCTATCTTCTATTTTTCCTCAATCGTGAAGTTCAAATCCTCCAATATGCGCATCTTGCCTCGGAGGGACTCGTTCAACTCGGATATCACACCCCGGACATTGCAATTACATACTCTGGAATCCTACAATTCCACAAAATGCCACTAAAATCGACTCACATTGGACAATTTGGGGCTAATCTAAATATGGGAGAAAAACCTAGGACGTACCGAGGTGGAGTCGGAGGAGGTGGCCCCGTAGAGAGGGAGGGAGCTTGCCGAGTCCTCGTTGGTGTCCCAGGAAACCATGGCGGGCGCTCGGTGAGCTTTGGTGCGGGCGAACTTACAGATCGGGCGAAATGCGGGCAAATCTGGCGAAATGCAGCCGCCACGGAGATCTTCTACGACCGGGAAGGTTCGCGCAGGAGTGCGGACGACGACGGTGCGGGCGACCGACCAAGAGGGACGGCGGCGGCGGAGCTAGGAGAAGGAAACAACGAAGTGTCAAAAATATCTACTGCCGGGCGAGGGTTCAGTCCGATTTAGGGTGAAATTTTGTGGGTCCGAGTTGACAGGTCCGACGTGGCGAGCACCAGGACGGCCCCAAACCCTCCCCACATATGAGCTGGCTTTGGGGTTTGTCGGACACCCCGATCGTTTGGGCTGATTTTGAGGGTAGCGGTTGGTGATGGTTTTCGGCCCAAAACCTGCCTGGGCTGTCCGCCCAGATGTTTGGGGGAGGTTTGGGGTGGCCGGTTTTTTTTTTGCATGGTAATATGATTCTCATTGATAAATAAAAGACGAGATACAAAGTACGTATACACCGATCTTATAGATCTGGAAAGATAGGATAAACCTATGTGACAAACCAATGCCTATCCATCTTTTTCGGCACCACGGTAGCAATCACCAAAGAAAAAAAATAGACAGATCACCTCTTCACCCGAGTTCGACGCGGCTCCATCGCTGATCATCAGTTTTTCGGACCTCCAAAGTAGTTTGTCATAGGACAAACCATTGCCGTTGAAAGAATCAGACCGGGGCAGCACGACTCCGGACACGCCATCGAACTTCAGCACTGGCACCCCCGCACGATGACGTCAGAGTAGGGAACCAGAACCGTCAACCTTCAACCACGAACCCAGCACAAGGTGCACCATCTTCCAGCTGTCACCAGTGCAGACCACCGTCTGCACGTACTCCTGGAAGAATCCTCTCTGCTCCACCATGGCGCCGAAGACAACGCCGCAGCAACGGGGACAGAACAGGAGGAAAAACCCATCTGATGGAGTCGCCGCCGCCGCCTCGCCGACACCATCCATGAACCCTACAGCCACCGACCTGAAAGATCGGCAATCACACAATGCCACCAACTCCGAGACGCCGCCATGAAGAACAACGCCGGTGTGGGAGTAGAGTTGAGGCAGATTTATTTGCCCGGGCGTCGCTCCCACCACCCCAACGATGCACCATGCCAGAACTTTCCTAACCCTAACTACCATGCAAAAACGGGCCCCCCTCCCTCCTGCTGCCGGAGCAGCAAGTGGAAGGAGAGGGACCCAACTCTTTCGCCGGTGGAGTTTGGTGGAACAAGGGCCAAATCCTAGTCGTCTGCGGCGGCGGCGGCTTGAGGTGGCCGGTTGGAGATGCTCTTTAATCAAGCGTCGCATGTAATAGCTACACCAGTGGCAGGTCGTGGTACAAATACAACTTACTGCTTCGACATATTGTGGTCCATGCAACTTCTCTTAGAGAAACCACCGTGGCGCATTTTTTGATATTGGAAAATAGTTATACATCGTTTGTTAGTTTGCCACAATAGAGTTAAGACCATGTGCAGAACTTGTGGATGTAACCCTTATTTGCTTAAATAAAGAGTGCACCATGGAGGAAAAAGAGAGATGGAAGTGTTGTACGACAGCGGTGGTTCATAATGATCCAAATATAAACAGCTTAAGCGCTCACAAATAAAAAAAACTCTTGTTCATAATAGTACATTCTTACTTTGCTAAAAAGAATTTCTAACGATTGCACAAAATACCCCGAACACATGTCACTGGAGAACAGTAGGGAATAACCACGCAGGAAAAAGTGACCAAGGAACAAAAATAAACACACAAAAACATACATGGAAGTCTATATGGCAATAATAGTCGGGAAACAGAGAAATGATCACAAAATAAAAACAGGAAAAGAAGCCAACAAATTTTTGTACACGACAGCGTGTATATAGTTTCCTACCGAAAAGATGAAGTCTTCAACTTATTCAGTACTCCCTCCGTCACAAATTAATTGTCGCAAATTTACTAAATCCGCGACAATTAACCTGGAACGGAGGGAAGCTTATTGGGTCAAAGATGTCACACTCGCTGGAGCATATTGGTCTGCGGAGAGAGAGAGCCTGTGATTCTTGCGGTTCCTTGGTTCGAATCACGGCAGCATGACACTGACAGGCCTATCAAAGATCCAGCTAAACGGCACCGGGGTTGGCTTCTTCCGAGCCCTGTCCTGGGCCTTCTCTTCCATCCTCCGGATCTTCTCCGGCAGCGCGCAGACGTAGTCCCGCGCGCGCCTCCCCTCGCCGGACAGCCCCTCCGCGAGCTCCTCCACCCGCCACTGGCAGATCAGGTGCTCCAGAATGCCGCGGTAGTCGGACACCGTGTACACCCCAGCCTGCTGCGCGGCGGCGGCGTAGTGCGCGAAGAGGTCGGCGTCACGGCCGTCGTCCATGAGCGCGGCCGGCATTGTGATCCGGCGCCGCATCATGTACGCCATGGCGCGCACGGCGGCGTCCGGGTCGACCTCGAAGAGCTTGGCCACGACGCGGGTGTAGGCGGCCTCGTGCCGCTTCTCGTCGGCGGCTATGGCGCCGCAGATGCGAGCCAGCGCCGCGTCCCCGTGCGCGCCCACCTGGCGCGCCGTGTTGCCGTGGGAGATGGAGGTGGCGCGCTCCTGGAAGGCGACGTAGACGAAGCCGTGGTAGGGGGATGCCGGGGCGTGCATGGCCATGCCGGAAGCGATGAGGCGGTGCACGGTGCGCTCCACCTGCCGCATGTCGAGGCGGCCGGAGAGGGACATGTACCGGCTGAGCACGTCGCCGTGCCGGTTCTCCTCGGCGGACCAGCCGCGGATCCACCGCGCCCATGCGGTGCCGTCGGCGCCCGTGGCGTCGCGGGTGCCCTCGAAGCGGTTCGACATGCTCTGGTACGTGGGGAGCGCCTCCTCGGTGACCATGTTCCCCACCAGGCACACCAGCTGCGCGTCCGGCACTCCCTCCGCCCTGGCGCGGAGGTCGAGGCACGCTGCGTGGAAGCCGTCCGCGCCCAGCGCCGCCGCGTCCGGGAGAAGGTCCGACGGCTGCCACACCTCGTCCGGCGGCTTGAGAAGAGGCAGCATGTTCGCCTCCGCCCACGGCTCCAGATGCGCCAGCACTTCCAGCCTCTCCGGCGCCAGATACC
Source organism: Poa pratensis (assembly GCA_947311845.1). NCBI lineage: Eukaryota > Viridiplantae > Streptophyta > Magnoliopsida > Poales > Poaceae > Poa > Poa pratensis. Next base: position 40,497,242 of record CAMZMU010000070.1, read on the forward strand.
TCCTCCATTCCTCCTCCTCCTCCCGCCGCCCGGCGACCATGGCCGTCGATCCTCCTCTGCTACTCACCGCGCTCCGACACCTCCTGCGCGCCCCCATGCAAAGATGCGATTGCTTGCATCAATTAGTCAAGTATTTTCATGCATGGACGCCATTACATTCTTGAAAACAAAAAGCAGAATATATGTTGCTACTTGATTAATTACCAGGTGTTCATCGCAGCAGCTGCTGATGGCTTGCAGCAGTAGTCGCTGCTGCTGGCTGGTTTGCATGACGACGTGTACCCGAACCTAGCTAACATCGTTGCTGCTTCTGCTGCCGCTGTGTTCCTATCAGATGAGAGGAAGCAAATGGAAGACTGCAAGCACGTAGCGTCACATATGTATAGGCGACGCAGATAGCCAGGTTGGCAATTATTTATTCCACTACATGCCATTTTAGATAGGAAAAAATCCATTTTAAACCTTGAACTTGTAGAGGTCGGGCGAATCGACTTCAGCCCTGAACATGCTCGGTGCACCGGGAATGCGACTATCCTGGCCGGGATTGCAGGCTACTCTCACCGACATATGGGCCCCACGTGTAACACCCTTGTTTCTTAATCTGGCGGACGTAAACATGTGCGCGGTGCCGCGTCCGCAGGCCACCGGTAATAAGGTCGACCCGTTGCTGCCCCTCCCGCTGCCCTGCAAGGAGAGTGGCGGCAAGAAGGATGGCCCGCTCGTCAATGCCTCCACGCTACAGGCCCTACTTGCCGACTTGCATCTCTAGGCGCAGGCGTAGGGGGCAGCCCATCAACAGTATAGTGGTAGACATGGAGCGGTGAATGTAACACCCCGGCCCACCCCGGGCCGGGCCTGTCACCACTGACAGCTCTCTAGAAAGGGCCCACAGATCAACACCAGTCTGTTCTGCGCACTTTGTGCTCACTCATGCACACCCAGGAAGGACTTCCCGGTCGGTCACCCATCCTCAAATTGCTCCGAACCAAGCTCGCTTAACCCCGGAGTTTTTTTCAGATGAGCTTCCGGAAAAGAAGTTGCAACTTGTTGATATGAGTATCCTATCAATCCTGTTAAGCCGGCAGCAGCTGATTATGGGGATGGGTCTCGACGGCGGATAGAACGGCGCGGCCTACCCATGCCAAGATTTCAGAAAGAAATCGAGCGAGCGGTCATGGTGGGCACCTCGAACCACCGTTCGCCGAAACAAGTAGCGCGAGGAAGGGGGCGCCGGGGGCTGGGCTCTGTCCTGGTGGCTAATCGGGAGCGGACATAGCAGTTGCAGGTGCGGTGGCGGACGAAATTGCCGGCTGCCCGAGATTGGACATAGAGACGTGAGATAGAAGATGTATATAACATGTGGGCTAATCTTAGTCGGTGAGAGTAGTTAATTATTCAATTTGAGTTTTTTTAGTGGAAAACATTTGCAAGGTTCAAAATAGACCGTGATTTCGACTTCATGATTCGATCTGCCCAACCTTTAGGGTTTAAAATGGATTGCCCACAATTTTCAACGCAAAACCCCGACTTGCCTACGGATGTGTTTGTGAAATCTGTGTTGTCTACTAGTATATGTGCATGCACACACTTTCATGAGAAATCGTTACTTACTTATTTTTCATGAAAAGGAGTGGAGAGTATATGCCTGCACATGTTTTAGTTTGTAGACGAGATAGCCAGGTTGTCAGTTTTTTATTCCACTACTCATGTCCATATTTTTCAACGCACATCCCTGACTTTTCCTACGGACGTGTTGGTGAAATTTTGTGTAGTTTTCAACTATATATGCATGGACACACTTTCATGAGAAATATGGCATGGTGTTACTTTTCGCACGAAAAGGAGTGGAGTATATGAATGCACATGCATGTTTAGAACATCATCTACTCCCTCCGTGCATGAATATAAGACGTTTTACCTTGTTGTCAACCTACACGCTAAAATAAGTAAACAAGCAAACAAAAATTTGTTTACATATATTTGTATACATGTGCATGTGGGAAAATGGTAAAATATCTTATATTAAAAAACGGAGGGAGTATTTACCTGCTACACAGATGTGGTACTAATTGGCTAGAAGATGATTTATGGTGACTTGGTCTGTTGGTCACCATGATGTGATATTGATGTAATCAAGCAGAAGACACGGGGAGACAAGTAGAGGTGACTCTAGGTTAGATGCACATTAACTACCAAACATAGATCGAAATAGATGAGTACTGCTAGGTTACATGCGCATCAACGAAGCGTACAACATACTCTCAAAAGGAGTAGGTCGACATACTCGTTTTGAAGCATTTATATGAATATATTCGGTTACCTACTTGCTTTGGATATGCCCACATGGATTTTATGAGGGAGGCCGGCCAATCAAACATGACAGCCATTTTCTTCTCAAGCACACATTCTAAGAGCCATTTTCATTTCTGCGTAATGGTACACTAAAACAACCTCAGTACATCTGCACAGGTGTGATATCAGATAGTTAGACGGTAATTGTCATTGCAGCGGTGAACAGTAAATTCAAAAAAAATGTCAAACAAATTCAAAAAAATCTGAATTTTTTTGGCATGCAAGATGTTTGGGTGCGCAAGGTTTGTGCTGTTCGGACATTCGACGAGCTCTCGGAAAAAAAAATCGGCTCTTAACAGTTCACCTTTTCAAAGTTTCTCAAAGACCCATCATAAAAATTGTTATGTTGTTGGATTTGCGCTTGGTCCAGCAAAAGCCGTCTGATTTGGACTTTGGACACACGTACAGATCCTCTACGCCATGCAGCATGCAACAGTGCACTCTAAGTGATTTTAAATAAAAATGCAGTTTATTGTTGCATGTTCAAATTTTAGATTACGATTCCTGTTTCTGTATTTTTTTTTTCCGTCATTGCCAGTCAGTGTAGGCTATCACTTTTTTCTTGAGCGAAAAGTGTAGGTTGTCAATCAATAATCTACCAAAAAATTCCTCCTGTCGATCCTGGTCCATAATCAATTTGGATCTTGGAGTAATGAAGGGCCAATAAAAGAAAATTAGGCTGCTCACAGTGGGGAGTAACATAGAGTAGTAACACGCGGATGTTACTAACCTATGTTACTACCTCCATAGTGGGGAGTAACCATGGTGTGGTGTCATGTAAGACTTCATTTATTAGAGTATAGACATATTTTTTCTTGATATGTGTGATGTTACTGTAACTAGCTAAGTTACCACAACATCTCTGTCCTAATTAACTACTTGCCACGTAAACAAACTTGTCTTGAATTATATGATGTTAGCTAAGTTGGCACGGGCAGTACCGAAACCTTGCTTTCGGCACGCACCGTGACGACGCCGCGCTAGTTTTCAAATTTCTCCAAAACGCGTGCTAGATTCCGAATAAACTTTAAAAAAATTCTACAGAGATGTGGTACTAATTGGCTAGAAGATGATTTATGGTGACTTGGTCACCATGATGTGATATTGATGTAATCAAGCAGAAGACACGGGGAGACAAGTAGAGGTGACTCTAGGTTAGATGCACATTAACTACCAAAGATAGATCGAAATAGATGAGTACTGCTAGGTTACATGCGCATCAACGAAGCGTACAACATACTCTCAAAACGAGTAGGTCGACATACTCGTTTTGAAGCATTTATATGAACATATTGGGTTACCTACTTGCTTTGGATATGCTCACATGGATTTTATGAGGGAGGCCAATCAAACATGATAGCCCATTTTCTTCTCAAGCACACATTCTAAGAGCCATTTTCATTTCTGCGTAATGGTACACTAAAACAACCTCAGTACATCTGCACAGGTGTGATATCAGATAGTTAGACGGTAATGGTCATTGGAGCGGTGAACAGTAAATTCAAAACAAATGTCAAACAAATTCAAAAAATCTGAATTTTTTTGGCATGCAAGATGTTTGGGTGCGCAAGGTTCGTGCAAAGTTTTGTGCTGTTCGGACATTCGACGAGCTCTTGGCAAAAAAAAAAAAAAAAACAGCTCTCAACAGTGCAACTTTTCAAAGTTTCTCAAAGACCCATCATAAAAATTGTTATGTTGTTGGATTTGCGCTTGGTCCAGCAAAAGCCGTCTGATTTGGACTTTGGACACACGTACAGAGCCTCTACGCCATGCAGCATGCAACAGTGCACTCTAAGTGAGTTTAAATAAAAATGCAGTTTATTGTTGCTTGTTCAAATTTGAGATTACGATTCCTGTTTCTGTATTTTTTTCCCGTTATTGCCAGTCAGTGTAGGCTATCACTTTTTTCTTGAGCGAAAAGTGTAGGTTGTCAATCAATAATCTACCAGAAAATTCCTCCTGTCGATCCTGGTCCATAATCAATTTGGATCTTGGAGTAATGAAGGGCCAATAAAAGAAAATTAGGCTGGTTTCGGACCTTGGAGTAATGAGGCCTAGGCTAGCTTGCTGTTTCGAGCCAATATACCTAAGACTAGTCACAATGTGGAGTAACTTAGAGTAGTAACATGCATATGTTACTAGTTACTACTCTATGTTACTACCTTCACAATGAGGAGTAACTTATGTGTGGTGTCATGCATGACGTCATTTATTATGTTGTACACTCATTTTGTCTAGAAATGTGTGATGTTACGGTAACTAGCTATGTTACCACAAACACCTCTCTCTTCATTAACTACATGCCACATAAGCAAACTTGTCTTGAAATGTGTGATGTTACTAGCTAAGTTAATTCCATTGTGACTAATCTTAGGCTTGTTTCGGACCTTGGAGTAATGAGGCTTAGGCTGGTTTGCGGTTCGAGCCAATATCGAAACTGCTTCAGGTACGACAATACTTGTCCGATCTCTGTACGATACTTCCCACCTTGGGCTAATTAATCCTCCCTCGTGCCCAAGTCCAGCCCAAGCTCAAGACGCAGTACTACCCAAAAAATCTGTCCAGTAGTCGATCTCTTCCACAGAAAAAAAAACGTGTCGACCTCTTCCCACTTTACCCTTTCACGTCTCCTCTCCATTCCTCCAAAACATGATTGTCCATGTTCTTCATGATCCTTTCCTTACAGATCTGCAAATCAATCTCACTCACAATTAATTTATAACGAACTCCGATCGACGATCACACAACAATTTGCGGCCACTCGGCAACACTTAGTGTAGACCGAGCGCCATAAAAAAACACTACAAAAAAAAGATACTCGACAAAGCAGGTGATATATGCCGAATGTTTTTTAGGTGTGACGCTGGCAAAATGAGACACTCGGCAAAGGGTGCCTTACGCAGTATGCCCTGATCGGAACCTCACAGAGCCGTAACAGTCACGCCTGCCTTCGCCCCATACCTCAGCGGCCGTCGCCGGCGACCAAGATTGTGTCGGCTCATCCCCTTTTCTCCCCCCCACGGGCTGAACTCCGCTGGAGGCCTCCACGCTCTCTCCTTCCTCCTCTTTAGTGGCCAAATCATGCGAGGGGTGGGGCGTCTTCCAAGTCGTCGATACGGAACTTATCGCCGGCATGGCTAGGCCGACGCACGAGTCTCACCGATCCCAAGCTCTTGTTCGATATTTCGACAGCCACGTGCATGGCAAGGTGGTGCAAGATAACCGTCGGACAATCGTTTGGAAGACATATGTTTCCGGAGCCGTCAGATAACCGTCCGACAATCGTTTTGGTCACTTTTTTTTGCCGAGTGCGATATATGTGGAGTTCCAGTAAAACACTCGGTGTATAATGTTTCACCAAGTGAAATCCTCTACACAGGTGAGTTATTAGCATAGAACCACCACATTTCACGTGTAATTTCGAAAAACCACCAGTTTGGGTTTTGATCACAAAAAACCACCGGTATTCGCGAAATTTGTTGCAATGTGCGCTAAAAGTCGACTAAACGTGAATTGACACGATTTCTGACAAGGGGACCTAAGTGATGACGTGGCACTGTTGACTCTTCAGCCTAATAAAAATAAAATAAAAATGAAAATTTTAAACCAAATTGCCCCCGTCTCTCTCCTCGGTCTTCTTCTCTACACATCTCGGACTGAGACCGGTGGCGGAGAAGCGGCGACGGAGGCCGGTGCCCGTGGCGCGGATGGACGCGGACTGAGACCTCCCGGAGCAGATCGATTCCGGCCGCCGCCACCCCATTCCGGCCGCCCGTCCGCCCATCCTTGACCCTTCAATCCCCCTGTCAGCCAAGATCATATGCAGCGCTGCCTCTGCTGCCGGCCCGCCCCCGTGTGCGCGCGCTAGGCATGCCCTCGAATCCTCGATGCAAGCTCTGAGCCGCCGCTGATCTACTCAGTCGTTTCTGGTCCTTCGCGTGCACGATGGATGGAAGACTAGTTCCATCGGTGGACCGGCCAGCGGCCGCCGCGCGTGAATGAACATCTAATCGCTACGCATGGATGGCCCATTTGTGCATGCTGCTAGCAGCACGATACCGAGCTGTTTGATTGTTCATCGCTACAACTTGTGTCACCCGCTCATGCAAACAGGCGGCGGCGGCCGGGAAACATGCGGGAATCGAGCGGCGACTGAGACCTCCCGGAGCAGATCGAAGCGCGTCACCGCCTCCGCCTCGACGTTCTCTACCACTCCGAGGAACAAATCGAGCCGGGACGCAGTACATCTCTGGGAAAACGAGCTCTCCTTCCACTCCGGCCACCGTGCTCCGGGCAAGATCGCCGTCGACTCGGAGCTCCTCCGTCCTCTCCGAGAACCCGCACGCATCGAGGGTGAGCTTGCGGTTGTCCTGGACATCTCCGTATTCTCCCTCTCTCCCTAGATCGCTGTGTCGTTGTAGATCGCCGTCGGCTGCCGCTGGTCGCCGTCGTGCGCGTCGCTCCGGCGACTATTAGGTAGCAGCTCCGCCCAAATATGGTTCCCTGCAGTACAGTGCGTCGAACGCACCCAATATCTCGTACTCACACGTCGAGCTGGTGCTCGACGCCGGCGCGGTCACCGCGTGCGCGCCCGCTCCGGCCGAACGGCACTGCATTTGAGTTGGTCAAGCTCATTTTTATTTTATTTTAATTGGGCTGAAGAGTCAACAGTGCCACAGCATCACTTACAGGTGGGTCCCCTTGTCAGAAATCATGTCAATTCACGTTTAGTCGACTTTTAGCGCACATTGCAACAAATTTTGCGAATACCGGTGGTTTTTTGTGATCAAAACACAAACTGGTGATTTTTCGAAATTTCACGTGAAATGTGGTGGTTCTATGCTGTGAAATGTGGTGGTTCTATGCTAATAACTCACACAGGTCGGTGTAGTGGCTGCTAGCTAGCTAGAACAGTCCGTCCAAGTATGCATGAGCAAAAGTGATAAGGGAAGGAAAATATCTAGCTCCGCTCTCCGCCCCTGTCTTTCCCCTTGAGAGTCACATCTCCCTCTCTAGCGCCGCCCCGTTCCTTCTTCTTGCTCGGCGGCCATGGTGGCCAGCAAGGGGATGGAATAGGAGGTCTGGCTTCCTTGTACATATTAGTTGTAGGATTAGTAGTAGGGTTGCCTGTAGGGCGTTTGGCTATATGCCGTATGGGGTGTCCTGGTGCTTCCGAGCTGCGGCCAGGAGTGATTCTCGGCTGCTCCGGCGAGCTCCTGCGGTGGGAGACGACGGAGTGGGCGGAGGAGAAAAGATCCCGACTAAATAAGCTCGATTTCGGCGGTGTCGATGGCAGCGCTGCTTCATCAGTTCTTCTTGTTCCTCTTGGTCAAGGTGGTCAAGACGCAGAAAGTGCTGGCGGTAGCGGCTGCTCGAGGTCGGCGCTGCAGCAGGGGAGAAGCGATGCTTCTCTTGGGAGCGCTCCAACGCCGGCTAAGGCGACGCCGACGTATCTTCTGGCCTCAAGGTGGCCGCTCCCTCCTCTCCTGTCGGCAACGGTGTTCACCGGCCGGCGCCTGATGGTCTTCAACCTCCACGCGCTTGTGTCGCAACGGAGGCCCTTGGCTAGCTTCGCAGCGAGCTCCCCTCTCACCGCCCCAAGTGGTTTCGTCCCCGGCGACGGCGAGAGCGGCTGCGCGGCGGCCGGCAAGAGCGGTGGTCATGGAGCTGTCCTCGATTGCTTCTTCCAAATTTTTGTTGGGGACCTTTGTGCTAGAAGCAGGGACTTGGATGTAATTTTCATTTTCTTTGAGTCTCTTTATGTAAGGTGTTTGACCACCGACGATGACAATGAATGAAAAGCTTCAGGGACCTTCGGGTCCCTTCCCCTGTTCAAAAAAAAAAAAAGAGATAAGGGAAGAAGTTAAAAGGAAATTTTGTTATTTGACATGTGGGGCTTGAAAGCAGGTCCGATCCCAAGTCCTGTTCCAGCCCAACACAAAACCCAAACCGCTCGTTGCCAAAACGCTCGTTGCCTCGCTGCCAGTTGGGATCGTACAAGAATCGGATGTAAATCGTCGTACGTATAGCAGCGCCGAGCCAATATATATACCTACCTTCAAAAGCTATATGCATGACTAGCCAATATTTTGCCTGAACTTCTTTTTATTTTTGCTAGGCAAGAAGAAATGAAGTTGGTAAATGGGCGTAATCAGAAATGCAAGCACACAATATTTTGTATCTGTGACATGCTGGAGTGATTATGGATCGATCTTAGAGCAAGCGTGTGTACAGTGGTTGAAAAGGCAAACCTGTGGAGTGATAAAGAAAATGTTGACGCCGCCCTTGCTGTTAAGTGCACATGCATATAACACTTGGTGAAATTGCTATGATATGTTAAAAAGGGTCACGCCAGCTAGGATGTTGGAGTTCAATCCCACAGATAAGCTAAGTGGAGCTAGGCGTGGCCACGTCCGCTAAGACGGAGCGTATGGATTTAGTTTAATGCACCACCTTTTACATTCACTTGGTGCGAAATGTTCCACGACTCCATTGGCAGGCAGCCAAGTACATGACTAGGTAGTCGCTTGGCTTGTAGATAGTACCTGTAGGTTTAGTTTTAGCCTTTGTGCTTTGTTTGCCTCTGGCGTGTGAGAGTAGGTCACCGGATCTTGGCGGCCAGATCCGATGCGCCGTGCTCTTCTTCCTCCGAGCTGCAGTTCGCCGGTGGCAGGTGACGCTGCAAGCGACGTCGATGAAGGCGCGCATCTCTCTAAATAAGGTACGCACATGAAGCATCGATCTGGAGCTCTCCGGCCAGCTCTGGATTTGGGTTCTTCTTCGTCTTCTTGTTGTGGTGCTCCGGAGGTCGGAGTTCATGGTGAAGAGGAGATCGACCAGCTTTTATATGGCCGAATCCCTAGTTATCTGCTGCGTCTTCTTTGATTTGCCTCCTCTGCCCAGCAAGGATGCAGAGTTTGATGGTGAATCGGTGCATATTGTTTGGTGGTGGGGAACTAGGTTCAGTGGGATTTCTGGAGATGAGGAGCTTTTTCTTCTATGCCGAAGCGGATGCGGGAAGAAGAGAAGGCGACTTGTATCCGAAGTTCTGCGAGGAGATCGTTCGACAGCGATTTGCGGAGATCCTCAACGGCGGCGTCCTCACGCCTCTGTTATCCATGGCCAGAGAGGCCACTCCGTGCTGGGGTGCTGTTCGCACCACGGCTTCTACAACCTCCAGGCCGGCGAGCCATCTCGGAGGCCCTTCCTCAGTTTTGCGGCGGCAAGACTCGTCTCACCATCGCCAAGTGGTTGCGTTCCCGGCGATGGCGCTGGCGGCCGTGGCATCGAGCTGATCGCTCTCGGTGGAGAAGGACTTGATTGCACTCTTTATTTTCTAGTTAAAGTCCTTTTTGTAAAAGCCAGGGACTTGGATGTAATTTTCTATTTCTTTAAGGTCCTTGATGTAATTTGTATTCCCACCGTATAATGCAGTCTGGACCCTTCGGGGTCCATCTCCTTGTTAAAAAAAAAAGTTTATTTTTCCTGACGAAGGGAGAGCAGCCGGGAAAGGAGAGAAAGATGCAGAGGCTTCGGCCACCATGGCATGGCACCTCCAATCCAAGTGCGGCTTTTTCTTAAAGCGGGACAAGGATCGCACCTTACCACCCCCATTAGCATTTGGTGCGGTAAGAAGGATGGCCGCAAATGGTAAGGATAGGCAATCAGACCCATGATGTGGGGCTAAAAATGTTTTGACTCCCGAGTTCCAGTGATCTGCTATTACATTTACAAGTTCCAAAAAAATTAAAAAAATTCCGGATGTAGCCAATGGTGTATCCCACAAACATGCAAAATATCAATTACAAATACATACTTAGATTCACAATTTTGTTATTTTCGTGTAGCTCAAAATACAATGCGTTTGAAATTGATTTTTTGCACGTTTGTGAAATACACTATTGACTATATCCTTTTTTAATGTAACTCATAAATAATTTTTTGATTTTTTTTCAAATTCCAGGATCGCTGAAACCCGGAGTACGAAATCTCCACATGTTTGTGGGGAGGTAATTTTTTGAATAAAGGAAGACACGGATTCTGTCTTCATCCTCATTTTTCCAAACCAAACGATAAATAAACAACCCTAAACTTGGAAGAGAGGACGACGTGTGTTATGTTTTGGCAATTGGCAGGCAGGCAATGAATTCACTGGGCGGGCAAGAAAGGACCTCCAGCAGCAACAGACCATGGTGGCGCGCAATCAATTTGACAGTGTAAACAGCACTACTGTACTGTCCTGCATGCCCTTTGTTGACACCAAGGCTCGGCGGCGCCGTTGTTCATGTTGTTGCCTAGCTTGCTCAAGCGAAGGCCAGCGCAGAGTACTTTTTTGCATTGCCACCTGCAACTGTTCTCTTGAGGTGATATGGAGTAAAGTAACTGTCGCCGGCCGGAAATATGAATGCTCGTATGTACTACGAAACTTCACCATTCAAGTTCGTTTCAGGGAATCGTCTCTTCAATTCAAAGGCCACCACTGCATTCAAAACATCAAGATAGGACAGGGAGGGAAATGATTGTACTGTACTGCGCAGGAGCCACGGTTGGCAGATGGAAGCATCGAGGTGTCCCTTGGGCGAGGTCCTTCAATGAATGTGTGGGTTTGACGACATAACAGGAGGCACTGAAATACATTTGGAAATACGAAATAGGAATTCGGTTAATCAAGTAGTTCCTCTGAAATCTTATAATATTCCTTTAAATCAAATGGGCACCTAGAATTTTGTTGGAAGAACAGGAGCCAGAGTAGAAGTAGCTGGCATTTTTTTTCACCACCCTGTTCGACCCACACATTCATTGCCAGTAGCACAAAGAGGTGGCGCTTCCATACTTCAGGGGAAAGGTTATTAGGAGCCTTACTTCTTTAACGCAGATGGTCCTTGCACATATAAATGGGGACTCACGTAGTGCTTTGAGAAAGACATGAATAAATGTTGTACTAGGAGAAAATTTACGTCGATTCAAATTTCACTTATATCACAGTCCTACCAAGAAACGAGGATGGCACTGCTGGTCGGACCCTCTTGGCCAATAAGGTATGTGTCAATGCACCGTCTTAGCACGTTATTATATGAATAATAAAAACTTAAGTAATACAATGCATTATATCTTATGGGTTGTATCTAAATTTAATAATTTAGGCCTCATGCATGCATGTGATTGGGCTAGCACTTTTTTTTTTGTCTATGCCCACATGCAAAGTTTGTATGTTAGGCAGGTGCCAATGCAGGTTTCTTAGCGATGTACCCGTATGGACAGAGTATGTGCACAATTTTCTACCCATGTGTAGTATGCATACCCTACCTGTTAAGTCGTGGGTAGGACATGAGTATAGCCTTGTATCTGTGGGTATACTCATACCCTACCCGTTATATAGACATGTGTACCTTAACCTAGGTTAAAGTTATCATCAATTGTCAATTTGAGTTCAGATAATTGTCATGTACTAATCTGTTTGTTATTGAGTTACTTATGTACTATTCAATGTACCCGTTCGGTACCTAATGGGTGTGGGTACCCGTCGGGAATGGGTACGGACAAAGTTTCATACCCGTTGGTAAGGGTATGGATATAATTTTGTACATATTAACTATACGGGTATGGGTATCGTATTGCTCTACCCGCACCATGCCCTACCCATTGCCATCCTTAGTCACACTTGAGTTCTTAATCTTGTGGTTGAAGCTTCTTATCAGTTAATTAGTTGCTTAAGTTATCTGGAAATTGTTTTTCAAGCTTCAGTAACTCTTTTTTTCCTCGTCTATTTATTTAGATATAAAGCCTCATCTTATTTGCTCATAATATATTTCTCTTTATCTCACAAGCATGAATTTAGCCTATATCTTATTTATTAGCTTCTCTATTACTTCATCAGGTATTAATTTCTCTAAGCTTTAGGTTGTTATATTATTACTAAAGCATCTTTTCTATTCAAGATACGTCTGCTAGTCTTATGTTGCTTCATAAGTATATCCATTGCTAGATTATAATCTTGTGTTAAGTTTCATATCCTCAGTTTTTATTAGAGCAAATTTCTTAAACTCATATATTCACCCCATGTAGTCGTATATATTGACTTGTCAATTGCGCTCGATGTCGGGGGTACACAGTGACGTGTTTGTGTGTGAACTGGTTGACAACCAGAACACTTACGGGCTAGCTGGTCCCAAGGTTTTAGAGCGAGAGCAGGGTTGAAGGATTTGTCATGTGAAGAAGTCGAAGATCACATGTACATAAATTAAAATAGACAAATAGGGTAGGGAGACTTAGTTTTGTCTTTAGCGTTGACGGATGTGGGTTAGTTCCTTCGGGTGGTAGACGATGGGTGTCGGGATGCCCTTCTCTTTGTCTTCGTTTGGCTTCACATTTCCCTCACTTGGCATGGGTTTGTCGTGCCTCTCATTACTCCTCCAAGTCGTGGGATTGTCGTTGATACATGGATCCGAGGGACCAACGGTCGATGGTCGACGTCCCTAGGGTTCATTCTCTGAGGGTTGAGTTTATGAAGAGGCTCCGGTTCCGCGTTATCCCTTGTATGGCTCCTCGACGATCCCACAAAAGGCTCCTCGATGACCCTCGTACTACTTCTCATTCTCCTGCATCAGCTTGGTGCTCCTCCTTCTCCTTCCAAGCGGCACAGTGTATTCGTCCACGATGACGTAGTACAAAGGCAACACAGTGGTCGTAGCATGGTGGTTTAGCGGCGTACCAGCAACACAGTTGCCGTGCTTGGGTAGCGCGCTTGTCGGCGATGGCGCGACAACGACGCTCCGGCGAGGTGGCACATCAAGCAAGGAGGAGAAACTCCTCAACTCTCCTTATGTTCCCTACTAAGTGAGAAATTGGGTTGCATATGAAGCCACATCTCCTTCTCATGAGGCGGTGGTGCTCTATATATAGGCAACTTACATGAGAGATTACAATGCATGGCATGCAATATCCAAAGGAACATTCTTCCCACATAAGAAAATATCCGCTGGCTTACTCCTACGGAATATCCATTTTGGCTAGCTCTACAGCTAAAGCATCTTTTATATTATGACCCTCTAACATTGTGGGTAGGAGAAGGGCTAACTTATAATTACATATAGATCCTTATAGGGATTTTGCTTCTATCTACTCCTTTTGAAAATTTGGAGCACTATTGCTATTTATCTGGTAATTTTATCTATGCCGACATGATGAGTGCAGTAAATGCTTTGCGAATATGCGATGAGCCCGCTTTATGTTTTCGACCAGTTGGGCCCATGAGTGTTGGCCCACATGTTTGGGGGAGAGGGGGGGAGGTATTGGAAGTCTTTCTCGGACTCGCATTGTAATTCCTAATTTCGTCAATACTGGAATGTTTAGTTGGGCGAGTATTTCGTAAATATGCAACGTGACCGATTTCGGTTTTTAGAAAATCCAACGTCGTGAGCTGTTGTGGTCTTGTATGGCACGCACTAGATATCGCCCTATGCAAGCACAAGCACCGACTCGCCCGTAGAGGGCACCCCAACGGCGTCGGCACATTAGTTTGTTTCTTATTCACTTTCTTTTTGCGACTTTTGTTTCTTTTTCCCGTTTCCCTTTTTCTTTTTCTTTTTATTAATCAGATTTTGAAATCCAAACTTTTTGGATCTAACCTTTTTTTAATCTAAACATTTCAGAAATCTGAACCATTTTCAAATATGATTTTTTTCAACTCCAAACTATTTGAAAAAAATGAACATTTTTCAAAAGAGAACAATTTTTAAAAATCTAAATCATTTTCAAAACATTGTTGAAAATTTGAAACATTTTAAATGAACATTTTTTAAATATGGACATTTTCTAAAATTCAAACATTTTCAAATCTATACTTTTTCAAAAAATGGATTTCTTAAAATGTGAACCTTTTAAAATCTGAACATTTTAAAATATGAAAATAAAGGAAAACCGAAAAATCGCTAGCTGTATTGGGCCGCAAATCCGGCCCAGTAACACATATTGCAGCGGGGTGATCCCCATCATTCGGGTGAGTCGAGCCTACCAGGGGTGGCCCTATACATCGGCCTCCTGCGAGTCGGAAGGAGCGCTCGCCCGCACGCGGCACGACCTCCCTCGTTCGATCGCTAAATGGGCCCGGCGTCCGGCCCAACGCCTCGCTCCACACAACTACAGCGTGCACGGACGAGCGCAGTCTGCGCCTTTTTTCTCTCGTTTTATTTCTTATATTTTTGCGTGTCCTTTAATCTATTTTTCGTAAATGTTTCCATTATTTTTTGAAAATGAACATTTTTAAAAAGGAACCATTTTCAAAAAATCGGAACCATTTTTAAAATCTGAACCATTTTTCAAATCGGAACCAATTTTTAAATAGGAATCATTTTCAAAAATAGGAACCATTTTCAAAAACCAGAGCTGTTTTTAAAAATCGGAACCATTTTCAAAAAATTGGAACCATTTTAAAAAAGGAATCATTTTTAAAAACCAGAACAATTTTTTCATTCAGAACCATTTTCAAAAATCGGAACCATTTTTTCGGTTTGGAACCATATTCTAAAAGGAACCATTTTTCTGGTTCGGAACCATTTTAAAAAAGGAACCATTTTCGAAAAACGGAACCATTTTTTAAATAGGAACCATTTTCAAAAATCGGAACCATTTTAAAAAACCAGAACTGTTTTTACATCGAACCATTTTCCAAAAAGCGGAACCATTTTCAAAAAGGAACCATTTTTTCATTCGGAACCATTTTCAAAAATCGGAACCATTTTTTTGACTCGGAACCATATTCTAAAAGGAACCATTTTTCGGTTCGGAACCATTTTAAAAAAGGAACCATTTTCATAAATTGGAACCATTTTAAAATCAAACTATTTTCAAAAAAAGCGGAACATTTTTTTAAATCGGAACCATTTTCAAAAAGAACCATTTTTAAAAATAGGAACCATTTTTTTCATTCGGAACAGTTTTCAAAAATCGGAACCATTTTTCGGTTCGAAACCATCTTCTAAAAGGAACCATTTTTCTGTTCGGAACCATTTTGGAAAATCGAAACCATTTTCATAAATCGAACCATTTTCAAAAAAAGGGAACATTTTTTTAAAATCGGAACCATTTTTAAATCAGAACCATTTTCAAAAAACGAAATAATTCTAAAATGGTTCCGATTTATCAAAAAGAAAACTAACCTAAATAATCAAAATAAAATGAAAAAGAAAGAAAACGGAAAACATATGGTTCAAAAAATGGTTCAGAAAAGAAAGAAATGAAAGAAAATGGTTCCAAATTTGAAAATGTTTAATTTTAAAAAATGGTCCAGATTTTGTATTTGAAAATGGTTCCAATTTTGATAAAATTTCATTTTAAAAATGGTTCAGAAAAATAGAAACAAAAAGGTTCAGATTTTGAAAATATGAAAAAATAAATATTTTAGAAAAAGGAAAATTAGGATAAAATAAATAAAAAAAATAAACAAGAAAGAAAGAAGTGAAAGAATAAGCGAAAAAAAGAAACATAAAAGAAACGAAACCCGAAAACCAAAAACCAAAAACCGAAAAAAGGAAACAATAAAAGCAGCCATACGCTTATACAGACATGAAATCGAGCTTAGCGAAGTGGTGTGCGCTCGGTCGTCGTCTGTAGAGTTGCGTGGTTCAAATTCCACCTCCGCATCCCATTTCTCTTATCTTTTCTCTATTTAGCGCCAGCGGTAATGGGCCGGCCCAGCAGGAAAACCGCTGGAATTAGCCCTCGCAAAAGGCGATATATAGGGTTTGCCCCTACCAGATCCAAAGGGTTTACCCCTACCAGATCCAAAGGAGGTATACATAGAGTCTTGTATTGAGTAACTCTCGTATATAGAGACTGGAATTTCCATGCAAGAAACATGCTCGGATTCACGTCCAAAACCCTTGTTTGGGTACAATCGGATGTGCGGGTCTGAATCTTCCATATGTTGGTCGGACTATCTGATCTAAAATATGGCTGGATCATCTGACCTCTTTCCGAGGTTAAAACTGAATTTGGATCAATATGACTTTGAAACAAAAGTTTTTCGCCTAAAAAAGAATAATTTTTATGCTCATCGCTTTTCTATCCGAGTAGATATCGACAACAGATTTCACTCAAACACGCAAATATGTCCCGAGTGTGCCTAGCTCACTTAAATCTCGGCTAGTATTTCCCTTTGTATAAGGCCGAAAATTAACTCAGCTCGAGATGATTGAAAATCAAATTTGTCCATCTTGAAAAAAAAGAAGTTTCATGTTGATCACTTTTTTATCCGAGGTCATATTGATGACTCATTTTCACTCGGACATGCTCAGACATGTCTAGGGTGTATCCGAGTACCTTTGGGCGTTTTTCTCTCGCATAGAAATAACCATTGTTCGTGGTGTGACTACCCCGATACCTTGGTGTTCATCCATGCCGCCACTGCATTTATTCAATCCCGACGACATTAGCAAAGCCCTGAGCCAGACCCCGCTGATCCTCCTCCCCACGTCCTCGCGCCCCTCCTCATGTGCTCGTTTAATTTTCCCCACAGCCGTTTGACGCACCCGTCCTCGACAAGAACACGTCGGTGCTCGCATCATCTCCGTCCACGCCTCGTCGCAGTTCCGGGAAGCAAACGACGACGTAGACCCCGTCATCCCACCTCCTCGTTCTGCATCTCTATGTGGTCTTCCCCGAGCCCAAGCACCACCAGACCGCCGTCGCCATCAATGCCCGAGCGCCAGCGCCGCCGTCTCCCTCGTCTCCGGCGACCACAACACCGCCATGGTATAACCCTACCTCCGAGCCACCCGATATGAATCCAACGGTTAGGGTTAGATCTGGCCCAAACCGGTACAGGTTAATCTCGTGCGTTCATTTTAAATAAAATCCAGCGGCCCATGTTGACCCAGATCTAGCCAATCAGAATCCACCATGTCACCTAGTTTTTTTCTAGACGTATCCTGAATAGAAATTAGATGTCAGATTTGCAGAAACACCCCTGCAACTTGAAACCTTCATATCTTTTCAACCCAGATCAAAATTTGAAAACAAATATACCAATGGAAAGCTCCTGACCTGTAGCATGTTTTGGAACTGTTAGATTTCAAATCTTCTTGGTTTAAAGTTATTCAAATTTCAAATGAGCAGTTTCAGTAAATTTGACCTAAATATAGATCCACAAGTCCAAAAACTGTAAATAAAATATTTTTGGAAACTTTAGAATCTGTAGAATAATTATACACTGTTAGGAATAATTTTTAGACAGTTTTAAATTGATTGAAAAATCATAGACCTTTTTGGATGTTTTTTACATAATTTAAATTCTATACATCTTTTAAAATGGTTTCTTTTGCAAAAATGACACAAATCTTTGCCTCTACCAGAGAGACCCAAACCCATTTTATTTTAAGTTATTTTATAATTTAAACATTTAAGTTTTTGGTAAATCCTTTTAAAATGTTTTGTTTTGCAAACCTTGGCTTTAAAACGTATTAAGCCATTTTGACCAAATTCTTGTGTGATCATTTGATCAAGACCAACCCATTAGTACCTATGGAACACTACTTCAACCTATTCAAATTGGATATATTCAAATTTGATTGTTGACCAACCTTTAACCAAAATGGAAAATCCTAAACCCAATCACATTAATTCGTTCTGCATATTGAATTATGTGACAACCCTTGACCAAACCTTTTGCATAGACTTTGTTATGCATGTTTACTTTTTTATGCCCTGAGTTGTTGGATTGTTTGTTTATTGTTATGTTCTTTCAATCTATAGATTGAACGGAGTGCAACGTTCTTCGTTGAAAAGAGTGTGTGAGCAACGACAACTTTCAAAGTCAAGAGTGACACTCAAATCATAATGTCCTATTATTTTACTTTATTGCATTTATTGCTTTTCAGTAGTTTGCATGATAGGTTTACTACTGGTTATTATATTATGCTATGCTATAAATCTTATTTTAGTATAGCCATCCACTTTATACCCTGTTTTATTTGTAGCCTTTAAACTTAGTAGACTTAGATATGCCATGAATACGATTTTAGTAGCGGTTATGGAAAAACAAATAAATTTAAAGAACTACCTGGGTGTTGGTGGAGTTTTGGAGATGGTGATTCCCCAGTGAAGTTTACCCTGGGAGGATAATCACAATTGTGGAAAGCCACCCAGGATCAAAGAGATTTCAAGTCACTACATGTTTAGATTGCTTCCATTGCAGCCATTAGTCAATATGCTCTGTCTTGATTGATTAAGTTTTGTGGACCTGACCGGTCGAACAAGCAGATGTAGAGATATTGTTTGGCCAGTGGTATGCGAAAACACCTCTGAAAGATCTCGTCTTAACCTTCTCCTTTTCCTTATCACTGATGGAGTGTAGAGAATAGTTTGGGTTGATTGAGTCTAGTGGTGAAAGTGCACAAACTCTCGAGAGTTTAAAACTAAGATCTTAGCCGTGTCCCCAGTTACGGACAACTTTTAGCAGCTGGACGAGGAACTGATGAGAATCTCACCATTCCAATTTCTTAATAAAATTTGATTGGTAAAGAAGGGTAGGGACTCACCGGAGTTTACCGTGTGTAGTCAACTGACTCACCGGAGTTTACCGTGTGTAGTCACCTGACACACTGGAGTTTACCATGTGTTGTCACGGTTTCACTGGACTTTACCAGAGTTACCATTTTATAAGATGAAAATGTTTTACAAATGATAGGATTAAACTTGCTGTCAGCAAGTTAGCCAAGCTCCACTCAGCCAAATATTCATGTAGAAGATAGGTTGCCATTTATATCCACCACTGTCATCTTGCCAATACAATTCAAATGTATTGACAAGTTTCTGCCCGTAACTCATGTTGCAGGTTAGTCAGACGACGAGTGAGGTTCGTTAGGTTCTCGAGTCTACAACCAACATGCTTGCCTGTGGCGCTTGAAGATGTGGAGACTCATTGCTATACTTACTCCGATGTGTTGAACTCTGAATAATATTATGCTAGCCCTTGAGGTTATGCGAGTTGTAAAGGATATTGTAAGTCTGGACCATGCGATGTAATAAAGTATTTGACGCATTTGCATGATATTTCATCTTCAACTGTGTTGCTAGATAATCGACCCAGGGACTAGCACATTAACACAGAGATCTCTACCTTATATTAAAAGGTGGGATCACTACAAAGATGTTGTTGGTTATACAGAGTTTCAAATTGGTAATGCTGAGAGTTTGGATGGAAATTCGGGAATCCAAAAGTTGTATGAGTCTTATTTCAACAAGGAGTCAGTCACCACTCTTTATATATGAGTCGAGTCAATTTCCCTTTCCAATATTTAAGTTTACCTAGAATAATTATTACATTAAATGATCCATAAGTTATGTCTCGATAAACCATGGTTCGATGATTATTTGTGTTGACGGAATCTATGTTGAACATATGAAAATGTATCTAGTAAAATAAAGGCTTGCCTAAGTGAAATTTATATTTTTCTTCTTCTTAGTTTATTAATAGTATATATTTATCTTATTTATTGACAAGATGATGAATTGTTGATACGTCCAAAACATATCCACACATTTTGGAGTTTAATATATGTTAACATTATTATTTATAATTTTTTATTGCATATTTTCACTAAATTCCGTTAATTTTGGAAGGCAGGAAACCATTTCACACAATCTTTTATTCCAGGAACCTTCCACAAGCGAACCGAACCCAAAAAAAATCATGAAAGAGTTTTGACTAAAATGAAAAATCATCGTACTTGGACGCATCGAGAGGAGCCATGGGGGATTACTCGCCCAACCCACGCCTAGACAACCAGACGGCATGCCCTGATGGCAGTGCCGCCACTTCCCCCATTGGCCATGGAATCAGTTTTGACCTAGAACTGGTTATATATACCCAACCTTCCTTTCGAGAAAAACGTATCAGAATTTTCTCATGGTATGCACGTTTTTGTCATCTGGGGTTCAGTACCAAGCTCGATGAGTCGACCAACACCACCATCACAACTCAAAGCTAGTCTAAAGAATTCGCATCAATAATTAATTAATTACACCAATGTAGGAAGTGTGGTGTAGTAGCGTGTTACATACATAAACCATGTGTTTCGATCAAGTACTTGACATCGTCGATCACATACATTCACAAGAGGTAGCTACGCACATTACAAGCATGCATGCAGAGACCAGGCCCTGTGATGTTCTGTATAGATGTTTCCTTAGCTGGCGAGAGCGCTGGTGTTGTAGACGAGGAGGGCGCCGCCGCCGAGGAGGCCGGCGAGGGTGATGGCCCAGATCAGGAGCCCAGTGGTTCCTGCATTCGATCCAATAATAAAGACAGGGATGAGCATTTAACAAAGTCATTGCTTACTATCTGCAAGAACATGCTCTCTACTAGAAAAACTTGTTCGAGGACACACATTTTCATCGTTAAGACCTGTTTGGATGCACTGTGAGCTGGGGTTAAAGAGAATCTGAACTAAAACCCCTTCTAATCAGAGAACTGATCTTCTCTATATCCACAAAGGCTGCCCTACAGCTACTCCGTACCTTTACAGGCATTTCTACCTAGTAATATAAATGGCCAGCTATTACTTGAATATTCATTGTTTTTGCAAGCAGTTTTCAACTATATGATTTTAGTTTTGAAGGGTTTCCTCTAGCTATGATTGAATAAGCTTAATTAGAGTTGTAACTACCAAGGCACTAGTGGGCTGCTGTGCAGAGGGCCTCCTTTAAAAAACACAAAGGCATTAACTAAAACGGAAACTAAACAATTTATATGAAGATTGAAACGCATATATGACATATTTTACGGATAATTGAGTTTCTAGCAGGCACAATATCTGTTTCGCTGCATTTTTTTAGGTCAGTTTTTTCTGAAACATAACGATGCTTTGAAACATGACGATACATAAATGGTGCACAAATCTTCAATCACCAGCCAACGATGGATTGGAGCACAGTAGATAGATCCGGCGCGTTCTATATTTACACCATAATGGCATAATGCTACTTGTTTAAACATGCGGAAATTAAACAAGAGGTAAAGTAAAAGTTACTCACCACCGGCGTAGCGGTCACCAGATTCAGACCATGTCTCTGGCGCCCAGATGGGGCTGCAAATTTGCCACAAGGATTAACTGATACTCCAGGGTAATTTATGCCAATCTTAACAGACATTTAATTGGCCAATATTTCATCCGGAGTAGATCTGGGTACGTGGTTATTTACCTGTAGCCGTCGACGTTGGCACCGTACTTGTCAACAAACTGGTAAACGCCCTTTCCCTGCATCGAACCATCGCATAGAAAAATAAGAACATTATTTAGACCGAGAGGGCTCCAGATCGAACATGTTTTATTTATTAGTCGACTGCACAAGTTCATGTGTACTTAGTGGAAAGTAAAACCGAAGCTAGTTAGCATTTGCGGTGGAAGCGCACACGTGTGTAAAATAAAAGGTACGGCTTAAAGCGGAGAGGACTTACGGTGACCTTCCTGCCGTTGGCGTCGACGTCGTATGAGAATTTGCCTGAGAGTCCTGTGGACAAGGAAAGAATTCCTCGGATCAAACGAATGAATCCATAGATAGATAGATCTTCATCGATCATCACCGGAGCAGAGCATGCATGAATCATGCATGGTGTGTCTGAACTCTGTCGACGTACGTACCGAGGGGCTTGTCGACCTTGATCTTCTTGCCACCGCTGTTGACGACGGCGAAGTTGGAGCCCCGGCGGGAGAGGGACGGCAGGCTTGTCGGCGCCACCAGCGGCGAGGTGATCATGGAGGCTGCCATCTCTCTCTCAAAGTCTGTCTTTGCTTGTGAACTCAGAGGAAAAGCGTCCAGCAATGGCGCGGCGACGGGCCAATATACTCACACTCGAGGCGGCAAAACCTGCGTGCGGCCAGGGAGGCGCGCGGATGGGATAACGCTGGTGCGACCGCCGACGTGCCACGTGGCGGCTCCGTTGTGGCCGGCTCGTGATACGGCAGTGCCAGGGCGTTATCCCTCTTGGGATCGATTGCTGTACAATTTTTCTAACCGGGAAGATAAATAATTTCTATGGCGAGTGGTGACTGGATTGGACAGGTGGGCTCAATCAGCAACTTGTGGTGGCGCGCGATCTTGAGTATATTGTGGTGCTGCTAGGAAGGATCTGATTTGTATCATGTTTACTTAGGGCAGTGCTCGTTCGGTTAATCCACTCGCCAAGTGGATTGGAGAGGATTTTGACTTATAGAGGATTTAATCCCCTAGATACATGTCAATCCACTCCACTCCCTAGCAAATCAAACAAGTCTTAAGACGAGACTATGAATCAACGTTCCAAAATAGGACAGTAATTGACTTCTCACGTGGCGATCTGAGGAATGACTGCTCTGACTTTAAATGGCAAAACTGCACACTGATACAGACATTCGCACTACGGGAAATCCACAAAACGCCGACGGCCAGGACTTACGCCGACGGCCAAATGTCGGGGCCGTCGGCGTAGACCCCGACCAGGCCAACCGAGATCTTTTTTTCTTTTTTTAGCTACGCTGACGGCAATGCCGTCGGCCTAGAGATTTTGGCCATCGGCGTAGACTTTTGCCGTCGGCGTATACTTTTTCAATTTTCTACATTTGATACGCCGACGGCAGCCGTCGGCGTATATTTTTTCAATTTTTTACATTTGATACGCCGACGGCAGCCGTCGGCGTATACTTTTTTTCTATTTTCCATTTAATATGAAATAATTCATATCTTTAAATCCGTAAATCGGAATTTAACAAATTAAATGTCTAAATCGATTAGAAAAATGAGAGGAATCCAAATATGACATCCATAAAATCTTTTTCACCGTGCAAATGACATTTCGTAACATATGTTTGTTACTTGCTTAATTAAAAAGTCATTTTTTACACTTAAAAAATGGAAAATGATATTTACTAAAATATTTTGGAAATTGTTTTTGGCAACAACGTTTTCCACACCAAGACACCCCTATGTGTCAAGTATGGACACATTATCACAAACTATGGCATGAGGATGGCCATAACTTGATCATTTGACACGAAAGTTATACATGTCTATAGATGATAGACCTTTTTGTGAAACATTTTTTTGAAATATTGTCAAAACTCAAGTTTATCATTTTTCCTAACAACTAGTACACATAAAAGGACTCCATGTCTAAGGAATTCATGTTTTGAGTATTTTCTCAATTTCTTTTATTTTTGTGAAAAAACAGTCAAAATGACCGTCGTGTCTATTCATTGAAAGGGGTCACATTTTTCAAAACTATCGATGTTTCTGTGATAAAGTCACTACTTTTGTACCTAGAAATTATTTTTGTAAAAAAATTAGACCAAACTATCACACACTTGTAGTTCAATTTCAATTACTTTTGGAAAATCGGCATAAAGGATCAATTTTGAGGGTTTTCACTTTATTTGATTTTTGTGAAAAAAAATCAATTTTCTTAAACCATCGATGTTTATACAATGCAAAGGATGATATGGATGCCATATTTGAATTCCTCTCATTTTTCTAATTGACATAGACATTTTTTTTTTCAAATTTCGATTAACAGAATTAAAGATATGAATTATTCCATATTAAATGTAAAAAGGAAATAAAAGTAAAAATAATTTCATTTTTTCATTTATTAAAATATATACTATTTTACAATCATTGTTAATTATTCAAATGAATTTTCTAAATTTAAACAATGAAAAAGTGTAACATCCTAAATCAGGGGTTAGCATGATTGATATGATATAAGTATCAGTAAATTCTCATTTGGAAGCTAAAAATGAAGGAACTCAAAGGTTAATCGTGCTTGGGCTGGAGCAATTTGAGGATGGGTGACCGAACGGGAACTTTGACCAGCGTAAGTACTTTGACCTATGATTAAATGTGTAATTAGAGATTTAGTATGTAGCTGAGTTAGAAATTTCGAAATAGAAAAAATGTTAAAAAAAGTTCAAAAAAAGTTCAAAAAATTCAAAAAAATTAAAAAATATTGCATTCATACGCCGACGGCAATGCCGTCGGCGTATGAGGGCGTACGCTGACGGCAGAGTGGCTACGCCGACGGGCCGCTACGCCGACGGGCGTACACATACGCCGACGGCATACGAGCGTACGCCGACGGCTTCCGGCCATCGGCGTATTGTGCATTTCCCGTAGTGTCGTGTGAAAATGTTTTGGTTGTCAATAGGAAAGATCTTAATTAATTAGTAAATTCCATTTTTGTTGTAGTGAGATCTTTTTTACTTAATTTCATTTTTGTTTGATTTTAAGTTTTTCAATACCTCAAATTACAGAACCAAGAGCTTTTGCACCTAGGGAATAGGTTGACGTCATTCGTTGTGATTGGATGAATCAGACTCCCCAACAGAAAATACCAAGGCACACTTCCTCATTATCATCTACCATTCATCTGTTCATCATAGGTTATTGCCTTAATTGTGTCAACTGGTCTGGATTTTTAGGTTTCTAAATATCTTGTAGTAATCGAAGGGAGTCCACTCTGCTGGTTAGATTAACTGAATCTAGTCTAACAAATTTAGGACACTCCTCAAATACACGACTATGAGGTGAGAGGGCTCGGCGTTAAGGTCACCAACTCAATGGTGCTCGATTGCGCCTGCTCTACGCTAGTTGGGAGCGACGAGGGCAAGGACGACGAGCGACAAAAGGGAAGGAGGTTTCTAGTGGTATGTTCTTATCAGATTTTAGAAAGAAGAAAGATAAATAGGTAGCTAGTGATGTGTTCATCAGTTTTGAGGAAAGTTAATAGGTAAGAGATAGCGTAATTCTCTATCCCCATAACTTTTAATCCTCCATCCATTACTATATCTAATAGCATATCATTTATAACCACATACAAAGTCACTTAACAAAAAACATTGATTAGGCTTTGTTGTGACCTTTCACACCACTGTGTGTTTGCGTCAGTTGTTGATATAAACCTTATGAAACACCGTTCCACGAATATTGCAACCCTCATATTATATATTAATTACCACAAGCCCAAAGGTGTACAAAAATCATAAGTTCTTCCTCAAAGCACTGAGCAAACTCAGCTAACATCTTACACAACGATAAAATACTGAAACTACAATACCTAATACCATGATATAGCTCAACAACATATTGATGCTACACTACGGCTGCTCGGCGCATGATGATCTTCAGATCCTGCTTTAAAATCAGGTACCTAGGAGTAGACCTCTCCTCCTTTTCCGGCTGGACTTCCTGGTTCTCCTCCTCAACGATCTTAGATGCTAACCAAAGATTGAGGAATGGATAGGGATGAGTACATCATGCACAACATGTTCATATAGGAGATATGTGTTGTTAGATGTATGCCCAAGAGGCAATAATAATTAACATCTTTTTTTTCTAGAATACACCCTGGAAGGTGTATCTCATATCATAGAAGAAGAGCCAAGATGGCTGAGTTTACAACGCCGTCGAAGCGGCCAAATGCTGCTAACAGGGGTAGCAGCTCCCACACACAAGCCTACTCTCCTACTAACCAACTCTCCGGCGCTGGTGGAAAACCAAACGCCTTGCCCCAGAAAAGCCCAGCAATCTTCCAAGCCTCATACTATGTACGAATCTTCCGCTGCACTGTCCTGGCGGAGGGTTCCGCTCCCTCCAAACACCACATCGTTACGGTGGCGCCAAATGCACCACAGAACGAGCGCGAGGGCAGTCCACAGGTTCTGCGCAACCTGTCGGGTAGCCACATGGCTCGTCCACCATTGGACTAGCGGTGTGTCCACATCGGGCATCCACTGCAACTTACCCCAGAAACCTAGAACAGAGGCCCAGACCTCGCGAGAAAGCACACACCCCAGAAGGAGGTGTTGAAGCGTCTCCTGTTCCTGGTCACAGAACGGGCATACGGTTGGGTGTGGTAAACTTCTTCGCTGGAGTCGATCTGCTGTCCAGCACCGGTTCTTGGTCGCCAGCCAAGCAAAGAAAAGGCAGCTAGCAGGTGCCCTCGACTTCCAAATCTAGTCCACGCCTTCCGCCTCAACCCTAGTAGTGATGAAGGCTCTGTATGCCGATCGGGCTGAGAATTTCCCGTCACGCTCCCACGCCCACACGCGGGCATCAGCAACCAGTGGGTCTAGCTGTATCTCAGCCAGCCTGTCCCAAAGGAGGAAGAACTCCTCATGTGCTGCAGTCGACAGATCTGGCAACAGTCAGTGAGCCATGCCCCCTGAAGGCCCTCGCGGACCGTGCGCTTCCTGAGATGCCTCTTAGCAACTTTCCCTGACAAGTGTGGGGCGATCTCCACAATCCTCTGGCCATCAAGCCACCAATCCATCCAGAAGAGAGCGGTCTCCCCGTCCCCTAGGTCCGTATGTGTGGCTGCCTGAAAGATTGCCGTCGATTGCCATGGGACTTGGATGTTCAGTTCCGTCCACGGCTTCGAGTCATCCACCTTACGTAACCACGGCCATCTGGCCCGCACTGCTAGATTCATCAAACACGTACAATTCTGGTATACCGAGCCCTCCACATTCCTTTGGTGAAGCCACCTTATCCCACGCCACAAGACAGTGGCCCCCTTTGACATCCTTCCTTGCTTTCCATAGGAATCCCCTCATGATGCCCTTCAGCGCATCGAGAGTCTTGCAGGACATGTCAAGAGACATCATTGTGTGTACTGGCATCGATGCTAGGGTGGTGCGTACCAGAGTAGATCGTCCCCCCTATTCATGAGCCTTGCGCACCATGGCTATAGCTTAGCTGCGGCCTTGTCCACCACCGGCTGAAGCTGAGCCGCCGACGCCTTGCGTAGCCCTAGGGGAGCCCAAGGTAAGTTACCGGGAACCCCTTGACTTCGCAATGCAGGCCTTGTTGCACCAGTGCTTGCTGCTCGGGTCCACATCGTATGAGGTGGGCCGTGCACTTATTGAGATTTGTGTGCAGATCCGAAGCCTCACCGAAGTCTTCCATGATGGCCGCACATGTGCGAATATCCATCTCCGTCGGTCTCAGGAATGTAACCACGTCATCCGTGAAGATTGAGGTTCTCAGCCGAATTCCGGAGGCAGCTAGGGGGGAGAGAAGCCCCTCTTGTGCTGCCTTATCCATCATGTAGTTCAAACAAGCCATCACCTTGACGAACAACAGGGGGAGAGTGGGCCCCCTGCCTCAAACCACGCCGGTTAACAATGACTCCACCGGCCACTCCATTCAGCAGTATTCTGGTGGAGGCGGTGGCTAGTAATCCTGCTATCATTGCCAACCACCTGTCACCAAAACCTAGCTTCCCGAGGACTTCACTCAAGAAAGCCCAATCCACTGTGTCGATAACTTTTGTGATGTCAAGCTTCCAGAGCACTGCGTCCACTCTCTGACAATGGAGCCTCCTAGCCGTGCCCTGAACCAGTTGGAACTTGTAATGTAAACAACGCCCCGGATGAAGGCACTCTGATGCGGGCCCACTAGTTCAGCCATCCTCGGTGCCAGCCTCTCCGCCAAGACCTTGGATACCAGTTTGGCCACACTGTGTATCAGGCTTATAGGCCAGAAGTCCTTAACTTCCACTGCATCTGGGTTTTTTGGCAAGAGTGTGACCAAGGCTCCATTGGTCGCACCCATTCCCCACCAGTCACCCTTCCACAAGGCTACAAAAGCCTCAAGAACGTCGACCTTGATGATAGACCAGTAGCTGGTGTAGAAGCGCCCTGTGAACCCATCGGGGTCGGGCGCTTTGTCCTGTTCTTGCGCCTTTATCACCCCCACACCTCGTCCTCGGTGAACATCTCATCCTGGGATGCGAGATCATGTGCGGGTATGTCTAGGTAGTCAAGATCTAGAGAGAACCCACGCTCCGGAGCCGAACCGAGCAACTCCTCATAGTAGCAGTCCACAACATGAGCTTTGTCCCCATGCTCAGCAACAAGAACTCTGTCCATCATAAGATGAGCGATGTGGTTCTTCCGCCTCCTACCACTCGCATATAGGTGGAAGAATTTTGTGCAGGCGTCCCCCTCTTTGAGCCACAGCGTTCGCGCCCTTTGTCTTGCGATAGTCCTCTCAAGGGAGGCCAAGCCCAACAGCTTCTTCTTGAGCAGCCGTCTAAGTCCACGCTCTTGTGGTGACAGAGCACGTCGCTCCATAGCCACATCGAGCCTCTGGATGACCTCATTGGCAATCAAGATTTGCAATTTGACATTGCCAATGAAGCGGTCACTCCAGCTCGTGAGCTTCCTCACAGTGATCTTGAGTCTAGCATTCAAGCGCTTGAGAGGATTCTGGATATATGGTGTGGAGTTCCACGCCTGCTGCATTGTCTCCACGAACCCTTCCACTTTGGGCCAGAATGCCTCGAAATGAAACCTCCTGCCCACTTTCATCTCCAAGTTGAGGTTGAGGAGTAAGGGACAGTGATCCGACGCACTAGAGCTTAGTGCCGATAGACATGAGGAGGGAAAAACCACCTCCCAATCGGGAGTCGGCAACATTCTCACCGCTAGGCTTAGCCGTGAGAATCTTCATCAGGCTACATCGACCTCGTAATCAACATCCCTTCCGCATCAACGGTGTTGGTAACGAACTACAGCTAGATCTTAACTTGTTGTTTACTTGTATCTTCATAGATTGATCTTGATTGTTGCGTAGCATGTGGCGATTTTTGTTTTGTTTTCGGTTGCGCAACCCTACATGTGTTTGGAATTATGTACCCTCCATGCTGATCGTAGGTCAATGTGAGACACCATTTTGGTAACCATTTGCTCAAAGTTTTATTTTTGTCGTGGTTTCCTCACGTCAAGTGCCATCAGGGTGACTAAGGGAACGGAGTGGAGCTAGGTGACGTATAACTAGTCGCGGCTTCCGTATGACCTATGTTGAGTCTAGTTCTTCAGTATGTTAAAACGGATACCACTTGGAGTTGATTGAAGTATCAAGTGTTTGTCGCCATCTGCGCGACACTATTGAGCCACAACAAATGTGACCTTTTTGGGACGTGTCCATACACAGGATATTCTCCAATGTCTATCTGGCGAGCTACGCCTATAAAAAGACCTTAGCCCAGTAGCCAAGGTTGGCAACTTCGGCAACCTAAACTACACTTGGGATCCTTGATACATTCTTCTTCAAAAAGTTCCCCTCTCTTCTTTATCCATGGTTTATGAGAGTGGATTTGTTACCTCTGGTCACTATACCACCCCGCTAGCCACTGTCCGATTCATTATCGGAGATTCGTTCTGCTTTGTTAGAGCTGACACGGGCAAGGCTTAACTAGCTTGATGTATGGTTACTACGTACCTAAATAACCGTCGATTTTACCTGGTAACTGACGGATCTTCTGACCTCACGATTCTTGTCACGACACGACATCTACCTCTGGCGATCAAGGCAAAGAGCACAAGGGACCAGCGTCACGCCATCCGTCAAGCCCATCTGGAGGCCAAGCCCGCGAGCCCAACAACCATCACGACAACGTCTACTTAGGACACGACGGAGAGCTGAGATCGGCATTCATTGATTAGCCAGTTAACCAAACCTGGAACATGAACTCTCTCCTTCCTTCTCCGAGTCTGCGAGCTCGTGATTCTGCTCTTGCGTGACGCAGAGCTTGTATCGATTCTGGATCTTCGCGTCCTGCTCTGAATTATCCAAATACTCGTGAATTATACCTATAGCTACCTTACAATTCTGTCATCTTATCCATTATGTAGCAGGCCAATTCAAAAAAAAAAAATTGCGGGGCAGGCCAATCAGTTCGATAGCTGTCAGGCCTTACGAGCTCACACAACGGCCGGTTCTGGGATCTCATCAATTGCGTAGCAGGCTGGACATCAATCGTGTTCTAGGGGCAGGCGGCTGTGTAGGATGGAAGGCTTTGACTGCTACCTCAGTCCTGAAGTAACATGGCAAACATCATGCATCAAAGCATGCCCGTATCAGTTTTTAAAAAATTGGATACGACTGCCAACACTAGTTGGAGATGTAACATGCTTATCCTCATCGGTATTTACTACCAGCGTGGCATAAAATTCATCTATGAAATACAAATATATTTCTTCTTTAAACAGTGTGACATGTTCAGCTGGGACGCCAATATCTAAGCTATTGGGAGTTTGGGATGCGAACTGAGCATACCCTCCGCCATGTTCTGCCTTCCTCAGGATATAGCAGATGCTTTGACGCTGCCGACAGTTAACTGGCCGCAGAGGGTTGCATGCTAATTGCACAATAAACAAGTTGAAGGCCCACCGATCTCAATGCCACATTTAACGGTAGGAAAAGGGGGTATAGTCCCGGGGGTAACTCCACATTTCCGTTCATCCATATTCTTGAAAGAGTAGATGAGTTTGGTTGAGCATCAAACAAGAGTAAGTTCGAACCAAGAAGATCTTCTTATTACTCTTAAAGATTTGACATCTGCTATACGGCTGTCAATTCTCATAAGATCTTGTTCAGCCTTACTCAAAAGGTCAAAAGGTCCATTAGTGTGTGTATGTTGGCCCTTTTGTGACAATCATACGTTCAAGAAGGCAATTGTGGGCTGGTTGAGCATGCAGCGTGTGGATTTGCGGTGGCTAATTGGTGCAATGGTTTTGGTTGATGAGCCTGTGAAAATTAGCTGGAGTGATCGGTTCATGATTTGCTGGTTGAGTATGCAACGGGAGTTCAGGGATGGGCCGCCGCTCACTTGCGGCGCTATCACATATCAAGTTCGTCGTGGAGCAGAATATCCATTGCTCAACTTCGTCTACAAGGTGAAGGATTGGCATCGATCCCTCTTCTACTGCCAGGAATCGCCTGAAGGGGATACCGGCCTCCCGCCCTTCGTCAACACGCAAGCCAACGAAAGGCAATCACCGACGATTTTTTTAATCAAAACATGTCAACATGGGATCTAATTTTGATATTCTCACAACTAAGCCCGCGGCGGAAACAGATCCTCGATCAGTAATATGATTGAGGGATAATAAAAATCAAGTTCAGGAACCAAGAGAATCTTTTCATTTCCGTATGTGCAACGCCTCCTACGTAGTCATGTTCGTTTGTTTGTGTGTGTTTTTTTTAGATCAAAGACCGAAGCCCAGAGTTAAATTAATAACGCCCCACAACGGAAGATACAAAGTACAAAACCATCTTACAACCAATGCCACATAAGAAAGCTAAAAGCACCTAGATCAAGAAGACATTGGAAGTAAACCTGGCCAACAAACATTGCACAACAGAGCACACCAACACCTAAGGAGAACTACGCCGAGGAGGATGCAAACTTCCTAGACGGGCAAAGTCGTCTCGCCTTCAGTCTCTGTCGTCATAGGGAACCCCAGGACACACAAGAGACGCCACTTGGCAGACCGGAGCTCACCCTAGAGCTCGGGCCAGCGCACCAACAAACGCTGCACACCGCCAGGACAAGCACACCTCCAACGCAGAGAACGCCACCAAGGAGTCGACACCGCCATGCACTGCCGCTGACAGAGAGACAAACAATGTGCTCCAAGACGGTGCCTTCAAGAAGGACACAGCGCCAAAGTTCTGACACCACCCAATCCGAGGGGATCATGGGTTTTCACCCGAAGACACGGTAGAACTACAGAGAGGGCCGCAATGGCGTCTTCAAGAAGAGAACGACGCCCGTGGGCGTCACCGCCGCCGGCACCGGACACGTCGGGCAGATTTTCACCCCGACAAAGCTCCGTAGCTGAAACCGAATATGGACAGCCATCGGGGTGACTGCTAATCCACACCCACTGCTTGCCGCTCCCCAATTGTCACGTGTCCCTGCGAGCGTGACCATCAGGTAGCACTCGAGCCGCGACCCCGCCGAAACGCCGCAACGACCACCGATCAAGGTTGCCGCCCTGAAGAACCGGAGACGACAACCTCGCCCGATGCACATGGGGCAACGGCCCACCCCACACGTAGCCAACCGACCCAGCAACCGCGCAAGGCAGCTCCTCCAAGATCTCCAATCCATTCTAGCCACTCACAAGAACCATGAGACCAGCAGCCACAAAATGAACTCCAACATGACAAGATCTGAAGCATCACACCTGAGAGGGGGCCAACAGGCAACAGACAAGCCGGCACCGGAACTAGCAGCAGGACACCAACACCCGAGCGGGGGTCGCCGTGGCGGGGCGGGCTGCCCTGATCCACGTCGCTGCCATGACCAAGAACTCACGGACTTGCTCCTAAGCCAGCACGAAAGTGGGTTTCATATCTCGATGGAGCATGTATGGTAGTGTTTGACAGTTTGAGGTTGAGCTTACAAAATATAAGACGTGTTTATGCCAACAACTACTTTAAATAAGATTTTAGCACGTCTCTCAAAAACCTGTTGATAAGGAAGACGTGTTTATGCCAACAACTACTTTAAATAAGATTTTAGCTCGTCTCTCCAAAACCTGTTGATAAGGAACGCATTCAGGTGTATGGAATAATAAAACCTTGCAGTCATCAAGAACATACTAGAAGCATCTTCAGTTACGTGCCCTAACACTACATTTTCAAAAATTTCTGTAATACCATACTCAAAAACTTATTATAGTACTTTATGGCAAATATTATAGCACTGAGACAACTGTGCTCTGTATAGAAACCAGTGAAGTACAGTAAACATTTCTTACAAAGCAACAAATACAATGAAACCAGATGCATATCCAAACGTCCTAACAAAATTTATCAAGAATTCACATATATTTTTACAGTTTGGAATGACCACGAGTACGCCACTCACAAAGAACAGCACACACATAATGAACACGAACAGAGGAACGAGGGGGAAATCATCAGCTGATTGCAACAAAATTTCAGCATCCCATGTTTCCTATTTACAAGAGGCAGAACCCTACTAATGGCATTGCCCTAATATTAGCTGCCAAGCAGCTTTTGCCTTGACTACCTACGTACAAGTGACAGTTGATGTGAAGAAACGTAAATCATATACTGCTGGAGCATATGGTTAAGAATTAAGCCTTACTAAGAATGACTGCAGAGGTTGAGATGATGGATGGGAAGAGGAGTCAAGTCACATAACCTATTTTTAGATCATACATAATTTTCGACCCATTACTCCAAACGGAACAAAAAGCTAGACCTAACTGAAAGAGGCAAAATAAAAATCTTCGTAATGATAAGAAGATTTCTTAAAAGTTAGAATACTACTAAGATATCTATAGGATGATCCTGCCTCCATGCAGAACACTGAAAAATCGTGCACTGCATGTTCTGATTTCAAGCCTATCATTGCAAGTAGCAGAAGAATATAAGGAGGCCTT
Organism: Poa pratensis; assembly: GCA_947311845.1. Lineage (NCBI taxonomy): Eukaryota > Viridiplantae > Streptophyta > Magnoliopsida > Poales > Poaceae > Poa > Poa pratensis. Next base: position 40,530,829 of record CAMZMU010000070.1, read on the forward strand.
CCATGCTGGCAACGGAAGGAATCAACTATTATCGCTGACAGGATAAAGAATCGGCTATGATTAAGCAAAGATTGAAGCAGATTAGCTGAGAATATCTGAACATGCCAATTAACATGAACAAGCCTACATAAACAAGCCATGGTTGAGAAACTAAGGAACATAGAGTGATTTGTCTTTCCCAGATAAGCATGAGGTTCATTCCAGATTTGAAGAGATGGAGAATACTGTTTTTGACCTACTTTTCCAAACCTAAGGAAAATACGAGATGGCAAGAGAAGTCCCATAGAGCCGACTGAAGTGCCCACTGATATCCTTGAAACTACAGCAGGAACCTTAAGTAGACATTATGAAAGCTTTGATCAAGTTCTCTGCCGACTGCCTCTGCTCAGAGGTGCCAGATATGTGAGCAACATGGTCATGACGAGATGATTTTGATTCAATAATTTCAATGTCAGCTCCAGAAATCTGCAGTGATAACCAAGAACCGCGCGTCAATGTTTAGAAAAAATATATCCTACCAACGAAGTAATTTCGAAAATTAGACCATTCAAGATGTCAGATTATAACTGGTTCTTTTTTCCATACGTTCATACTCCCTCTGTTCCATTTTAATTGACTCACATCTGTCTAGATATGGATGTACCTAACACTAAAACGTGTCTAGATGCATCCATATGTAGATATATGTGAGTCGATTAAAATGGAACGGAGGGAGTACATGTTAATGTTGAAAACTTTACAGATTTCCTACAAATGTTGCTTCAGACCAACCCAGTCTTAGTGTAATATGCACACATTACGTTACACATTTCGTCTTAGTCATGGATAAGTTTACCAATAAAATTAGCAAGACACTCAAATGATCTAATATACTAGAAAACTAACCTCTTTTTTAGGAACCTGTTTACTACTGGATTTAATATTACAGAAGACCGCAAGTAGCACCCCGTAACAAGTGGAGTTCGTGGGTGACCTTTCAGGCAGCCATGTTTGCAATCCTATTAAAGTCTGGTGCTATCTAACTGGGCCTCTTTCCACGCCTTCACTAGATGCTGAACACGTCAAAGCTAGTATCTCCATTCAAAGTGCAAGCACCAGTAATATGAAATAACTGACCTTTCTAATATTGTCCAAGTTTGTCCCATGCTTTCCCATTACTTTTGACAGGCCACTAGTAGGAATAATCATTTCCATGTCCGGGAGGCGTCTGGACAGTCATAATCAGCAAAAAGAATTACAATTGTAAGGATTAAAATAGAGTTCAAGTAATAACTATAAATCAAGGTGAGTTCAGTTGCGACCTACCTTCCATATGCCTTCGAAGAATATGAGGGGCGTGCCCCAAACCCATCATCTACAGCCTGATGGAAGATACCACGGGTTAAGTTAATATCACCAACTTATATGTACATCTCATTATGAAGATCAAGAGAGAAACAAAGAAAAATTACTTAGAAGCAAAGTACTGTACCTGCATGGAGCTGTATCCATACGAGCTGATACGAGGATATACATCTGAACCACGCTCCACTTCACCCCTTTGATCATAGCGTAATGGAGTGATTTGTTGGCTGTAAGGTAATAATGCTGGCATTGAAAAGCTGCTTGAGTACACCGGTTCAGTAGTGGCAACAGTTAGCTTCCCATCCTTGCCAGAGTTTTGCCTCTCCACACTGTCCTTCAGAACATCTTCCCGAAGTCTTAGAACTATCTGAACAAGAGCATCACGCAGTTTGTCCACTTCCCCGAACACCTACAAGCAATAGAACGTAAGCAAACGTAGATAGATCACATAGCGACTATCTCAAACAATAAACACAGAAGGCAAACCTCAACGAGTTCATCACTGGAAGATGCCCTTCGGGGCTTACTGCCCTTTGATATGTGGATAGTTGCCTTAGACTTGCTCCGCATATCATTAATGATTGAACCACCCTTGCCAATAAGACAGCCAATGACATTACCCGGAACAAGAAGGCGAAGATGCATTCTATCTTCATTTTCATCATTGATCTTTCCTTGAAGCAGGAGAACAGCTTCCACTGCTGCAGACTTAACATCATCGGTGGCCTAAAATGGAAGGTATCATCTCAAATAAAAAACAAATTTTAGGGTATAACTGTATGTGACAAAGTACAGCTAGCGAGCTGGAAGTGTGGTCTAACCTCAGTGGATTCGATGGTGATTATACTTTCCTCCCTGTCATTCTTTGCATCATCAACGTCTATTCTTGCACCACTCTCTTTTCTTATACTCTTTATGGTCACCCCACTTTTACCAATAACCAACCCAATCTTGTCACCAGGGCATACAACACGCAGCAATAGATCTCCTGAACATTTTGGGGTGTTATAAGTAGGAATAGCTGGAATCATAGATTGATAAATGGGCAATCTGCCATGAGCATCAGCAGGCACAGTAAATTCAGGAGCATGAGAACCATGACGTGTTGCCCCTAAGATAGATAGACTTGGATGTCCAGAAGGCATAGCAGGATCTGAGACTGAGTATAAGTTACTAGCCGGATAAACAGGAAGTTCTGAAGGAAGTATAATTGTTGGAGGAAGTTCTTGAATAGATGTTTCAAGAGGAATGTTTTCTTTTGATGGAGATTTGTAGATGATTGTTGATACTGCAAACAATGCCTTCTTGACAGCCCTAGCATCCCCAGTTATCTGATAAAAATAGTAATAATTGTTTTAATATGGGAAACATCAATAAATATGCATGTAAGAAGAATAAAATTATAAATTATTGCACGAGGACGCTATTACTATAATAAGAAATTAGTTGATTCCTGCATCATGCTAGACAGACGACAGCGCTATATTTTTACATTATAGCACAAAAACATGTGCAGAAAACCATGGAATTTGCTGCTTGATAGTCTGCAACTATTCACCATGGTTAATATCATGTTATATTGGCATAGCTTCACCAAATTATTATATGGAAGAACATATACCTGAACGAAATTATCAAAACTCATGGCACAGGAATGTGTAGCTTCGCTTGGATCTTTTGGTCTAACTTTAATGAATGATTTTGAAATTGACCGAAGTCTCTTGATGACTGCACCAGATTTTCCGATAACACTTGCAGCTTGACTAGCTGGTACAAGAATGTTGGCTTCTTCATCCTCAGAGTCACTATTGATGGCCAGAGCATCAACAATTGCATCATGTACCTTGAGTAAGGCATTTTGTGCTGCGCAAACAGGCTCCCTGTCATCATCATCATCAACATCTATGTCCTTATGCTTGAGGTCTCTATGCTTGACATAACAATATACCAAGATAACCCTTTTGTCAGCACCAGGGTAAGGGTCAACAACCTTGACTTTCGCATTCGTCTGCTGCCGGATAGAATTTATCACCTTGCCGTTCTTGCCAATTACACTACCAATCACTTTGTCTGGACAAAGTATCCGATAAACAACCAATTCATCAACACTGGAGCTTTCCTGGGTGTGGGTGGCTGGCCTCTTCTTTTGGTCCCTCTCTTCTCTGTCATGATCCCTGTGTTGGCTGGTACGCTTGCCGGCATGCCTCATGGTTTAGCGAACTACACAAGAAAATGCACGTAAAATAAATGATGAGCACTATAAATAAAAATACACATCGGCTACATATTAAAATAAACATCCATGACATAGCATCAATGCATTCAACAAGCATGATAGCAGAATGATAAGAATCAAACAAATGGGCCAAGTATCACTACAATGCATGTGCTAGCAAAAATGTGCTAGGATATTGGTGAGTCGGTCAGTATTCAGCAAGAAAAAACCAGCAGCAAGCTTATTGACACGTCAACAATTAATCAGCGCATGCAAGAGAATGGAAATTGATAAGCAGTATCAGGTCATAAATACGACAGTTACACCACCACAAACCATATAACATACCAAAAGGAATGGATGATATCTACTGATTATGCATCATTGCATATGAGTTGAAAGAGGAAAATTAGACATACAGAGAGTGACGTTAATTGGCACAAATCATGCAGTCACAAGGCATGTGACCATTCCCACGAAGGACCGACCCACTCGACACAGTGATGATTGTTATATAACCATCAACCCATATCCAACCCGTGCCAAAGAATTAGGTTCAATGATTAATGTGATAGAATCAGTAGGCGGAACACGACAAGAAAGTGGATTCTAGGATAAATGTGACAGGCCTAGTAAGCGAGACACGACAATGTAGTCAAGATGCAATGACGGGCCAAGATTTATGATTCCCTAAAAGAAGACAGGATTTATGAAACCAAAGATCTGGTCTAGTGATGACGAAAAGATCACCAGTCGAGCCTTAGTAGGCTATTACTCCCATCAGTCCCAATTTAAGTGGCACCCAGACATTTTGAGGTTCACGTTTTACCATCAATTCGACCAATAAACGTGGTTTATGTCACATAAATCATACCATTAAATTTGTATCCAAAAGAGGTTCCAACAGTAGTATTCATGGCATATGAGTTGTATATTGTTCATCTAATTGATGGTCAAAGTTAAATCATGAGAAACAAGGACGCTACTAAATTAGGAGGGAGGGAGTAGTAGTTAGTTGACACATAAAGACCAGCTGAACCATCCTGTGAAGGAGAACCCCTAAAAAATCCTGTGGAGAACCCCTAAAAAATCGTGTGAAGAAGAACCCCTCAAAGGGAGCAGAAAGTAGAAGAGGAGTCCTAGGCCTCGCAGCACAAGTTAGAACCCTAACATACGCGATCGCTGGCCCGAATCTGTTAATTTCCGTTCCATCCTACACTTTTCCTTGCCCAGCTCATGAATTGGGGGCGACGGGGGTGAATCCTGCAACGGAACCGTGCGAATCGCGACAACGATAACCAGGAAGCATATCAAGGGACATGGAAAATGACAATTTCAGGAAAGAGATGCCGGAATTGGCCAAGATTGCAGAACCCATGAGCACAAGGGTTTGAGCGACGGTGATTCAAGCAGGAAAGTACCAGGACACCGAGAGCACGGGTTGGACGGACCGGAGCGAATCGAAGGGAGCGGGAGGAGGGCGTCAGGCGTGACGACGGCGAAGATGGGAGGACGACGGCGGCGGCGATGGAGATCGGAAGATGATGGAGCGGGGAAGAGGAGGAGACGAGAGAGGATAATGAATGACTTGACTTGTTTTAGGGTTTGAGGAGACGATTACTATGGAGTAGCACCAGAACTCTTGAGAGGTTTTGGTTCCGGGCCCACGCGTCAAAGATGGTTGAGTCCATCGCGAGAAGAACAGGTGCGCGCGAGTCATCTCGGCTCTGAGGATCTTTTTGGATTGCAGAATTTTCAAACCTAGGAAAATAAAGGATTGACATGTCATGTACTTTGATTTTTAGAAGATTCCAAAACACAACAATTTTGTAATATATATTTTTAGATGGTGCATAGAAACAAACATCGTAATTTTGTAGGAATGAGGAGAGAGATAGAGTATTAGTCCAGAGGCGGAAATCCACTTTGGCTCCCGGTGCATATGCTCCTGTTATTTTTTCAAAATTATTTATTTAAACACTTCGAAAAAATATGAAAATAGTTTGACACAAACATATACAAGTTTTCAACATTCGTGAAAAAATTCGGAAGGAAATGACACTTTCCGTGTTCTGTGCAAAAAAGACAAAATATGTGGCCGAAATGAGAAGTAAAAATACATTTTTCAAAGCACGAATTTTGTCTTTTTTGCACATACCACAAAAAGTGTTATTTCCTTCCGAAACTTGGACGAATGTTTAAAATTTGCATATGTTTGTGCCCAATTTTTAATTTTGAAAAAAAATAACAGGAGCATATGCACCCGAGAGTCAAAACATCTTAGCAAAACAATATGAAAAATTAAAAAGGTTTGAACTCATATTGAGATTCCTATAAAATGTGGGCTATATCAATGGATTCCTTAGAAATTTGATGGCCTCAATCATATGATCCGAAGGGATTTCATAAATAAGATTTCTATGGATTGAGATCCTCCCAAAAAAAATTATGAAATTCCTTCCATACAAGAATCCCTAAGTTTTCTTTTAACATGAGCTGTTTTCTTATTCCCGTGCATAAAAATAGAACAACTCCTATGCCGCCTACACACCTTACTCGTTTTCACGCCTCCTGAAAAACCGTGGTGGCCCGTTGAATCACTCACCAATATTAAAACCCCACCATCAAGACCAATCATCGGAAAAACGAAGTAAATTTTAGTACAAGATGCATGGAAAACTCGATTCAGGGACGTGATATAAGGGTGCATTGTCGGCCTCGTAGAGGAAATTGATGTGAGATGAGATCAAGCCATGGACCCGTACTCTAGGGTGGAGAAGATCCACACCTCAGTTGCAACCTTGGAGGAGGGGATGTTTAACGTGGGAGAGACCATTGGAGGGGGAGGTGAATGTAACCATAGCTCAATAGAATAACATCGACTGTGCGAAAATGAGCATATCTCGGTGATGATTTCTTTTTTTTAAGATAGAAACCGACCAAGACTTGATAAGAAGGGCGGATGTGGTTAGTTTAATCGCACCCTGGCTCCACAAGTAGGCCTTGAGCCATGTACAATATGTTCACAAATAATTGTTGAATTAAACATTTTGAGAACAAAACTTCGTTCAATTCCAAGACAGGATAACATGGTCGAGGCTTAGAGCTTTTTAAGACTAGGCTAGCTATTAGCAAAAACATGAAAAAAAATAGGTTATTAGCTCTTCAGCTTCTAATTAGGCTTTGAGATCATCTTGTTACACATTGCGGGCCGAATTATTATACTTCATGCACGTGTTGGCGTTATGTAGCTGGACCTGTTAAATGTAGTTTTTGGATATTTGTATGTCGACATGGAATATACGAAATGGTGGAGCTTGTAGACTTTGTCTGGGGTGGATATAATAGAAATAAATTATTTTGAATTCCTTTATGTATTAGTTGACTAAGATTTTCTTAAATTCATAAAAATGCAATGACATTTTAGAGAAAATGTGTAAATAGGCGAAAATGTGCATCTCGGTGGAGTTCACTTTTCTAAGTATCCGCAAGTTGCATTTAATAAAAGAGTGAACTCCACTTTTTATCCCAAATTTGTGCGTTTGAGACATTATAACTCGTCTAGTAAACAAATAACAAATACACCATATATTAAATTTTGAACACTATTATACCCTATTTTGATATTTTATATGTTTTGCTCGAATAGATCGGCATATTAGTACTACGCGGTGGGTCAAAATATGTAAACATCGGAGGGTGTCATATAATGTCCATCTTCTCTTCACCATCTTTTTAATTCGTGGTTGTTGTCCTGATACTTCTAGATCCGGTGCCAAACGGAAAATGTATGAAAAATAGAGGGTCCAAATCTTCTAAAATTGGATAATCTGGATAATTTTTTACTAAATGGGTAATAAGTTATTAAACTGAATTCACTCAAAGAAAAAGAAGCAGTACTGCCGTGGAGGGCTGGGGACGTTTGCGCATCAATGAAAAAAATAGCATGCTATACCAAAATAACGAAGGCCTTAAAAATGCTACTAGCGTGCTATATTGTGCTATACCTTGATATTAGCGAGACATTGTACATTGATTATAGCGCGCTACACAGTGGAACGACGCGAAGGATGATCCAGCCGGATGATAAGGCTTTTCCTTTTTTTTGAATTTTACCATATATATTAAACCAGCAAAGAGTACACGATTACATCGATTACAAAAACAATACTAAATGAGACGAGCAAATCTATGAGATCTTCAACCCCTTTCTTCTTTCATGACACAATCTTGTACTTTTCTGAAGGCAGCCGTAGAACAACGCCGAATACACCAAACCACAGACCTGTGAATACCAACGAAGATTCTTCCCTTTTAATTTTGAGCCGCAATGCCAAGGCTTTGTGCACGCACGCAGAGATTAAATTAATCAAGCAACATCGGCAAGAGCACCACCACTGATATTTCAGGGACAAATAACCGAACCACTTTGTCGACGTCGTTGGGAGCCGAGAGAACGAATCACCATTTCCGAAGACGTAGTAGCCGGGATAGATATTGCAAAGACAATCCTCCTCGCGGCAACCATAAGAAACAATCCAAGATTGATCTGGCGAAGCAAGATTTGAAGAACCATACCTAGACAAAATTAATCTTTCAAAGCCACCATTGACGTCGGGAAGGAGATCACGCTGTCGAACGAAGCTAAGGCTTTTCCTTTTATTAAGCTAGTTGTGGGAATCAACAAAATCAGCAAGGCCCTCTTGCAGCTACAAACAAGGATCTGGCCTGGGGTGACGTGCTGATTATCTATCTATTTTACTAACCAACTTGTCACGTGTGTCTATCAGAGAGAGACTTTTGGCTTTCTTTGACGATTGATTAGAGGCGAGGACAAGTGAGAGCGACGGAGAATTCGCCAAGTAGAAGCTCCTGTCTGTCAACTCCATTCCAAGTTCCCCCACTTCTTTCTCTCGCCACCTCTTCCATCAGCTCTCCTCGCCGGCTGTTTGTCGGGCACCACTTCTCCCTGCGGGCTGGTTCTCGGGCACCGGCAGCGCTACGGGCGCAGGAGCATCTACATCAGGTAATTTATGCCTTTTTTCTTTTTTGGTCTGGATCCCAGTTCCTTTCTGGCTTCCGCGGCCTTGTGGTGGGCAAAACAATCTGTTGCTCTGACCTACCTAAGCTCCAATCCGACCCAATGCTGCTGTGAAATCTACCATGGCCGTACCGTAGCTTAGCGTCACCGCCGGCGCCTCAAAGCCCCCAAACCCCTCAGCACGTAGCACCTGTGGCCGCCATTGTCGCTCTACCTCGTCGCCTCCCTGCTGTCTCCACCCCTATACCGCAATCTGGTTGGACATTAATTGGTTTTTCAGGTATGACATTTCAGGCAAGAGTGTTGACTCTTCTGTTCGAGATAGATCGGTTCTTTCTCCATTTTGCATTCTACAACAAGTCAATGATATTAATTATTTCTTATTTCACAAAGAAACAATATAACCTACATGTGCTGATGTGCATTGTTGGTGCCAGAGGCAATGGATAGGAATGATATTACTTTAGTACTAGTTGAATGCCCGTGCGTTGCTACGGCTTCTAAATTTTTCTTTTCTCTCACATGTAAAAAATATGCACGTGAAAATCCACGGTATGAGAAACAATCGCAGAAACATTATTATTCCACTTAGTTTAAATTACAATCCAATAAAAGGAATAATATGAGTATAAAACAATAGATAACTTTCTCCTACTAAAGCCATTGAATAACGCTAGCAGGATACTTGTGTGTTTCCACAGAGCGTCATGGCCAACTGAATGTCCATATTAATGATCTCCACAGGTTGATGATGGCAGTGACCTCATCTATCGTTTGATATGTGGATTACTCACTATATAGTTTTCACCACTATAGTTGGGATTTGTTGCAATTAGTCTCCTTTCGTGGCACTCCGCTGCAAACCCTTGAGCTGTTATGAAAACATATGTACATCAGTACATGTGCAGCAGTACATTGGTATGTGCTAACCTGATTCAGTAGAGTTAACTGAATTTGTCCATACTGCATCCAGCCAACCACACTCCTAAACAATTTGAGTTTGTGAGAAAAGATTCATGTTGTTCCTTCTTTTCTTGGCACAACCAAATGCTACTTTTGTGTCTCAAGATTATATCTGAGTGCCAATTTTACAAAGAAAAAAGTGTAACAGAGGCATGGATGGCTCAAAATTAAGATTAGAGGAAGAATATATATATATATATATACAGAACCATTTTCCTATATATATATGTGTGTGTGTAGAGGTAGAGTATATCCCAACTTTTTCAGCCATCATTAAATGATTAAGTCTCTTCACAACTAACCTAACAATCCTAGGTTTTCGTCTGGGCACACATGACGACTTAAGCTTACTGTGCTATTTCAATATCCAAGCAATGCTGCTTTTAATTGCCAGTTTATCAGGAAAGGTAAGAGCAAATCTAATATGTCCTCTTAGTTCCATGTCACTACAAGGATGGAGAACCCATGACAGATGCATGTACACTTTGCTAGACACCACTTTGAAGTATTCCTAATGAATATCCAAGAAGACGTAACTATGATACATATGATCACCGAAGGATCGAACACGTCCAGACAATTCTGAACTGATCCAACCAGCAAATAAAAAGCAACAGCTGAGCTTTCCTATTTGTAAAATGGGAAAGAGGTTGCATAACAACTCTTGCCATAAATAGTTGAGGAGGTGAACTGTTGCACACCACATCAACAACTGGTCTAAACAGAAACTTTTACAAACCTAAGCATCAAATGGTCTTCTAGCATATTTATGAAGCATCAACATAGTATCTCAGCTATCTCACGTACATCTGCACTATAGTACAACTAATCAAAACAAAGTCAGATAAATGATCAGCCGAGCAAGAAGTGAGCGGCCTTGTCTAGCAATAGATGTTAGTGAGGTGAATGACCTATCTAATGGGCAACTGCATAAACCAAAGCATCATACCTTTTCCCTACAGATCTGCATATAAACCTCAAAAGAAAAAGGGAAAGTGAACGTGCAAACCTGGTAAGTGGGCACAAAGTGATGTATAGCCTAATCTGATTACGAGAAACATATCAGATGAAAGACCTGAAAATTGTATGATTTTTTGGAAGATACAAGAATATATATTTATCTTTTCGCTCAATCCTCTCCTCTCTCAAGCACCAGAAAGCAAGAACATATGCTTCTACGTGACTCTCCCAAACCAGCCAGCAAGCGCCTTTGATGAAACCCATAGCCATATGCATCTATGCGACTCCCCCAAGTCAGCCAGCAAGCGTCTTTGATGAAACCGACTGTCAATGCCTGTATCTGTGTCGTGGTGGGAACACGCAGATGCCTAGGGGTAGGCTTAATCTGGGGCCGAACAGATGCTTGTGGTTTCGGGGAGGGATTGCGCGATGGAGTCGCACACGAAGAACACACGAAGAACACGAAGAACAAGAACAAGAACCGCAAGAACACAAAGCACACACGATGTACCCTGCTTCGGGGCCCTCGTGAGGAGGTAAAACCCTACTGCAGCACTAGCCTACTCGGTGTATTCTCCTCTTTGTATATGATTTGTACATGTGCTCCTCGAGCTGTGAAGATCTAGCCATGGAGAGGAACTCAAGGAAGAAGAAAGCTCCAGTGAGCAAGAGGAAGAAGAGAGAGCCCAGGGGCTGTACGTGCTCGCCCGTGCCTGTCCAGCTCTCCCCTGGTGATCCTTATATCAAGGGAACCCAGGAACAATGAGTGGACAAGGAGGCACAATGCACTGTTGATGAGTTGACTCATTTGTCTTCTAGCTCTTGTCTCCGGCATCTCCGGGAGATGCCGTCCTTGCCTTTGTCTTCTAGCTGTTGTCCTCAGAATCTCCACGTCCTCTTCTTATCCTCTCCCGAAGATATTTATGATGATTCGGATAAGGATGTCATGGCATCGGCGGAGATGCTCTGGTCATGCGAGACCCGGACAGTTTAATTCGGTCCCTTCTGTAGCTCTGTCTCGTACGAAGGATCACTGAGGACCTCCGGCACGATCCGGCCTGAAACTTGTAACGAGACCTTGACTCTAACCGAGATCAGAGATCTCGGCCCAGCTTTCCTATCCGAGGTACTGGCCTGCTCCGGGATGGATAAATTCGGTTAAGGAAACCTCGACCTTCTCAGCTTCGGGCGATGAACGAACGAGCGAGCGCTCAACGGCACGATCCGGCCTGGTGAGCCTCGGTCCGATCCTGAGCTAGCGATCATGGACCGCATCGGCCAGCCGAAGCCAGCGCGCTTGGTCCGGTCGAGGCTGATGCCCTCTGGCCCGGCAGAGGCCCATGGCGCTGGGTGGAGTGAGGCTTGCCCAGCCGAAGCTGGCTGAGGCCTGACCCAATCCCGGTCAGCTCCATGGCCCATCCGAGGTGAGGCTGCTGCTGGCCTGCCCGAGATCTGCTGCCTGCCCGAGGCTTGACCAAATTCGGCCCAACTGAGATAGGAGGGACAACTCAGCCTGCTCCGGATCGGAAGTGACCTGGAGCGGCTTGGCCCATCCGGGATTCAGAAGAAAAGACCCGCTGTGGGCTTTGGCCTGCCGAGGCAGCCATCGGGCTCCAGTCCGAATAAGAGACAACGCGATAGTGGAAAACTCGGTTCATCTGTGCTCAGTCTAACCGAATCACAGGGGCAGTTCGGCCTGGAGATCTCGGCCTGCTAGCTATTCCTGCTCTTATCCGAGTCAGCTGGAAACTCGGTTAAGTCCAGATTCGGCCCAGACTAGTTTTTCTGTCTTTTCTTTATCTTTTACCATTTTTATTTCCTGTTTCTCTCTTTTGTTACCTCGGTCAGACAATCAACTCTGGGGTACCCGGGGTTACATCCCCGACAGTAGTCCCCGAGGCTACGGGGGACTCGCAGAGTCGCGCGTAGACTTATAAAAAAGAAGAATCACATCAAACTAAACCTCCATAAGCACAACCTCCTGCTTGCATGGGCGCCTTTGTAATTCGGTCACCTAGCCATGCCTCCCAGGCCAAATGCGACATCCGGTTGACCGAGCTCACCCGAATCAACAACGAGATGACAGTTTGCACTGGAAATGTGCTGGCTGCATGGGCATGGCCATATACAGATGTCTCTGCCGACATTGGGCAATTTGGCATACTACCTGCATGGCCACCATTGTCTGTCGGTTGTTAGCCCTCCTGGCCTTTACCGAACTCGGATGCCGGCAGCGTCGGTTAGCCCTCCTGGCTTTTACCGAACTTGGATGCCGCCAGCGTCGGTTTGCCCTCCTGGCTTTTACCGAACTTGTATGCCGCCAGCGTCGGTCAGCCCTCCTGGCTTTTACCGAACTTGGATGCCACTAGCGTCGGTTAGCCCTCCTGGCTTTTACCGAACTCGGATGCCGCCAGCGTCGGTTAGCCCTCCTGGCTTTTACCAAACTCGGATGCCGCCAGCGTCGGTTAGCCCTCCTGGCTTTTACCGAACTTGGATGCCGCCAGCGTCGGTTAGCCCTCCTGGCTTTTACCGAACTTGGATGCCGCCAGCGTCGGTTAGCCCTCCTGGCTTTTACCGAACTTGGATGCCGCCAGCGTCGGTTAGCCCTCCTGGCTTTTACCGAACTCGGATGCCGCCAGCGTCGGTTAGCCCTCCTGGCTTTTACCGAACTCGGATGCCGCCAGCGTCGGTTAGCCCTCCTGGCTTTTACCGAACTCGGATGCCGCCAGCGTCGGTTAGCCCTCCTGGCTTTTACCGAACTCGGATGCCGCCAGCGTCGGTTAGCCCTCCTGGCTTTTACCGAACTTGGATGCCGCCAGCGTCGGTTAGCCCTCCTGGCTTTTACCGAACTCGGATGCCGCCAGCGTCGGTTAGCCCTCCTGGCTTTTACCGAACTCGGATGCCGCCAGCGTAAGCTGGATTGACTTAAACCTGCAAGTATGTATCTCATATGTCTCGGTATCTCGGCCTCTCTGGGCATATCACACATGTCTCGGTACCTCTGCCTCTTTTGGGTATATCACATATCTCGGTACCTCGGCCTCTTTGGGCATATCACATATCTCGGTACCTCGGCCTCTTTGGGCATATCACATATCTCGGTACCTCGGCCTCTTTGGGCATATCACATATCTCGGTACCTCGGCCTCTCTGGGCATATCACATATGTCTCGGTACCTCGACCCCTCTGGGCATATCACTTATCTCGGTTCTTAGCCACTTCGGGCGTATCACATATGTCTCGGTATCTCGGATGTCCAGTAGCCACTTTGGGCGCTTACCGGCATCAATGTCTCCAGCCTCTGCTGGTTTGACATAAGCATATCTCGAATGCCGGTCTTAGCCACTCCGGGCGTACACCGACATAGATGTCTCCAGCCATTGCTGGAATGACATATAACCTGCAAAAACGCATATCTCGAATGCCGGTCTTAGCCACTCCGGGCGTACACCGACATAGATGTCTCCAGCCATTGCTGGAATGACATATAACCTGCAAAAACATATCTCAAAGGTTGCCCCTGGCTAACAAACATAAACAAAGATCTGGTATGAAAAAGATGCCATGATACGCTGGCAAACCGAATAAACAGCGATGTGAGATATGGAATGATGTCATGATATTATGACAAACCGAAATAAACGGCGATCTGGGATGGGGAATGATACCGTGATACTGTGGTAAACCGAGATACTCGGTGATCTAGAGAATTCCGATAATGCTAGGATACCTTGCATAATTCGAGATAACCAATAGAACCATGATACCTTGGATTTCCATTATGACCCGGATTTCCAACATGATCCGGATTTTCAATACAATCCGGATTTCCAACATGATCCGGATTTTTAATATGATTCGGATTACCAGTATGATTCGGATTACCAATGTGATTCGGATTACTAACATAACCCAGATTTCCAATGTGATTCGGATTACCAATATGATCCAGATTTCCAATGTGATTCGGATTACCAATATGATCCAAATTTCCAAGGTGATTCGGATTACCAATATGATCCAAATTTCCAATGTGATTCGGATTACTAATATGATCCAAATTTCCAATGAGATTCGGATTGCCAATGCGATTCGGATTACCAATGTGATTCGGATTACTGACATGACCCAGATTTCCAAATTGATTCGGATTACCATGCACCTCGGATTTCTGGAATACTTTGGTGCGAACGTTCTCAACATAACCGATGTCACCTTTCAACGTTAGTCCAACATACATATCATGAAAAATATTTGACGGGAACAACAATTATACTAACCGAGGCAAACTAGCTATAGCACTTGATAGAAAACGAATCTAACAGCAGATACTATGCACAAAAAACTAGACTCGGTCTCAACCGAGTCCCCGAGTCACTTTTCTTATCTAGGAGGTGGTGTAAAACAGACTGGCTACCCAGTCCCCGGGTCAAGACATCTTGTCCGGGGTAAAACACTTAGACAAAAAGCGAGGGGGCAGTCCCCGAGTACTGTTTGAGACTACGCAGAAGCATAAAGCAGACATATAAACGATACTTACAAGGCCAGGTTGTTGAAGAAGTCGAGGAAGACGCTAATGCCAGTATGAATACCCAGAATAGACTCGGATTACCAAGATATGATTCGGATTACCGAAACTAGATTCGGATTGCCAGGTTGATTCGGATTCCAGAATATGCCAAAACTTGATTCGGATTCCAGAACATGCCAAAACTTGATTCGGATTCCAGAACATGCCAAAACTTGATTCGGATTACCGAAACTTGCCAAAACTTGATTCGGATTACCGAAACTTGATTCGGATTGCCAAGTAGATTCGGATTCCAGAACAGCTTGGATTCACACTGTATCCAACTCGAAAATGAGTCAACATGCGGGGACGATGCCGAAGTCGAGTCCCCGAGTCACTTTTCACACCACGGATCTGTCGATGATGTCAAGCTAGAGCGCGGGGACAATGGCGATGTTGAGTCCCCGCGTTGATGATGAAGATCCCATCCGAAATTAACCCAACAAGCGCCACTATCAGCCCCACGGTGGGCGCCAACTGTCGTGGTGGGAACACGCAGATGCCTAGGGGTAGGCTTAATCTGGGGCCGAACAGATGCTTGTGGTTTCGGGGAGGGATTGCGCGATGGAGTCGCACACGAAGAACACACGAAGAACACGAAGAACAAGCAAGAACAAGAACAAGAACCGCAAGAACACAAAGCACACACGATGTACCCTGCTTCGGGGCCCTCGTGAGGAGGTAAAACCCCTACTGCAGCACTAGCCTACTCGGTGTATTCTCCTCTTTGTATATGATTTGTACATGTGCTCCTCGAGCTGTGAAGATCTAGCCATGGAGAGGAACTCAAGGAAGAAGAAAGCTCCAGTGAGCAAGAGGAAGAAGAGAGAGCCCAGGGGCTGTACGTGCTCGCCCGTGCCTGTCCAGCTCTCCCCTGGTGATCCTTATATCAAGGGAACCCAGGAACAATGAGTGGACAAGGAGGCACAATGCACTGTTGATGAGTTGACTCATTTGTCTTCTAGCTCTTGTCTCCGGCATCTCCGGGAGATGTCGTCCTTGCCTTTGTCTTCTAGCTGTTGTCCTCAGAATCTCCACGTCCTCTTCTTATCCTCTCCCGAAGATATTTATGATGATTCGGATAAGGATGTCATAGCATCGGCGGAGATGCTCTGGTCATGCGAGACCCGGACAGTTTAATTCGGTCCCTTCTGTAGCTCTGTCTCGTACGAAGGATCACTGAGGACCTCCGGCACGATCCGGCCTGAAACTTGTAACGAGACCTTGACTCTAACCGAGATCAGAGATCTCGGCCCAGCTTTCCTATCCGAGGTACTGGCCTGCTCCGGGATGGATAAATTCGGTTAAGGAAACCTCAACCTTCTCAGCTTCGGGCGATGAACGAACGAGCGAGCGCTCAACGGCACGATCCGGCCTGGTGAGCCTCGGTCCGATCCTGAGCTAGCGATCATGGACCGCATCGGCCAGCCGAAGCCAGCGCGCTTGGTCCGGTCGAGGCTGATGCCCTCTGGCCCGGCAGAGGCCCATGGCGCTGGGTGGAGTGAGGCTTGCCCAGCCGAAGCTGGCTGAGGCCTGACCCAATCCCGGTCAGCTCCATGGCCCATCCGAGGTGAGGCTGCTGCTGGCCTGCCCGAGATCTGCTGCCTGCCCGAGGCTTGACCAAATTCGGCCCAACTGAGATAGGAGGGACAACTCAGCCTGCTCCGGATCGGAAGTGACCTGGAGCGGCTTGGCCCATCCGGGATTCAGAGGAAAAGACCCGCTGTGGGCTTTGGCCTGCCGAGGCAGCCATCGGGCTCCAGTCCGAATAAGAGACAACGCGATAGTGGAAAACTCGGTTCATCTGTGCTCAGTCTAACCGAATCACAGGGGCAGTTCGGCCTGGAGATCTCGGCCTGCTAGCTATTCCTGCTCTTATCCGAGCCAGCTGGAAACTCGGTTAAGTCCAGATTCGGCCCAGACTAGTTTTTCTGTCTTTTCTTTATCTTTTACCATTTTTATTTCCTGTTTCTCTCTTTTGTTACCTCGGTCAGACAATCAACTCTGGGGTACCCGGGTTACATCCCCGACAATCTGACTCCCCCACATCAGCCAGCAAGCGTCTTTGATAAAACATTGGTCGCTGTCGAGGAGATGACCGGAGGTGGGCGGCAAGCTGAAGGTTGAGGATGATTTAGGCATCAACGTCGGCAGCGAGTAGGAGGGCGATTCAACCTGGAGGCACAATATAAGCATTACCAAAAAACTATTCTCCTGTAATAATAATGCAGACCAAACATTTAGGAATTTCAGTACATTGGATGCAGAGGTGGCAATCAAAATAAAGTAAATAAAATGCTGACTCCTCTAAAAGCACTTACTGAAACCAAACAGAGCATAATAACAGTGCGCAAACCTGTTCCTTTATACCATAGCCCAGCAGAGAGAGTGCTGAGAGTATTTCAACTCCAGTCTTCACCAAGGTTATCCTAATTACACCAATTCACCACACAAGACAACATGGAAGACCAAACGGATGTAAGATGAACATGGGACAATGAAGCACTACCACGTCAGGCTCCGTTGATCGCTGGTGGCGAGCCGAGGCGGCAGTCCTTTGTGCGTGTGTGGGGTATAGCCAATTAGCCATAGGTAAAGGCTCTGAACCATGAAACTGGTTCAGGTAGATGTTCAGGGTTCAGGAGGGAATTCGGAGGCTGATATCATTAGCGGGAGGTGAGGAAGGTGGACGAAATTTGTCCAGCTCGGTGTCCGTGGAGTCCATGGACTAATACCAATCGTATTCACACTTTTCTCAAGACGTTGTCCTAGCTCCGCCTTCAAAAATTGAGATGTTGTGGTGCGAGGCGGTGGGGGGACGCGTGAGTGTGAGGCGGCAACCAGACGCGCATATCTCTCGGGATCAAAATAATTCAGCTCAAAATATTGCAGTGGATCAAGAACATCGCATCGGGATTGATTAAATCCTTCAAATTTTGAGGACTTCAACTCGTATTTGGGCATGTTTATACCTGAACCTTCATCCAGGAGAGCAGTCCTGATGTAGAATAAGGCAGTGACGACCACGACAATTATGACTGCCATGGATGATCTGAAGTTTCTGAAGCCGCCGCCCCCGCTCGTCCTCAGGACGCGATGGACGAGTTGAATTTCCTTAGGTCGCTGCTCCCGTTCGTGCTCAGGTTGCCCGCACCATAGTAGCCTCCGACGCGCGGCGTTGCAAGGGACGGAGAGAAGGAAGGAGATGCAGCGATGGGGGTGATGCCCTTTCTCTAGCAGCGCGTTGCGCCGCCGCAGCACGACAGCAAGAAGGGAAAGGGAGAGGGTTACGGGGGGAGGGGAGGCATCCTGGGCGTGGGCAGCATATGGGCCGTGCGAATTTGTTTTTCGGGCCCATGCGGGAGTGACGATCGAGCGAGCGGGGCAGACGGTCGATCGGCAGAAAATTCTGCCAGGTTACACCATCACCAACTCCCATTTAATAGTAAAGATTGGGCTAATTTTGACAATCGCCATAGAAAACTAATAATGGTAAGTCGTATGTACTGCCATTTTGACTACAATGCTAATTTAAATGTGTAAAGTTTAGTGAAATTCACATTCTTCTTCTTTGGTATGGATTTGATCAGAATAGCAATGCATAGTACCTTTTAAACAATATTAAGAGTACCATTTTATATGCAAAAATTCAAGTACTAGCATGGAGGACATGCTACCTCACTTCTTACAATAATAGGGTAAATGAAATTGTTTAGTAAAATTCACATTGGTTTTTTGTATGGATTTGATAAGAATAGCAATGCATAGTTTGCACTTTGATGAAAACAAAGATTACACCATCAGACGTAGTGCCCACATGGTGTCTGTTTGTTGGTTGCCTGAACTCTGATGGAGCATGATTTTTTCCAACTGTGATGACAGCTGCTTTATTTTTTTAATTGATTCACCAATCGCTCTGTTTTTTTTTATAAAAAAAGGGAACAAAGCTCCGGTCTCTGCATCAATCAACTGCTCTTTTTTATTGGAGCGGGGAAGTCTGACTTTACTTGACAGTGTTGGTGGGTGTGCACTGAATTGCATAAACCTGGTTCTCTTCATCAAGTTTTTGATACCTACTTGTTTCAGGCACTCCTCTAGCCTCTAGCACATCTTTCAAAGCAGTACACTAGTAATATAGCGAGCTGATTAGTTATTACTGAACTCAAACTTAAAGATGTTTTTATTTAATGATGCCAATACAAGTACCAGCTCTTATTACACAATTAACTAAATACATTTCATAGTGACATGGTACCGATAAACAGACATATGTTTGCTAAACCATTTATGCCTTTGTGATCTGAGTCTAGTTGGTACATTTACACCGACTTGCATGATTGTTTTTTACCATTCAATGAGCATCTTGCATTCACAAAAATAGGGGGGTTGTATATTCCTTACGTGTGGGGGCCAGTCTGTCCAACTTTGAGACATTTGGATACGTTTAGGGCAAGGATGCTTATCGTAAGTGATTCCCACCATATCATGAGATTCGTGTTCTTGTAAATCGGCAATTCTTCAAATCCAGAAGACATGGAATTCTATGATTATGCTTTTGGCAAAGACTTTTATGCAGAATTGTTCTTGAACATCCATGACATACTGTATTTCCTTATCAGAATAAAAACTTTTTTGAAGCCGCTCTTTCTTTCGGAGAAATTGAGCTCCAATTTAGTTCTATTTGTTGGCATCCACGATTTGACTTCTGATTTACAAGCATGGCTTCTTGCTTTATGTGTGGAAAGGACATCAAACAAACTATTGGTGAAGAAGGTCAGCATTTCATGTCTTTGCTCAGTTTTATAACCACTTCTACATATAAAGGGCTCATCATTCTGATTTTTCTTGCATTTGCTTCTGGTAGCTCCAGGAGGAGGTAAGGTGAGGGTTTTTTCTTATAGTGAGCTTAGGAAAGCTACACATGATTTTAGTGGGGCAAACAAAATTGGCGAAGGAGGTTTTGGTTCCGTGTTCAGGGTAATTTGCCTTAGTCACTGATCACTTCAAAAGTCCATTGCATCATACTCTGTTAACTAAATTCATTTTTTTCATCAGGGAAGGCTTAAAGATGGCACAATTGCTGCGGTAAAGGTGCTTTCTGCCCATTCGAAGCAAGGCATCAGAGAGTTCTTTACTGAACTTACAGCAATTTCTGATATTGTGCACGAAAACCTGATCACCTTGGTTGGTTGCTGCGCTGAGGGATCCCATAGGATCCTTGTATACAACTATCTTGAGAACAACAGCCTTGCACATACACTGCTAGGTGACATACTATTCTGCCTAATGTGTCCTTCATTGATCATGTCAGGCTTTAATAACTATCTTACTAAATATGTTACATGGTATTGCAGGAAAAGGTTATAGCAGCATTCGATTCAACTGGAGAGTTCGTGTTAAAATTATTATAGGTGTTGCCCATGGGCTTGCGTTCCTCCACGAAGAAATCCGCCCTCCAGTAATCCACCGAGACATAAAGGCAAGCAATATTCTTCTTGACAAGGATCTCACCCCCAAAATTTCTGATTTTGGGTTGGCAAGGCTCCTCCCTCCAAATGCAACTCATGTGAGCACACGGGTTGCGGTACAATGTAAGTATAAACTTGTTTGGGGTTTGTTTGGGAATTGGAATCGATTTCATTCTTATCTCTCTTTCTCTGCCCTTTCCCCCTTTCTGTCAGAGGATATCTGGCTCCTGAATATGCAGTTAGAGGGCAAGTGACAAAGAAGTCAGATATTTATAGTTTTGGTGTTTTGCTATTGGAAATTGTTAGTGGCAGGTGTAACCACAATAATAGATTGCCTTATGAAGACCAATTTCTGCTCGAGAGGGTAAGCTCTATCGTAATAATATGTTCAGTAAACATATGCTTTATTTTGAGACTGCGGTTGTGATTCCATTTCCATGATGAGGTTACCATTTAGGTGTTCGAACATACCTGATAAGATACTTCGCTACTTGTAGTGTTGACTGTTCTTAATATCCCACTAATTCTGTTTGTGATTTAGCACCCAAATTGTAACCACTTTCTGAGAGTACAATTTTATCTTTTGTCCTTTAAAAATCATTTGTTGGCGTTTTTGCCCAGATGTGAACCGTCATCATGTGTATGAATATTAGAATATGTTAAGATTCATATGCTTATTAGATTCCGTTGTAGTTTTGCAATTTTAATATTCGGAGGGACATTTAGTCGGATATTGCTGATCGTAGAGGTCTGCTCGTGCTCTTGCAGACATGGGCATGTTATGAGCAAGGACAGCTCGAGAATATCATAGATGCAGACCTAGAAGATGACCTGGACACTGAGGAGGCATGCCGATTCTTGAAGGTTGGTCTTCTTTGCACTCAAGACGCGATGAAACTCCGTCCCAACATGACCAACATCGTCCGGATGCTGACCGGAGAAAAGGGCGTCTCCACAGAGAGGATCACCAAGCCTGCTGTGATCGGCGACATGGGAGACATCAAGGTCAACAACCAGGATGAACCAGGTGACTCACATTCTCCGACGATGAGGTCATTCACCATTAATGAACCATCCACAATCATATCATCAGAAGCAACAACAGAGACATCGGCGTGAGAAGTACATATATTATGCAAATCCTTTTGTTGTCCATCATCGTGCTAAATAGACAGAGTGTGTGGTAGGTTGATTGATAAGCGAGTTTCCTTACGTTGTTTCGTTCTATGTAAGTTCTATGCAATGAAATTATTGCATAATCAAATAAATTTCCTTTATAAGTTGCCTAATGTAACTGAGCTTGTCCAAATTTGTTGTTCCAGACCATCTGCTTTCTGCTACTCGCCAGCGAATTTTTTATTAACAAAAAGAATAAAATAAATACCCATGGCAGCAGTAAGCCTCATTTGTTTGGGCTTCCTGACTCCTTTTAGCGGGAACGACAAAGATTTTATTGATCACGCCAAATGGCGTTGACATAGATTCCCAAATCCCAACTCAGTTGTGGGGTTCATAAACCAAACATGTCTAACCATATCTAGTGTAGTTACTGCGCGGGCTAGACGGTGTGCATCGCCATTTGTATGGGACTATGATTTTTTAATTAACAGACAAGAGTACATAATATGGACCGCAATAAACAAAACTAAAATAGATAAGATATGAAGGAAAGAAGTACTAAAATAGATAAGATTATGTTTATATTATATATCGTCACGTACGACGACAGTTTGATCACCAGGCTTGGTGTGGCTTGTTACGAACAACGCGCAGTCGTGCTTGTTGGGCTACACGTAGACAAATCTCTTTCGATTGACATGGTCAGGGGTGCATATATAGCACAGTGCATGCAAACACAAGAATGCCACATGATGTTTTTCTGTCAAGTACAAAATTCACGTCGAATCTTCATCAAAACACGAAATTAGTGATTGCATAAATTAGTTCTGTGATGTGAGTCGAGTTGTTACCACCGCCTTATAATGAGTTGATGCGACACCATGTACCATGATCTAGTGTGTTGTCAACATCATCAAGGTATCAAACATCTACTCCAGCAGTCTTTAAATATAAGATGCTTTATACATTTTTTGATTCACACGTATCTAGACACGTTTTAGTGTGGTTGTTCACTAATTTCAATCACAATAAAATATCTAAAACAATATTATAATTTGAAACGGAGGGAGAGTGTAGATATTCGCGTCATTCCATACATGGGTTGTCAACATCACCTAAGAAACAAATATATAGTGATCCGTGATATTGCGAAGATCGGGTGTGTTGTCAACACTACCTGCAAAAACAATAGTGTGGTGATTCAATGAAGATGCAAAGATTCAGCCAAAAACCAAAAGGCAAGAAAAAAAGGTCTCTCTAGCGCTCAGTCAAATGGTCCGAATCAGTTGCAAGTCCACTTGTAACTGACGTCATGCGAATAAAAACTAAGATAATTCTCATTCGATTGAGAATTAGCAAAAACCAAAAGGCAAAAAAAAGCCTAACCAAACAGCGCCTCAATCATTCAGCGTGGATCATGACAACTCGTACCCCTCATGCTGTAAGCCACAAGCATTCGCAAGAAAAAAAGGCACAATCATGGCAAATTGGCAACAAATCGAAATTCAAGTGCGGGAAAAATGCCGCGATCAACCAAAACCGCCCACCCGTGAGCGATGCCTTTATTTTCGCAAACTTCCCCCACGACCAGACCAAAACCTAACTACATTTCCCACGACGCCGTCCTTCTCAAGACCTCCAGTCCTCCTAGTCTCCTTCCCGCAGCCGAATGAAACCCCCGTGGCTGCCGATGACGGGGGAGGCATCGACGGAGACGAGGGACTGGGCGGAGCTGCCGCAGAACGCGCTGGCGACCGTCTACGGCAAGCTGGGCCTGGCGGGCACCCTGGTGGCCTTCATCAACGTGTGCCGCTCCTGGCTCCGCGCGGCCGCCTACGAGCCCGCCTGATCCGCGCCGGGGACGACGGACAACTCCTCTCCCTCGCCAAGCAGTAAGATCCCGCTTCCCCTGATGGATTTTTACCCCCATCTCATGATATAAGATGTTATCATGGGACAGAAGGAGTATTTGCTAATTCCAATGTTAAAAGTAAGTGCGTATTGTGGTGTCACCGCATTTTTCCAGCACGGTTAAGAACCGCTTAAAAGCGCGACCAATAGCAATCTCAACATATGGCGAAACATAATCTTGATTGTACGTGACCTTAATATTACCTGGTGATTAGTTATTCCCTGGTCATTTTCTAAGAAGATGGGATTCAGCTGGACATCTCATACCTGTTCTAGAGTTGAAATTATATTGCTATGTTTGCCGGTGTTACACACCTGTTTAGTTCTGTATCTGACATTTGCCAAGGTTTTATTAAACGCTAGGTGCTGATTGAGAGTTTTGCCTCCGTCTTTTCCATTTTCTGAAGCATTAAAGCGCCAAGCGCAATTAAGCGCATGTCTAATAGCTAGGCGTTTTGCCTCCGCTCAGCGCCTAATCAAGCTTAAACGTGCGCCTAGGTGCACTTTTTATAACCTTGATCGTGCCAGATTTATCTCCTCCTATTCGTTTTGCTGTTTGGGATAAAGGCTGCAGTAGAATTTATGAGCAGAAGTAGTCTGCAGAAAGTGCAACCAAGTCGTACCTACTATGTGCATTCTGTAGATGAACATGAAGCACGAAGTGGAAATCAGGAAAAAACTACTTACAGATTGCTGTTTGTTACATGAACTTGTAAGTCGTCTTAGGCCAATTGTTCCCTTTCTCTGTGCAAGGAATTGACAAGTAAGACACAATATGTCCGATTCTGGATATTTCTCTCTTCCAAGGAAAAATAGTCTCGGAAGTATTTGCTTGCTGTATATTTTCATGTCAGGCAAATCTATGTTTTGAATGTTCGGTATCTAGACTTGTAACCCGCTGGTTCTTTAGCGTCTAACGTGCTTTAATGACGGAGATGCGGAATACAGCAAGTGTGGAAGGAGGAAGGGGTAGGGACAAGGAAGAAGGGGGACTGAGGGGGAGGTGATTGATGGTGAGGCAATGACGATGATGGGTTGGCCCTAGGCTTAGTGGAAGGCATGGGCGTGGCGGTGGACCTGTCCAGAGCATATGCTAGAGAGGAGGCGATGATGCTACCACACGGAGAAGGATGAGGAGGGAAGGTGGCATTTGGTAACTAGTCCTGAAGGGGAGATAAGGTGCCACAGACAAGGTGGCATTTGGTATGTTTTCATGTTTCTTTGTTGATCGGGAAATAAAAGATAAAAGTGCGGTGTGTTAAAAGCTCTAAGGTCATAGAGAAATTATCGATTATATTGTCCTTCGTATACATTTATGCTAATTGTTTGGTTTTGGAACAACTACTATGTTGGCTATGCTATCATGTTGTTTTTACAATAAGTAGTACTGCCAGGGTAGGCAGCTCCCAGTGCGCCATAGTACACATTTACCAACAGCGTAGTGTAACATATATTATCTGATTTAGTTTTTATTTAGACTGTCATGCATCTGTGCTATGTGAATAACTGCATGCGCCTTGTTTGCAGGTTATCATCGCTAAGGATCCTTCGGCTCGTCTCTTGCTACAGCATATCTAATGAAGGATTTGTTGAGGCAATACAAAAGTTTACGCTACTTGAGGAGCTCGAGATTTCACTTTGTAGAAATATATTGGCAGAGGCAATTGAAGCTGTTGGCAAAGCTTGCTCGCACCTGAAGTGTTTCAGGCTGAGTAATGACGGCTTCTGCAGTTTCGAAGATGAGTACTCCAATAATCAGGAAGCACGGGGGATCTCAACAATGCGTGAGCTACGCTCCCTTCAGATTTTCGGCAACAATCTTAACAACAAAGGACTCACGTCCATCCTCGACAACTGCCCCCACTTGGAGTTCCTCGACATTCGCCATTGTTTTAATGTTAACATGGACACAGCTCTGCAGGCCAAGTGTGCTAGAATTGAGACGCTGAGACTTCCTGGTGACTCAACTGCTGACTATGAGCTTCTGGTCAAAAGCCCCATTAGGTACTCAAATTTTACCCAGTATTTATGGGACGAAAATTGGGCATTCGAGGATGACGAAGACGATGACTATCTTTACCGTGGCCTTTCTCCATCCGACTCCGAGGATGAAGATTTGCTTGAAGTTGACGACGCACAACGCATGGAGGAAGATGAAGAAATTCCTGAAGATGAGGAATCCATGATGTTAGAATACTATGCGATGCTGGACGAGAATGGAATGGTCTAAGATGAACTCAGTGAGGATGACCGAATAATCTAAATGATAGTTCGGTGCTGCAATGAGTATTGTCGTCCCGTTGCTCCAGTCAGTGCCATGTTTCCCTAGTTCCGTGAACTGCATACATGTTTATTGCTCCCTGCTGTACGTACGGATGCTCCATTGGTCCTGTCATCTGCATGTAATGCCACTGCGGCCTCAGTTACAGTTAATCAAGAAACCAATTTCTTATATGTGACTCTGAGATAACGTTTTACCATGATGATAAGACCTCATGTTCGTCATGCATATTTATGGAAAATGATCCACCAAGTCGGCTTAAACCGCCTTGCACTGGTCAGAGGCATGAAATATAGAGTATGATGTGAAACTGTTGATCACCTCATGTTTAATTGTCCTTTGCCTGGGTGGGCTGTGGTTAGGGAAAATTTTGCGACTATGATGTGTTACTAGAAGGGGATGGCGCGCTTTGCTACGCCGGAGTGTATAATTGCGGTGATCAATATATGATAAGCTGTCTGACTAAAAATTAGTGGGTCATGCAAGATCGGGTACAAATGCATAGCCTTCTCAAACAAATATTTTACGTATTGGTCTAGCACCGCATGTTAAACCGTACAATCAAAAAGTAACAATTGTGGATTTTTTTAATCTCTAAACAAGGCAAGCCCGACGGCTACGTGTGAGGCAGGGTTGGTCGAGGTGTGGCCGGAGGCAGAGCTGGTGTGTGTCGCTCATGTACGTGCTTGCAGTGAAGGAGGAGGCACGGTGAGGAAGGGGAGGAGAGGAGGGCCTCTCGGTGGCTCACCGACCAAAGCTACAGACGGGAGACGATGGTGGGCGCCGGAGGAGAATGACCGCATCCCCGAGGCCGAATCCCTCCCGATACATGGTGCCCTCAAACAGTGGTGGTGTATTTGCGGTCGAATCGGCCAGAGTTGGTGGAACTGCCTAATTTAAGGCCAAATCAATGGCAGAGGAGGCGGCGCGGTTGTCACAGGAGCAGAGACGGAGGGCGACATGGCACTTCCGATAGACATTTGGCGTGCGTGCGTTAGCGTTTCTGTTTTACGGCAGCGACCCAAGTGTTATATATTTGATAATATTTTTGGGGCTGTCCATTTTTTTTGAATGCCCAATATTTTTTTTAGCAAAATTTACGTCAAGAGCAGCTGGTGGAGTAAGATTTTGACCTCAAATAGCGTAGAAAATAGTTATAGCCTAGCCGCAGATCAAGTCAACGTTTCGTCGGCCCGGGAGGGGTGCGGCAGCGGCGGCGCGTTCTCTCCTCGCGTAGGTGATGGTAGTGGTTTGGTTCCTCAGGAGCTGGTTGTAATATTCTGGTTTTCTAGAGTTCTTTGTATTAACCATTTCTCCTTTTTTATAAAAAAAGGTAAACATAAACAAGCAGAAACCAAATAAAGTTTGCCACATGGAGCAACTAGGGGGCTCTCTTCCTAGGTAGCTTAGATATTGGAGGGATGGTCTTTTGGAACATTCGCAACAAACTGATCTTTATCAAAGATCATCAAGCCTCGTCTGATGCTCTCTATCAAAGAATGGAATGGAATGGTCATTCTCAGTGACAAGATCCAACGTGCAACTTGGCTTCCAGGAGATCTTTTGAGAGATCTTTGGAAGTATCTAGGTCCTAGAGGAATTGGATAAATACCGAGCGAGACGAGCCCCCTTGACTGAGCGCCTCGGCGGCGGCTGCATTCTTGGCTGCGGCCACTCGCCCCCTGAGCGCCTTGCAGCTCGGACGCCATGATCCACTAGACTTTCTCCTCCACCTCCTCGGCCTTAACCACCTCCTCGTGTAGCCTCTCATCTCCACTCCAAGCTTCATTTCATGCACTATGTGCCTCTTGTTCACCTGCTGCTCCGCGTACAACGGCCAACACAACAGCGACATCCCTGCCGAGATCCCCTCCAGCATCGAGTTCCAGCCGCAGTGCATCACTCGGCGTTTGCCGGTTCACCGGTCCTGATGTGGACTCTGGAGTAGCGCTCCCGAATTTCTTGGGATACCATGTGGCGTCAGCCATTGGGAGATCCTAATTAACGTAAGCCGTGACGCTGCTAGCGTTTCACGGATCATTTTTACTGCAAGTTCCGTCATGCCGGTCGGCATGATACCTCCTGGTAGAGCAGCAGAGGTAAAGTGGACAAGACCATAATTCACTATTAAATGCCCTGCGTGGGAGGTGAGTGCCCATGCCGAGTGGAAACTCTCGCCCATGATTCTCCCGGGCTGCGGCGGCGGCGTCTGGCGTTCATGGACATCGTTTCCTTTTTGAAGGCTCCGTTACGGCTTCTCTCTGCCCTCCTACGTGTTCCGGGTGAAAACTCAATATCCTCGGATCGGACGATGGCACCGCTCTGCGTCATGTTCTTGTACACAGAGTGTTGCTCTTTGGATGTGGTGTGGCGTCGGTTGCGGCTCTTGTGGCCCTCGCCGGGCTTGCTCTGGCAAAGCTTATAGCTTGTTATGCACATCGGCATTCCTTTGTTTGGGGCCATCGTGGAGCCTGTCTGCAGCTTTGTGGTCAGTAGCGGTAATCATCGGTGTTCGCTTGTAATCTCCTTCGGTTTCCCCATCGGAGCTTCCCTGTTGAGCATGTCTGCATGTGTGGATAGTGGCAGTGTTCTTCGTTGTTCCCCTTCAATCTCCTCGTTGGTCTCGTTTCTTGTGTGTGTGTGCAATGTTTTGCTGTAAGCAGGGCTCAACACGTTGTATCTGTTTTGCCGCTTATGGTGTTATTAATTTAACGTCGTGCGTTTGGCCTTTTAGCTAAAAAAATGCCCAAGAAAATATTGCTTGAATTGCCTAGAACGATATGAAATCAATAGTGATACTTACTCAATTGAGTAATCATTCTAGATAAATAACAATTACGAACTAAGAAATTCCATGGTCAACCAGTTCCAGAGAGAGGTGTCATGAAGAATTGTAAGTATTATTTGGATATAGTCGAAGGACACAATTCCTGCATTCCCCACTTGTCCAAAACAAATATCCAAATAAAAAACCCATAGCATTGATATTATGCTTCTAAATTGTTCATGACCAAGACACTTACTAGCTAAGTCATACCTTTCCTCGATGTGTTTTCCGTTCGACTACCTTGATTACTTCAGCACTTTCATATTAACAAAAAAAAGATAATCCTCCCATGTACTTTCCACGACCTTTAGTGTGGCAAGAAATTCCCTTAACCACGAGCGGAGCTCTCTGACAAGCAGTAACTATGACCCTCCCAGACTCCCAATATCATTTCCTTGGCACCCTTGGGAAACGCACAAAAGAACTTCATTTGTTTACTGAGAAATTGTTGCGTATCAGACATAACCATGAATAAATTGTCATTCAAACTAGCTGGGGGTACAATGAGTTGTTCTAGCAAGATGAAGGAAGACACACGTAAAGTGAGCTGGTCATCGAACTGCATAATGTAGGTGGATCCTCAACCAGAGAGCAAGGCAAGTACCCGGGGCCTTACATCAAAACATCCAGACCTACACAGTTTTATTTGTTCAGGTGTACCTAAGCATTCTCTTGTTGTCAAGAACGCTGTCAGCATCATCAAGATCAGCGTCATCAAGATCTAGAAGGTAGTAAGAAGCACTAGAGCTATCATCGTCGTCGTAGTCATCCTCTGTGTCCCGATCATTAAATGGAGAGAAACAAAATCTACCACCAGGGCTGATGGGTAAAGAGTACTCGTAGTCATCCATGATGATGTACTCACACTTCTTTGCTAGATTGTCATCCATCCTGATTCCTGATACGGGGGCAATCCCGAATATTAAGATACTCTAGGCGCGGGCAGTTGTCAAGGATGGCTGTCAGTCATTTGTTGGTAATGAAATCAGCGACAAGATGCAACGAACGTAGCCCGTGCATCTTTGCAATTGCAAAGGCTACACTGTCGTCATTGGTGTATTTTGTAGGATTAATATAATAGCTGTTCCTGACATGTCTTAAGTGCTTCAGCCGGGGGCACTCTTTAGCGACAAGTTCAACCAACTCAACTGTCGTATAAACCGAACCCATATAAACATAGTGAAAGCTCGAGCTCTTCGAGTAGAGGGAGCTTCTTAAGTGCCTTAACAAATCCTTCCTTGGTGAGACGATAGGAGCTGATGAGGTGGAGGCTTTTCAGTGAAGGTGCCCTGCAAGATAGCATTTTTGGGGTTAATAGCTAATCGGCATGTCAATGTCGTTCAGTTACACATCAATGCACTTTCACCTGAAAGTCTGAAACCAAAATATGTCAGTGTCGGTTTGGATTTTTAACAGAACAAATTAGGTACTGAACAACCAAAAGTTCAGCAGGAGATTAAAAGTCTTACTGCTCCACGATGTACAGGAGGGTGTCGTCGTGGAGGTAGCCGAGTTCCGCGAGCCTGCAAAAGAAACGATTAACAAAACTTACTAAGGTGCAAAAGGAGTAAGGTATAAGTTTCTGAGCGGTACGCATTGCCCAGCGCTGAGGATGATATCGAAGCTGTCACGGGGGGGACAAACTGGCCGTGCATGTCAATGCGGCGCCACAGCGACGGCTCCTCCCGCGCGGCGCGGCGCCAGGGGCGGCACACCCCGCCACACCGCCGATCAGTAGATCGATGGTGTCCAGCTTGTGGAGGACGCACGAGAGCGCGTCGAGCGTCAGGTCCGCCCAGTCCTGCTCCGGCAGCGGCAACGGCATCAGGTTAAACTCCGAGACATGGACCGTCGTCAGTGGTTTCTTGGATCCACTCCGCGCCGTCGCCGTTCGCGGCGGGGCCGATTTTAACGGCATCACCGACCGCGATGTTTTTTTTTGCATGGTAATACGATTCTCATTGATAAATAAAATATGAGACACAAAGTACGTATACACCGATCTTACAGATCTGAAAAGATAGGATAAACCTATGTGATAAACCAACGCCTATCCCTGTTCTTCGGCACCACCGTAGCAGTCACCAAAGAAAAAGTAGACAGATCAGCTCTTCACCCGAGCTCGACGCGGCTTCATCGCTAATCATCAGATATTCGGACCTCTAAAGTAGTTTGCCATAGGACAAACCATTGCCGTTGAAAGAATCAGACCGGAGCAGCACGACCCCGGACACGCCATCGAACTTCAGCACTGGCACCCCCGCAGGACGACGTCGGAGTAGGGAACCAGAGCCATCATCCTCTGATACGTCCCAAACGTATCTATAATTTTTTATATTCCATGCATGTTTTATATCAATTGCCACATGTTTTATATGCACTTTATATCATATTATGACATTTATTGGACTAACCTATTAACAAGATGCCACAGTGCCAGTTTCTGTTTATTATGTCTGTGCATTGCAGAAAATGTCCAAAATTGAAAGTGCTCAGAAAAATCTGAAAAAATTACAGAAATTCTAAAACGCCAGAAGACTCCGGGAGCCAGAAGGACAAGTCTGGGGGAGGCCCACAGCCTCCACACGCCCCTGGGCGCGTTTGGGCCTTGGCCGCCCCCAGGGGTGGTGTCGCCGTCTCGGTCACCTCCTCGCGATGCCCTTTGGACTACTTATTCCCCCCGACGCGAAAACCCTAAGTGCCTGGACGATTTCCCCAGAAAAGTTCCAGAGCTCCGCCGCCATCCGAAACTCTAATTCGGGGGACAGAAGTCTCTGTTTCGGCACCTTGCCGGGACGGGGAATTGCCCCCGGAGCCATCTCCATCGACGCCGCCGCCATCTTCATCGCCGTTGCTGCCTCCCATGATGAGGAGGGAGTAGTTCTCCCCCGAGGCTGAGGGCTCTACCGGTAGCTATGTGGTTTATCTCTCTCTCCCATGGTGTGATCTTTATGTGATCATGAGCTTTGTAATCCAGTTGAATCCATAGATGTTACTCTTCATTATCTTATATGCTACTCAAGTGGTTTTATTAATGTAATCTCCGGAGTCACCTTTGTCCCACGGTGCGAAGTTGACAGTGTGCGCCCCGTGTGTGGCTCTTAGGCTAAAGATAACAGGAATACTTATCATGAGTTATTATTTGCGTTGGATGTCTCTATGAAATTGCGGTGTTTGTCTAGTACTATTTAGGGCGCTCAAGTTGACAGTGTGGGGTTCCCTAGTTGTGGAATGCGACATTAAGGTGTGCTGTTATAGCCCTACGCAGTGGATTGGTGTTCGTTATCCAACGAGAGAATAATTCAGAGTAGCATAGTGAAGAGGAAATATCTATGTATTCAATTATATTATTATTGTTGAGAGTGTCCACTAGTAAAAGTATGATCCCTAGGCCTTGTTTCCAAGCATTGAAACACCGTTTACTCTCATTTTGTCTCATGTTTGCTTGCTGCTATTTTTATTTCAAATTGCAATTACCACTTATAATCATCCATATTACTTGCATTTCACTATCTCTTCGCCGAACTAGTGCACATATACATCTGACAAGTGTATTAGGTGTGTTGGGGACACAAGAGACTTCTTGTATCTTAATTGCAGGGTTGCTTGAGAGGGATATCTTTGACCTCTACCTCCCTGAGTTCGATAAATCTTGGGTGATTCACTTGAGGGAAACTTGCTGCTGTTCTACAAACCTCTGCACTTGGAGGCCCAACACTGTCTACAAGAATAGAAGCGTGCGTAGACATCAGCCTCCAACCACAAACCCAACACAAGGTGCACCATCTTACAGCTGTCACCAGTGCAGACCACCGTTTGCACGTACTCCTGGACGAATCCTCTCTGCTCCACCATGACGCCAGAGACAACACCGCAGCAACGGGGACAGAACAGGAGGAAAAACCCATCTGATGGAGTCGCCGCCGCCGCCTCGCCGACACCATCCATGAACGCTATAGCCACCGATCTGAAAGATCGGTAAGCACACAAAGCCACCAACTCCGAGACGCCGCCTTGAAGGACACCGCCAGTGTGGGAGTGGAGTTGAACCAGATTTATTTGCCCGGGCGCCGCTCCCACCACCCCAACAACGCACCATGCCAGAACCTTCCTAAACCTAGCTACCATGCAAAAACGAATAAAACGGGGTCCCCCTCCCTGCCACCGCCGAAGCAGCAAGCGGAGGGAGGGAGGCCCAGCTCTCCCGCCAGTGGAGATCGGTAAGAAAAGTAGTACGCTTCCTAGTCGCCTGTGGAGGCGGCAGCTAGGGTAGGAAAACACTCACATACGTTCCCTCAAGATGACAATATATGTTCTCTCGAGATGTACTATCGCCGACCGCGATGCGGAAAAGCGTTAGTACGTCACAGTTGTTTTTATACTCTATCTATATACATGTAGCTGTGCGTCGGTGCGGCTCTCTGAATCCTGATCGCACCGGATCTCTCTGTATAATTAAATTCCAGGTTGATGTTCCAGTAGGGTGCACTGTTTCAGATCCGACAATATAGTCTCCTCATACGTCTCAAACGTATCTATAATTTCTGATGTTCCATGTTGATATTATACCAATTGTTACATGTTTTATATACACTTCATATCATTTTTATGCATTTTCTAGGACTAACCTATTAACAAGATGACATAGTGCCAGTTCCTGTTTTCTGCTGTTTTTGTATTCCAGAAAAGCTGTTCTGAAAATATTCTCGGAATTGGACGAAACTTGGACAGAACCTTCTATTGTCCCGACACGTACACGGAGTCCAAAGGAGAGACGGAGACGACCGAGGAGGCAGCCACGTCAGGGGCTGGCGCGGCCCCACCTCCTGCCGCGCCGGGGGGTGGCGTGACCCCCTCGGGTGCCTCCAGACGCTGCCCTTTCGCCTATATAATGCCTTCGTCCAGAAAAACCTAAATACCCGAGCCTCCATCCACGAAAAGTTCCGTAGCCGCCGCCGTCGTCAACCCTAGTTCGGGAGGGTTCTGAAGCTCTTCCCGGCACCCTGCCGGAGTGGGGAATCATCACCGAGGGCTCTACATCACCATGCCTGCCTCCGGAGTGATGCGTGAGTAGTTCATCCTTGGACTACGGGTCCATAGCAGTAGCTAGATGGTTGTCTCTCCTCCTTGTGCTATCATGTTTAGATCTTGTGAGCTGCCTATCATGATCAAGATCATCTTATTGTAATGCTACATGTTGTGTTTGCTGGGATCCGATGAATATTGATACTATGATCAAGTTAATTATCAATCTATCTTATATGTTATTTATGATTTTGCATGCTTTCCGTTACTAGTAGATTCTTTGGCCAAATAGAAGCTTGTAAATCCAAGAGGGAGTATTTATGCTAGATAGTGGGTTCATGCCTCCGGTAATCTGGGCGAGTGACATCAACGTCTAAGGTTGTGGATGTGCTGTTGCCACTAGGGGTAAAACAGCAATGCTTTGTCTAAGGATAATTGTATTGTTTACATTATGCACATTACTTAATGCAATAAACTGTTACTTGCAACTTAATACCAACGGGAAACACGGATGTCAACCTGAAGGTGGATAATTAGTCATAGATGCTGTTAGATAACGGTCTATATATCTTGTAGTAATGCCCAATTGAATATCATAGTAGTCATCTTGTCATATATATGCATTGTCATGCGCTCTCTATTCATCAATTGCCCAGCTGTAATTTGTTTACCCAACATGTTAGTTTTCTTTTATGGAGAGACACCACTAGTGAACTGTGGACCCCGGTCCATTTCTTCACACTGATAATACAACCAACTACAGTTATTGTTCCTTTTCATTCTCTGCAATTAAACACTATTTTCCATACCATACGTTTAATCCTTTGTTTACAGCAAGCCGGTGAGATTGACAACCTCACTGTTTCGTTGGGGCAAAATAGTTTGATTGTGTTGTGTGCAGGTTCCACGTTGGTGATCGAGTAAACGGCGCCACCAACAACCTTCGGAGGTGCCTTTTACTCCTACTGGATCTGACAACCTTGATATCTTACTGAGGGAAAACTTGCTGCTGTACTGCTTCATACCTTCCTCTTGGGTCTCTCAACGAACGTGTGCTTTCACGTCATCATCTCCCGCTTGCTTTCTGATGTTCCGGCAGCGGCAACGGCATCAGTTTGAACACCGAGAAATGGACCGTCGTCAGTGGTTTCTTGGATCAACTTCGCGCTGTCGCCGTTGGCGGCGGGGCCGATTGTGACGGCATCGCCTATCGTGATGTGGAAGGCTGTTAGGCTGCTCACAATGGGGAGTAACTTAGACTAGTAACATAGATATGTTACTACTCTAAGTTACTACCTCCATAGTGGGGAGTAACATGTGTGTAGTGTCATATTTATTAAGTTGTACACTCATATTGCATTAAAATATGTGATGTTACGGTAACATAGCTAGTTACCACAATCATCTCTCTCCTCGTTAATTACCGCCACATCAGATTTTTTGCCTACGTGGCATTGATGTTACTACTCATATTACTTCCACTGTGACTAGGCTTAGTACCTGAGCACACACTATAATTACGCAACGGAACGCCCCCCCCCCCCCCCCCAAAAAAAAGAGAAATCAAAGATCCCGTGAGAAACGCACCAATCCGCAGTTCATAACCTAATCTTCCGAGTTTAACGCCACACCCGTCGCGATGCCGTTGCTATCGCCGGCGCCAGAGGCCTGAGCTCTCCGAAGGAGACGATGCAGTAGGAACTGGGCAGCTCTGCCACTGGACGCGTTGTTGCACGTCTTCCACAAGCTGGACGACGTCGACCTGATGTTCGGAGGGCGTCCAGGACGTGCCGCTCGTGGCGCAGCGCGGCGCGCGAGCCCGAGCTGTGGCGCTGCATCGACATGCACGGTCACTCCAGCTTCTTCCGCGAGGCGATCAGCCTCAACAGTGCGTCGCATTCATGGGCGAGCACTTCTACGTGGACGGCGACCTCCTCCTCTTCCTCGCCGAGCAGTAAGATTTCGTCTGATCGTCCCACGACGAACCCTCCCACAAGCATTTCAAATAATTATTATCATTAACTTGTTCTTCGTTCTTGATTTGGTACAGAACTATATGCATTTCAAGAAATTGCGGCTATGCCGACCTATGCCGCACATTTTTCTCACTACGAGAACAACTTTTTTTTCTTTACAATTGTAAAGAGATTAATCGAAGACAAATGCCTTGCAAAGCATTTGTTTCCATTAACTGCCAATTGTTGCAATGCATGTTTAGTCTAATATGTAATTCACGTTTCTCAAAAGTATAGAAACATCAGGAATGGAACTCTCCTTTTTCAAGTTATGTCAAATTAGCACAATTTTTATGTTAGAAAAAATATGACAACTATAATAATTGATGAAATAAGTGTTTTTCGCTCGCGGCAGGGGGCGGCATGGCGAAACCCTAGCTGCCACCTGAGGAAGCTGGCGAGCGAAGCTTGCTCGGTCCATGGTGGTGGTAGGGGCTAGTCCTCTCCCTCTAAGCAGTGGCCACCCTGATCGGCGTGGCTGATGCGCGATGGCACCAGCTGGCGGAGATGTGGCCCTAACGCCATATATAGATCTAGTGGTTGGCACTCCTCGGTCGGGAAGTCTATGGTATATCAAAATTCCAAGAGATCAGCCTCTCGGCCCGAAGGTCGACGTGCACATCTGGCATGGATGAGATGGCTGCAGCGGCCCTCCTTAATCTGCTCTCCTTCCATCTACGGCGACAGAGATGGATGGTGGTGCGGAAGTAGCTGGATCCGGGCGGTTATGTCATCAAACTGCTTATGACGTTATCTCCATAGGAATAGGCTAGCCGCTAGCCGCTAGCCTTGGGCTCTCTTTACGCTGTGATGTGCTAGAGAGATGGCGCCGGTTGGTAGAGGCTGTTAGTAGTGCCGGTTTTGACAACATGTAGATTCTTTGTCTGAAAACCAATGATCTCGTCTTCGGCTATATCAGACATTGATAGTGTGCATGCTTTGTTTCCTTGTTGAATGTTTTGGCTTGTTGAATGTGAATGCTGGTCTGCTAGAAACTCTTTAACTTAATGATGTATACGACCATTGATGCTGGTATGAAAAAAATGACTTAAGGACATATAGTGTGTTCATTAGTTTTTATTATTTAAATCAAGTGTCAATGACAGTAAGATTTCAAGAAATTAGGAGCATAACCATGGTGAACAAAAACTTTAATTTAATTTTTAATAGCATTAAGTTGGCAACAAGATTGGACTAAGCCTACAGTTAATAAAAAAGATTCATTTCAGATAATCTTATAGCAAATAACATGAGTGATACAGAGCATCAATTGGAACACAGAATTTCTTCCATACAGAAAAACTAATGCCAGTATTTGTCGTGCTCGATATGATATCATAATAAAGTTAATGTTCCCCTTAAGAACAAACTCTATGCAAATGAAATGCTTCTGCAGTAATAAGGCTTTCTAGAGGAGCAGTAAGGAAGTGTTCTTTTCAATCGTCTGAATATTTCTTTCTTTCCATTGAACTAATTGTTGCTTCCTAATTAAATTGGAAGGATTGGAATGCTTGACTGGCATATTACGAGGTACTTAGATCGTGTGCTATTCTTGCAGGGCTCCCTTACTGATGAGCCTTGGTCTTACCGATTTCTACTATCGCAATGAAGCATTTGTAGAAGCGATAAAGAAGTTCCCTCTGTTGGAGGAGCTCGATCTTTGCCAATGTTATAATACAAATGCCAAATGGATTATTGAGCATTGCCACGGCTTCTCCAAATCTGAAGCACTTCAAACATGTCAAAGTACGAGGAGGATACCATGATGACAACAGCGAAGCCTTGGCAATCGCAAGGATGCACGAGCTACGCTCCCTGCAGCTTTACCACAGCAACCTCGATAATGAAGGGCTAACAAACATCCTCGACAACTGCCCTCACCTGGTGTCCCTTGACCTTTCCATTTGCAACAATGTCGTTATAGATAGCAGCATGCGAGCAAAGTGTGACAGGATCAAGACGAAGAAGGTATATATCCGTATGCCTATAATGACTTGACTAAGTATTTTGTACCCAGCATCCCTGTTCGTCATTGCTCTAGTTCTCGCGTGTACCACAATGAGCGTGACTGTCAGTTTTTGTACGAGAACCATGACTCTGATGATCCCGATCACCTTAGCTACTTTAGTCCCGCCAAGGAGACCGATATTGAAGAGCACGAAAGAAGTTTCGACAAGGGCACACGCAGACGTCGACGCAGATTCCTTAGAATCTAATGAATTGGTGATCTCGAGCTTCCGATATGGAGGCATGGAGGTGCCTGGATGCTGCTGCCTTCCTTGATGTCCGGTGTACTCTTGCTAGGATTTGAGTCCACCGGTTTTTCAGCTTCGGGATTGACTCACCTCTCTGCATGGAGTTCAAAGCTACAGTGGCGGACCTACAGGGTATGCCGTATATGCCATGGCATACCCTGCGGCCCAGCCATGCAAGTGCGTTTTAATCAACTGGCTGATTAATCAAGCCGAGCTAATACATGCAGCCTGTGGCATTCATGTATCGTTCAGGGACATGGGTTGATTAGCTTCGGTAGTTACTCGACCATCCATTAATTACTGCGTTGGCTGGCCGCTAATCTCGCGTGTAAGCCTGCAGGCTAGCTATGGCCATGCGCCATGCATGCCCGTAGCTATTTTGGTAATGGATTTGACTTGATTAGCGATGAACACTAGATGACTCATGTACTTCAGTTTCAGCGACTGTACACTGCATTTTAGTGCTAGTATATGTGCTAGCTGCGTAGCATAGTCAACTGATAATTAGTCTTTGGTAGTCAAGGATATGATTAAATTTTTATATGTTCCATTGTAAATTTTTGTAACATGTTTTTTACATATTTTATTATTTATTAAGTACAATCTAATTGGATTTATAATGTCGCTAGATTGATTATCTTGCGGTCGAATACTTTGGAAATTTAGGGTTGCACGCAACAGCGAGAATTTAGTTCAACATTAGAACGTCCCGTCAACAGCGCACGTGCACAACAATTTAAATTTTTATTATAGTGCAAAATCCCTTTTTATTTAATTATTTTGTCATATTTTATAATCATAATTTATTCTTTATATTCTGAGAAAATACGTCAATACCATTATTAATAGACACACCAAAATTTTGGTGCGGCATACCCGTTATTGAAATTCTAGGTCCGCCACTGCAAAGCTAGCTTGTTTAATTCCTCTATTTATGCTAAACAAGACAACAATTGATCCCCGGGACAGCTAAAGGGAGGTCGGAGATGTTGTATTCAGTTCGCTAGAGGCCTGAACAAGAATTCTTTATCTACTCTCGTGTCTTCTTGTGCGAATTTCATTTTTTCCAAACCGTGGAGGAGTACTGCATGTTATAAGATTTTATTAATCAAAAGTTTATGCCTTACAGTGTCATGAATAGTTTGTGTACTATACTAGTCAGTAGTCACACGTAAAACCCTGTACAGAGATACAGGTTTTCATGGATCTCTTTCTAAAAAAATCTGTTTTATTTCGCTGAAATCTGAAATGTGAATGATTTCAGATTTTGACCCAAGTTATTGGTGACGTGATATCCCCTCTCGTAGAAGGAGTCTTCAGCGATCTCAACTGTCAGTCCGAGGCACCCCGCCGCACCGGCCGCCAGAAATTCCATATATGGAACCCAAACCCTCCGAACACACACCATGCCACGCCATGTCCTCCTCCTCTCGCCCCCGCCGTCGCGGCGGCCGCAAGAAGGCAACGGAGGAGGATCGGACGAGGAACTGGGCGGACATGCCACTGGACTCGATCTTGGCCGTCTTCCACAAGCTGGACCACATCGACATCCTGATGGGCGCTGACCAGGTGTGCAGCTCCTGGCGCCGCATCGTGATGCGCGGCAAGGCAGAGCTCTCCTCCAGGCTCAATCGGCAGGGGATGGCCTGTGCCGCCGTCCGTCGCAGTGCGGGGCAGTGCGAGGCGTTCTGCGGCAAGTACGCCGGCGACGACGGATTCCTCTTGTACCTCGGCGAACAGTGAGCATCTACAAACTCCCTGAGGATACTTTTAACTCGTTTGTTTGATTACGTCTAAAACCTAGTGTTAGTGGTCGTTGACCCGGTTTTTATTCCACTGAACATTATACTCTTGTACGTGGGTTTTTTGTAAAACTTAAATAGTGGATTTTCTTGGTTAGGCTGGGCATGTGGCTTCATGCCTTGATCTTTTGTTGATTTTTTGATTATCTGGTCAGTGCAAATGTCCTGACCAGCGCGGGGCTGGCAGCCATCTTGGAGAACTGCCTGCACCTGGAGTCGCTGGATCTACGACATTGCTTCAACGTCAACATGGATTGCGTAGTCGACGAGGAGGACAAGCTGCTGCGAGAGAAGTGCGCCCATATTATAAGACGGTGCGACTTCCTGGCGACTCCACCCATGACTGCGACTTTGAGGTTGAAAGACCTAGGTTCGCTTGCAAAGAAGAAATATTCGAGCGTGGCTACCGCACTCCGCATTACACGTACCGTTGGGGTCTGGAATCAGAGGAATACGACGACGATGATTATTACTCTAGCCCTTCCCGTTACGAGGACGACCTCGACAAATACGAGAAGGTGCTTCCGAGGAGCATGCGCACGTTTCTGCGGTGAGAAGAATCTTCCTGTTCAAGCACCATAGCCTTGCATGTTATCTTTTTTCTTTTTTTTTTTTTTGAAACGAAGACAAAAGCTTTGCCTTTCCAATTTATTAAGAAGAAGGTGCCCGGTTTATTAGCGGGAGAAACCGGGCGAAAACCATACAACAAACACCACATGGAGAAGCCCACACAAGCACAAAGAGCTACACCTAAAACGAGCAACAACCACAAGCAAACAACAACCCGTCCAACCTAGCACAACCACGACGACAACCTCAAAAGGGATCAACAATCAAGAAAAAACGGAGGCTTTCCTTGGGACACGAATTTTCTTTCTTGCCATCTTTCTTAGAGACTTCTCCACCTTCATGAATACACTGTCTGAAGCTATCCCTGACAAGACGCAAACAATATCCTTGCCATATCCAGGGCAAGCCGCCTCCAAATCGACAAGCAAGTCCAAAACCTCTTTGCCGAAGAGGACCTTAGATTTAGGCGCCAACATAGCTGACTCATCAACCTCAGAAGCAACCAAACCACCACTATCCATAGGGGAAGGCAACTGGCAGGACTCGGACGAAGGTGGGGATGGAGTCATGTCCACCGCCAAATACTCCAATGAGCCCAACTCCATCGGAAGCACCATGGACGATTCCCCACAAGGCTCCTGTAGCACAGACAAAATCTGCGCAACTGGAGCCACAACCTCGGTGCTAACAGCACCCTCAAGAACAGACGGTGTCGCCGACGTCGCATGCAGAGCACGGGGAGAAAAATCTTCAAAGAAACAATTAGCCCCCTCATCAACAGAAGGCTCAAGCAGCAAAGGCACAACCGACATAACCTGAAGCTTGGCAAGAGCATCGTGGAGCTCAGTGTGGAGTAGCTCAACCTTCTGAACAAGCTCCATGCGCAACAAGGCAACCTGGGACTCCAAAGTAGAGACCAAAAATGCGTTGGCAATGGAATCCTTGCAACACCCAGCAGGGGATCTTGGTGGCACCGACACACGTACCGACGAGTGGTCCCCAACCCCAGCCCAACTCCTGCTCAGCGAAGGACAAGGCTGGACAGACGGAGAGCGGCTTGCCTCAGAAGGAGCACGAGTGACCGAAGAGCAAGCGCGGGCAACTGGAGAGCGATCACGAGCAACCGGAGAGCGAGCACGACAGAACCTCTCCCGATGACCAGGGAGACGACAACGAATGCATCTGAAAGGCTCGCGACATGATCTGACTTGGTGGCCATGCTCGAGGCAACGGAAGCACCTTCCTCGAGCCCAACGCTTGAAGGCGAGGCAACGATCAAGACCTTCCCTTGACGGCTCCGGGGGAGGGCCCCGGCTAGGGCGGCGACCCCGACCCACATATACCCAGTCATCCTTGTAGTTGAGAGATGTGGCACTTGGACTCTGATCCGCAGGGGACGACAACGGCAAGGAGCAAGCCTCCATGGCAGGAGCGTCGAGAGGTTGGGCAGTAGTGGACGTCGTTGCCACAGTCCTATGGGGGCGGCGGGGACGAGTCAAACGTCCCCCGACAGCCGGGTCAGCCTTGCGGGAGGCCATGACAGACGCGGCCAATGCAGCGGCGGAGATGGTCGAAGGAGCTGGCGCGATTGACTCGGGCTTGGGCATCTCCTCCTCGGCGAAGAAGCGGACAGACGGACAGTGGGGAGCCGTGGCCGCAGCGTTGACGTTGGGCAGCGGTGCCGGAGTCGCGGGAGCGCGGGGCATCCCAAAACCCCAGTCCATGGGTCCTGATGCGGACAACAGATCAGCTTCAGAGAAGGTCTTGGTGAGAATATCAGGCGGCATCATCTTGGGCGGCAGCTCCTCTTCATCGTCTTCTACGTCTTCAATGACAGGGGCCCAGGAAGCAGGCCACAGCACGGTGCAGGGGGTCGGTGGAGCCGGAGCAACGGAGAGGCCCAGTGCTGGCTGCGGCGACGGCGGGGACAGGAGCCGGTCGGAGGGAGCAGAGGACAGGGCCGCTGGCGTGCCGCCAGCAGGCAGCTGCGACGGAGCCGCAGCCGGCGAGGACGGGAAGGACGGCGCGGGGACGCCCGAGCCCATCATCGGCGCGTGCAGGAAGGAGGGAGCAGCACGCGGTCGACGGCGGTGCGCCCACGCGGCTACCGGTGCGGTCGCGGACGAGGTCGACGGCGCGGGGTCACATCTCCAAGTGGCTGGCAAGCACGGATCGGAGAGC
This sequence comes from Poa pratensis, assembly GCA_947311845.1. Classification (NCBI taxonomy): domain Eukaryota; kingdom Viridiplantae; phylum Streptophyta; class Magnoliopsida; order Poales; family Poaceae; genus Poa; species Poa pratensis. The sequence continues at coordinate 40,573,377 of CAMZMU010000070.1, forward strand.
CCGGCCACCGCGACTCCGGCGACGGCGGCGCTGGGCTTCGAGCTGGACGGAGGGAGGGCGCTGAGAGGAGTCAGGATCTGGTCTCGGAGCTGGCAGGGACGGCCAGAGGAGAGAGATCAGGGCGCCGCGCGGGCACGCGGTCACTCGCCGCCATGGTCGCGAGAGGCCCTGCTTCTTTTTTCTCTCTTCGCCCGCAGCTCCTTGTTATCTTCTTTGACATATAAGAGCAACAGCATTAGTTACAGTGAACCATAATTATGCATATTGGATAGCGAAAAAGATGACGTATCTGTCTCCTTCCCCCGGCTCTGTGGCGACGCGTGGAGACCATGGCCGGATCCCTTTGATTCCCGGCCATGACGGGCCAGGGAGGTCAGCCCCAGGCATCCAGACGTCGCCCGGCGTGCGCTCTACAGGGCTACCACTTCTACTCGCGAACTCCTCCTCTCCTGTTTCGTGTTTCTCTACTTCCCCGCGAATCTACTCACTGCTTTTCAGATCCAGGTTCAATCGGCGACTGACGCTGGCGTTTGCACCGGATGGAGGAGCGGATGAGTCGAGCGACGGCTCGCATCCGAGATCGGGAAGCGGAGAAGCCGAAGCAGAGGGGCAGAGCTCGGAGGCTTGCGGCGGAAACCCTAGCCCCGATCTGGGGGCGGAAGGGGATCCGCGCTCAAAGGAGGCCGGATGTGCGTTTCAGGAGAAAGAGCAGCATCCGCTCAGCGTCTGCATTGGCTCTTTCGGGCCGATTACTCTCCATCCATGCTCGTTTGGCTCACCCATGGGAGGTTCACAGCGTCCGCCGCATGAAGGTGAACCGAGCAGTGGTGCCCCGGAGACGTTCAAGGAAGCAATTGGTGCCGAAGAAGTTCGTTCCAAGGTTGAAGGAGCAAGACGAGAGGATTCCGCACCAAATCGATGCTGCTCGTCTCTCCTGGACCTCGGATCTGCTGTCTCAAGCACAATCACAGAGGTTCTGCGATCTAGAGCTGCAGATCACGCTGTGGGAGATGCAGGCTGCGCTAGCAATTCGTTTTCTTAGTCAGAGTTCGATTCAGCTGCTCGAGTTTCTGCAGATCCTGGCAGTGGTCGCGTTAGCACAGATGATTCAGGACTTCCTCCTATGACCGTTATTGCTCGCGCGCGGGAAGCAGAGAAAGGTCAGTGCCATGGCGGTTTTGAAAAAGCTCGTACGGCAGGGAGGGGTCCAGATTACAGAGTTGGTAGTGGTGTTTTGGATATTAGCAATGGGGATGGGGCTGTGGAGGTCTTTTACTCTCAGCTCTGGAATATTCCTCAGTATCTCAACCACCGCACAGCTAGGATAAAAAGGGTGGCACCCATCCCTGCGAGGAAGCCTAGGGTTACCTTTCCTCCTCCTATCTTGGCGGCGGAGGAGACCTCGGGTCTGGTCTGTCTGGGGTTGAAGAAGTAGCAGAGAGTAGTGCTCCGGCTGTGGTGGAGGAGAAGACAGAAATGGGAGATCACACCAAAGTGCGAGGGAGAGGTAGGGGAGGGCCTGGGCAAGAGAATTGGCAGCAGAGACCTCCTCAACAGATCCAGCAACAGCAACCGCAGTTTGGTTATGATCAGGGGCAGCAGCAGCAATTCGGATTCCAGCCCCCGGGGTTTGGTTTTCATCCTGGCAACATGCCTTCTCCGTGGGCTTTTCCGGGTCCGTTTCCTCAGTACCCTCCAAAACCACAGTTTGGGATGCCGTCAAACCAGTGGATTGCTCCTCAGGGTAATAATCAGCAACTGGGGCAGCAGCAGCAACAGCAGATGCCACAACCTCAACTGCAACAGCAACAAGGGCAGTCGTCTGTTGCTCCCAAGAAGCAGAATAAGTCCAAGAAGCGTCCCAATGTAGTGCAAAAAGAGGTTCCTTCAGTTGCTGCTAATGTTCCAGTACAGATGAGTTACATCAACTGCATCTGTATGTGCTGCGGTGAGCCAGGACATCACCAGGCCACTTGTACTGAACCGCAGATGTGTTTTATCTGTAAGAGTACTCTGCATGCTGTAGATGTCTGTCCACTGAGGAAAAGGCCGCACCAGGTGGCTAGGTACTTTGGTAGTGCAGGACCGGGTCTGGGGTTCTACCATATAGATATCCCCGAGACAATCCAAAATCCAGTCTGCTCTACGAAGAATAGTGGAGTGGTGATGGTAGAAGATGGTATACTCACTAAGGAGGAGCTGGCGACAGAGTTCTCTAAGATTTATAACACCCGGCGGCCTGTCCGCTGCCCGGGTACTGTTCATCGCACTGTTCAAATTCGCACAAACGTTGACGAATTTTGTCAATTTTTTCGCAAAAAAACCCGCGTTTCCCAAAAATTACATACACGAAATATATGCGCGTCGACGAGTGGGTTCCATCCCCGTGAACGGTTTCGAGTTTTATCGGCTCTAACCCCTCGATTTTGGATCCAAATTCGCACAAACGTTGACGAATTTTGTCAAATTTTTCGCAAAAAACCCCGCGTTTCACAAAAATTACATACACGAAATATATGCGCGTCGACGAGTAGGTTCCACCCCCGTGATCGGTTTTGAGTTTTGCCGACTCTAACTCCTCGATTTCCGATCCAAATTCGCACAAACATTCGATGAATTTTGAAAAAAAAAATCCAAAAAAATCCCCGCGTTTCCCAAAAATTATATACATGAAATATATGCGCGTCGACGAGTAGGTTCCATCCCCGTCATCGCTTTCGAGTTTGCTGGACTCTAACTCCGTAATTTTTAGATCCAAATTCGCACAATCATTCCACGAATTTCGTCAAATTCGAATTTCCTTCGACATTTATTATGTCATTATAACAAAACATTTCATTTCTGTTATTCAAAAAAAACCTGACACGTTGGCCCGCCATGTAAGAGGTTTCGCAATTACAAAAAAAAAATGTTTAAAATTGGAAAATTTATAACTTTCATAATATAATTCAGCAAAATGCAAATAATATGTCAAAAAATCACAAATTTTACAAATTTCCAACCTTTGCACACAAAAGTTACACCAAAAAAACAATCCCCACAATATTTCGAATGTTTCCGAAAATACCTAATTTCCATACTTCCCACACAGAAAACGCAACAACAAAAAAAACATTGTACACATTTCTAAATTTAAGAAAAAATAGATTTAATGAATCTTTAAACTTTCCACGCGAACTAACAAATGCTCATTTTTTCTTGAAGATTTGCTGGTTTAGTTTTCCAGGTATTTCAAAGTCTCTGCAATTAGAATAGAATGATTAAAATTGCAAAATTCATAACTTCTTTTCTTTTTCCAGAAACTCTTGCAACTTTTGAAATATAACTTCCATAATTTTGAAATCTGCACTGCTTAAAAATGTGGACATTTCAAAAAATTTATTCAAAACGTAAAATTTCAAACAATTCCAGAAAAAAACAATGTATTTCCCCAAGCCATTACTTCCCTCTAAAATATTCGATTAATTTCTAAGTTTCAAAAAAATATTTCAAATTTTAACTAAGGACGCGGCGTGCCGCCGCGCTGAAATTTAACTAGTAGTATATATAAAAGGTGTGCAGTTTCGCAAGCTATCAGCGCCCCGGCCACTGTAGATGGCACTGTTCATCTACAGTGTTCTACAGTGCCCGGGTACTGTAGCGTTTTTTTTTTTGGCGACATTTTTTGCCCCGCTTTTTCTCCTCAGATTTTTTTTGTTTCCCCAAAACTTACATACATGAAATATATTCGCGTCGACAAGTGGGTTCCATCCCCGTGAACGGTTTCGAGATTCGTCGACTCTGACTCCTCAATTTTGGATCCAGATTCACACATACATTTGACAAAAAAAATTCAATTTTTTTTCAGAAAAGTCCTCACGTTTTTCAATAAATTAACAGTTTCGAGTTTTGTCGGCTCTAACTCCTCGATTTTTGATCCAATTTCCCCGCTTTTTCTCCTCAGATTTTTTTTGTTTCCCCAAAAATTATATACATGAAATATATTCGCGTCGACAAGTGGATTCATTCTCATGAACGGTTTCGAGATTCGTCGACTCTGACTCCTCAATTTTGGAATCCAGATTCACACAAACATTCATAGTATATATCAAAGCTGAGCAGTTTCGCGAGCTATCAGCGCCCCGGCCACTGTAGATGGCTCTGTTCATCTACAGTGTTCTATAGTGCCCGGGTACTGTAGCGATTTTTTTTTTTTGCAACATTTTTTCCCTGCTTTTTCTCCTCAAATTTTTTTTGTTTCCCCAAAACTTACATACATGAAATATATTCGCGTCGACAAGTGGGTTCCATCCCCGTGAACGGTTTCGAGATTCGTCGACTCTGACTCCTCAATTTTGGATCCAGATTCACACGTACATTTGACAAAAAAATTTCAATTTTTTTCAGAAAAGTCCTCACGTTTTCCAAAAAATTAACGGTTTCGAGTTTTGTCGGCTCTAACTCCTCGATTTTGGATCCAATTTCCCCGCTTTTTCTCCTCAGATTTTTTTTGTTTCCCCAAAACTTATATACATGAAATATATTCGCGTCGACAAGTGGATTCATTCTCATGAACGGTTTCGAGATTCGTCGACTCTGACTCCTCAATTTTGGATCCAGATTCACACAAACATTTGACAAAAAAAATTCAAATTTTTTGCAGGAAAGTCCTCATGTTTTTCCAAAAATTAACGGTTTCGAGTTTCGTCGGCTCTAACTCCTCGATTTTGGATCCAAATTCGCACAAACATTTCACGAATTCTGTCAATTTTTTGGAAAAATATGCGCGTCGACGAGTGGGTTCCACCCCGTGATCGGTTTCGAGTTTTGTCGGATCTAACTCCTCGATTTTGGATCCAAATTCGCACAAAACGTTGACGAATTTTGTCAATTTTTTTAAATATATGCGCGTCGACGAGTGGGTTCCATCCCCGTGAACCGTTTCGAGTTTTGTCGGCTCTAACTCCTCGATTTTGGATCCAAATTCGCACAAACGTTGACGAATTTTGTCAAATTTTTCGCAAAAAAAACCGCGTTTCCCAAAAAATACATACATGAAATATATGCGCGTCGACAAGTAGGTTCCATCCCCGTCATCGCTTTCGAGTTTGGTCGACTCTAACTCCGCAATTTTTAGATCCAAATTCGCACAGCCATTCCACGAATTTCGTCAAATTCGAATTTCCTTCGACATTTATTATGTCATTATAACAAAACATTTCATACATAAAATTTCTCTTAAAGGCCGCGCCTCAAATTTTTTTTGTTTCCCCAAAACTTACATACATGAAATATATTCGCGTCGACAAGTGGGTTCCATCCCCGTGAACGGTTTCGAGATTCGTCGACTCTGACTCCTCAATTTTGGATCCAGATTCACACGTACATTTGACAAAAAAATTTCAATTTTTTTTCAGAAAAGTCCTCACGTTTTCCAAAAAATTAACGGTTTCGAGTTTTGTCGGCTCTAACTCCTCGATTTTGGATCCAATTTCCCCGCTTTTTCTCCTCAGATTTTTTTTGTTTCCCCAAAACTTATATACATGAAATATATTCGCGTCGACAAGTGGATTCATTCTCATGAACGGTTTCGAGATTCGTCGACTCTGACTCCTCAATTTTGGATCCAGATTCACACAAACATTTGACAAAAAAAATTCAAACTTTTTTGCAGGAAAGTCCTCATGTTTTTCCAAAAATTAACGGTTTCGAGTTTCGTCGGCTCTAACTCCTCGATTTTGGATCCAAATTCGCACAAACATTTCACGAATTCTATCAATTTTTTGGAAAAATATGCGCGTCGACGAGTGGGTTCCACCCCGTGATCGGTTTCGAGTTTTGTCGGATCTAACTCCTCGATTTTGGATCCAAATGCGCACAAAACGTTGACGAATTTTGTCAATTTTTTTAAATATATGCGCGTCGACGAGTGGGTTCCATCCTCGTGAACCGTTTCGAGTTTTGTCGGCTCTAACTCCTCGATTTTGGATCCAAATTCGCACAAACGTTGACGAATTTTGTCAAATTTTTCGCAAAAAAAACAGCGTTTCCCAAAAAATACATACATGAAATATATGCGCGTCGACAAGTAGGTTCCATCCCCGTCATCGCTTTCGAGTTTGGTCGACTCTAACTCCGCAATTTTTAGATCCAAATTCGCACAGCCATTCCACGAATTTCGTCAAATTCGAATTTTCTTCGACATTTATTATGTCATTATAACAAAACATTTCATACATAAAATTTCTCTTAAAGGCCGCGGCGTGAATACTAAAACCCTGACAAGTGGGTCCAGTTCACTTAAAGAATTTGTAGAAAATGAATTTTTTTTACAAAATCAATAGTTTAAGAACTATCTACCAGAAAAATGTAAAAAATATATCAGCATAAACAGAAAAACAAATTCTAATTACTTATATCATAATACAAGCATTTTTTTGACATTTTTTAAATTGGACCCAACTCACTTAAATAATTTACAGAAAATGAATAATACTATAAAATTAATGGTTTAAAATCTACCTACTAGAAAATTATGCAAAATATATCGCAACAACCAGAAAAATAAATTCTAATTAATTGTACCATAATGCAAATATTTTGGGCATTTCAAAATCGGTAAACATTTACAAAAAACCAAAATGCACTTCTTCTGATTAAATGAAGCTGATTTCGAATTAAAAAATATTATATACTTTATTTCCTCTACTTAAGTATCTTAATTAACTATTTAAGACAACATAAAAACATATCATACAATTTAAAAACCAGTTTGCATTTAAAGATAACATAACAAAACTCTCTCTAAATATGCAATTTAACTATATAAATACTCAAATTGGTTAATAATTCTATATAGCCATAATATTTTTACTCTTAAAATGAAATTAAATAGAATATTTATGTCACAAAGGAAAACATATTTTACCATTTTAATCTAGCTAACATATTAGATGTAATATAACTAAAATCTCTCTAATTGTATGCTTAAATTTTAAAAAACCTTTATTAGATGGATATTCAAAGCAAATACAATTTCACTTCCTCTAATTATGGACTTAATTTAATAAATGATTAAAGCAAAATACAAACATTTCAAGATAGTGCACATTTAGATATAATATAATTAATCTCTCTCCAAATATGTAGTTAAATTTAATTAATGCTCAATCCGGTGAATATTTCGATATAATCATAATGTATTTCCTCTAATTATGAATTTAAATGAACTACTTACGTCAGAATAGGAAACAAATTTTATCATTTCAATTTAGCTAACATATTAGAGATAATATGGCTAAGTTTTCTCTAATTTCTATTTAGATTTAAAAATGCTTGATTAGTTGGATATTTGTAGGAAATACAAACTCATTTCAGCTAATTATGGACTTACTTTAATAAATACTTATACAAAATATTTCCTGCAAATTCATTTTCCTCATATTATGAGTTTAAAATTAAATTCAAAAAATGCTCAAGCAATGTACTCCCTCCGAATATTGGGTTCAATTAAAATTCACTCCGAATATTGAGTTAAATTTAATATGTAAGATAAAACTCAAGCATATCATACCAAACCGACTAGGTTAACATTTACAAATAATATACCTAAACTCGCTCCAATTATGCGATTCAATTTACTAAATGCTTAAAGTAAACTTAAATCTCTTTAAATATGAACTTAAATTTAAATAACGCTTTATTACATGCACATTTCAGGATGATTTCAAATTGAATTTGCGCTAACTACATTATACACGTTATAATTACTGCCTTTCCTTACAATATATATACCACGATTTAAAAAAAAACACAAATTACCACAAATTAATCTCAGCAAGGCCGCGGCGCGTGACGCCGCGCAAAATTTAACTAGTTACTGTAAAAAAAAAAGTCAAAATGTGTCGCGAGGATTCCCCTGGCAATCGGTATGATGAATGACTTTATATCTTGGCACCCAAATAAAAATGGGTTTTTTTCTGTTAAATCATCTTATTACTTGGAGTGGGACTTTCAACATGGTCGCAAGCTTCGGAGGACTCAGCCTTTCAATTCATCAGCTGCGAACCCGGTATGGAGAGCTATTTGGTCTTTGCGGGCACCGGCAAAAATTAAAATACACAGTTGGCGTGCGATGCTAGGAGCGATCCCATGCCTTGGTGTCTTGGCAAATCGCCATGTTCCTGTCTCTAGCCAATGTCCCCTGTGCTCAGTACATTGTGAGAGCATAGCACACGCATTTTTTAAGTGCGCAAGAGTAAAAGAAATTTGGTCTGCTCTGGGTTTGATCCAGGTGATTGATGATGCTTCGGTTCTAGAGATAAACGGTACGCCTATACTCGAATCACTTCTGCTGGACACTGCGGCTACTGATCTTCTCTCAGAGATTCGTCGGTGCGACTTAGCTGCGGTGGCGATCTGGTACATCTGGTGGGAACGCCGCAAGGCCACGCATGGTGAGACGGTGCAGGAGCCTTCGCGGTCAGCCCAATCGATCATGGCGCTTGCTCTGAACTATAAAAGAATCAAGAAACTTGGCATCCGTCCCATTGATAGACATGGCTGGGTGAAGCCAATGGAGGACTTTGTTAAGCTGAACGTTGACGCCGCTTTCGATATAAACTCCGGCGTTGGCGGAACGGGTGTCATCATCCGGGATCATTTGGGTTCTTTTATTTCAGGTGGAAGGTGGAGTTTACATTATGCCGAGGACGCCGCTACAGCTGAAGCATGTGCGCTACGTGATGGTCTACTACTAGCTGGTGAGATTGGTTGCAACAAAGTGGTGGTCGAATCTGATTGTATGGAGGTGGTGGAGATCATGCAAAATGGAGGGAACTCCCTGGGACCGGCAGCAGCTATATATGAGGAATGTTCTTTCCTTTGTCATAGTTTTGCTCGTGTTAGTTTTGCTCATTGTCCTCGCGAAGCCAATAGGGCAGCTCATGAACTAGCTAATTTTAATGAGGTAAACCATGGTGTGTGGCATGGTGATCCTCCCATTTGTATTCGAGCTGTGATAGCAAACGATGTAACTATTGTGGATGCTTAAGGCGGCAAGTTTTCAGACGCACTCTTTCCCTAACCAGGGTACCGAAAGGAACTGGCAGGGTTTTAATGAGGCGGGCTTGTTGACCTAATATATGGTGGAAAATTTCAAAAAAAAAAAAAAAAAATCCCTCACCGCCGTCTCGCCTCCTCCGCTCTGGCCCCTGGACCTGGAGCACTCAGCCCTCGGGAGCGCCTCCGTATATAAGGTGACAGCGCCTCCTCCTCGTTCCAAACCGCTCTCGGACCTTCCAGGGACCAGGGGTTAGGGTTTGGTCTTCGGTGTCGTGAGACGGCGAATTGCTCGATCTGCTAAATCTAGTGCTTCCGTTGGGGCCGGTGGTGCAGGCGGAAGCGGGAACCCATGGCCGACGCGCCGGCGAGCCCCGTGGCCGCCGGGGGGAGCCCCATGGCCGGTGGCGTCGGGGAGCGGGCCGGGTTCCTGCCCGTCGCTGACATCAGCCGCATCATGAGGAAGGCCATCCCTCCAAACGGGAAGATCGACAAGGATGCCAAGGAGGCCGTGCAGGAGCTCGTCACCGAGTTCATCACCTTCATCACCAGCGAGTAAATGAGCCTCCCGCCGTTTGCTTTAATTTGGCCTTTAGTTTCAGCCCTTTTGGTCGGTTTTGTGTTGAGTTCGTCGATTTTTTGCAGGGCGAGCGACAAATGCAAAAGGGAGAAGCGGGAGACCATGACCGGTGACGACCTGCTGTGGGCGATGGCAACATTGGGGTTTGAGGACTACATCGAACCCCTCAAGCTCCACCTGCAGAAGTACAGAGAGGTGCGTGCTTACTCGTGTGGGTGTTTGGGTAAACAACTAAACCATCTGAATTGGTTACGTGTGCGCTGCCATCTGCACAAAATCCAGGTTCCTTGTTTGGGTCACTTCAATAGTTCAGTGCCACCCAGTCCCTTCGACTGGATGGAATTTCAGTTTAGTTTCTCATCGATTCTAAGTGGTTGAGATGAACTAACGTGTATTGGTGATCTGAGAGTCAAGTCCTAATGTGGATTGTGATTTGGGGATACAAGTTGTTCTTTCTGTAGTTGCGTGAAACGTGGTCATTGCGCGTCCGGTGACATGGTCGACCCCAATGAGGGCTTGGGATCAAGCAGGGGTTGAGCTGGGTCGGCTCGCGGGATGAGACCCCGAACTAGCGGTACATAATGACCCCAAATCAGAAAGAGCAAGATTGCAAGAACAAGTTGCTTGGCGGTGGTTCATGGATTTCTAGCTCTAGCATCTATTAGCTTTTGTTTAGCTAAGCCTTGGCTTTGTTCAGCTTGGGGACTGAGGTGATGCGCATTGCTTTTGGCACCAAGCAACTTGAGGTTGTTTCATGCATGAGCATTCAGTTGTGTTGCATTATTATTTAAGCATCAGAATCTTTTTGCGCAATTAACTATTTTGAACTATTTTCTTGGACCAAAGAAGCACAGACTACATTCCTTGTATACGCCCCACACAATTGTTGGATCCACTAAGATAGCCGTTACTTTTATCTAGAATCCTGTTTTTTATTAGTGAAGTTCGAAATAGAAATAATGAAATGCATGGAGGCCTGTAAATTTCTAAAAAATCCTTGCCTAAAGCCTGGCGGATCTAGGATTTTAAGTTTGCCAGGGCAAACTTTTAACCTGTAAATTTGAAATACGAGCGCGCAGCTATATTCAACATAATGAATGGTTTAAATAAATTGGATTTTTTAGGATGTAGTTAATATTGAAATGGCTACCAAAAACATAACACAACCATGGAAAGTTGTTACTTGTAAGAGCTACTTAATGGGCCAGCGTCGCTTCAACGGCTGCCATGAAGTTAAAAAGAGTGCAGGAAGTTTCGATAAGGACACAACTTTATATTTGTTGTACTATTGAATATTAGCAGAAGTTCAGCATTAGTTTGATTCTGAAGTATCTATAAGGCTATGGCTGCCAGGAAAGTAAACTAGTTTAAGCATCTATAAGGCTCTTGCTGCCACAAAAGAAAAGAAAAAGTGCAGGAAGTATCTATAAGTCTATGTCACATCATATCCTTCCTCCCTTCCCGTAACTGCCATGGCTCGAGGTGTGGACTAGAGCTCTGAGCTTCACCTTCCATGCCAAAGTTAGAGGGTACCTAACTTGTCATCCGGAGACCCAGTGCGGCTGGCGTTGCTCGCCCCCATGGTGGAGCCATCCCTGCCTGAAGCTACGCATCCTACTTACCAGTCATAATTAAAGTATAAAGACCGAATGTATATTCAGCATTTTATAACACAGCTTAGAGTTTAAGCATGGCTTGTGTTTTCTCGTGTTCTTGTTTTCACATCTGAATTGGTTTCTGTTTTTTGTTTTTGTTTGATGGATATTCTGATTGCAGAAGGAGGTATGTGGTATTTCAATATGATTTTTGTAAAGCTAATAGTTTTTTGCTTGGTTATTAAATCCTCCTGGATTATTTATTTGAAATATATGATAAACCTAGGAAAGTGGTAATCTGAGCTGTGTGAGCCCGTGTTAGAGATGTTAGCGTATATGTGCTCAGCTGAACGGACTGTGTTCAGTGTTTTTAGGATTATAGCCCATCATGGAAGATTTATTAGTTCTAAATTTGAAGATATCTCATGAACATATAATTATAGTACTAAAATATATTTATCACCTATCTAAGTGAATATTTTTTATTTAGATGTCACTTCTAGACGAGGGAATGGAAATAGAACAGCGCGAGCAACTGGAGATTGTGCAACCACCACACTCCCCTGCCGAGGGAATCACCGAGTTGGGACATGAAAAGAGGAAAGATGGGCTTCGGAATGGAGATCCCAAAACCTCTAACATCACTGTCCATCAGAGTTTCCCTGAACCGAAGACCGTGCTACTACCCTGCAAGGTTACTATCATCGTACTCAAGTCTTGTTACTTGCTAATGCAGCCAAGTATTTTATTTATCATTGTTGCTAGTTAGCTATTAACTATATCAGGCATCATTTATTTTCATACCTACACCATCTGAGGTGTGGAGCTATCATCACACTATAGCATTATTTGCCAAGAAGTTTCTTTCAGCGAAGTAAATTCTTTTTCACTGTTACTAGATATCAGTTAACTAGCTTTTTTGTGACTGTTACTTTCTGCATTTTTTCCTCTTGGTTGAATTTTATTGTGTGCATCTCTTAGCACGTAGAAATCTTTGGCCCTTGTAGAAGATACGTAAGAAACTTTTTCTGCTATCTAAGCAGTAGCTGCGGAAATTTTATCTGTTTCATTTTCATTCCATTGAGGTTTTAGTAGTTAGTATTGGTTGCAGTAAATGGAATGTCAAAACAATTCCTTATATATCTGTGGTTGCTTCAATCTAAAACTATTTGATCCTTCATAGGTTTATTGTAGAAGTTATTACCTTATAGTGTGCCGTGGAGAAGCTTCTCATGCTGCCTTGCATAAACTTCTTCTGTCTTGTGTTCAAGCTGTGGCATCGTGCAAATTTTTAAGTCCTTGCTAAAGTTTTCAGTCTTGTTCTCTCTCTGATGATGCTGCCCTTTTTAGGTGCTACCTTGCACAATGAAGATAGAGCCAAACACCTTGCCCATGTCTGATGTTAGGGATTGGTCTGAGCTCCCACTCGATGCGCTTTCTGCAATCTTCATGAAACTTGGGACGATTGAGATCCTTATGGGAGCAGGACTTGTGTGCCGCTCATGGTTGCTGACGGCCAAGTCCCCTGAGTTGTGGCGTTCCGTGGACATGACACGACACAAGGTGGTTTTTTCAAAGGCAGAAAACGTAATGTGCAAAATGGCAAAGGTGGCTATAGATCGCTCTGATGGACGGATGGAATCATTCTGGGCTCAGAAGTTTGTCAGTAGCGAACTCCTTGATTACATTGCAATCAGGTATTGTTCTTTTGTCCTAAATTCCCGTTCTTGAATTTCAGCACTTAGTCTTTTACTCTCAGTTACTAGTCTTTTGCACCAACGCACTGTTTGCAGTATTTACTTCCACCTAATAGTTTAGCAAGTTGCTTGCAAAATATGAATTTAACATAGGAAGTAAAGTGATATCAAATGTGATCAGGCATTTTATCCAAGCATGCTTTCAGTTCTTTCTTCTTTATGATACATCAAATCGGGTCAATTCCTTTTTCGCCAAAATTCAGTCAGTTTTTTTATGATATGTCATTGTGGCACATGTCTAATATTGTTACCTTCAGGCCTTGTTTACTCCAAGGGTATTTTAGGGGATGGAAAGAGTGGGGATGGGAGGGGATTTGGTGAACACCCAATCCCCACAAATCCCCACAAATACTCTTCCCCTACAACACACTAGTATGGACTAGAGTTTTTTTGTTAGACAAAAAATGAGATGGTTGGTAGGGGATATTTGGGGATTATCCCCTCCCATCCCCTAAAATACACTAGAAGTAAACAAACTAGTGGAGATTTTCCGGGATCCGGGATAATCACCTCCCATCCCCTAAAATACACTAGAGGTAAACAAGGCCTCCAGGTGTCCAAAGGAAACTCCAAAATACTTGAGCTGAGTAATTAAAACAAAATGTGCACATCTGTACAGCAGCACCTACTAGCTATTTGTCTCTACAATCAGGGAGCATATGGCCAAATAAGCTGGCCGGAGACAGTGAGATTTTTTATTTGGTACAGCAGATACATCCGTTTAGCGACAATTGATATGGGACGGAGGGAGTACTATTTATGGTGCGTCAGTATGTGTTATTTAGGACAGGTCGCTTATTACCGGATAAAATTGGGCCACCTAAAAGAACTTGTGGTGCTGGGAGTCTGGGACTCTCTTTTGATATTTATTTTAGATCTCTCCAACCACTTGGCTTTAAGGAGAAAACATGTTTTACAATTTAAACATGTAGTGCAGTCTTGCGTACTTCCTTGTCTGATCTTGCTTGGTCGGTTCTTGTGATATCCTGTCTATTTTGATATTTGTTTCTGCAGAGGAAACTCATTGAAGAGCATTCGGCTCATCGCCCCTGGATACTTTTGGGATGACGAGGATGCAGTGGCTAGGCTTGCAGCCAAATGTCCAATGCTAGAAGAGATAGAGTACTCGCATCAGAAGCAGTCAGGGTATTTTTTCAAGCAGATCGGTACAGTGCGCCCACAGCTGAAACGTCTAAGGATCCATATGGATTGGTATGACTCCGACGCGATAAAGCATGAGATGGAAATGGAAATGAAACAGGAATACCACGATGAAGACGAGGAAGAAGAGGAGGAGGAAGAGGAGGAGCCGTACGAGGCCTGGGAGGCGAGACACAATGAGGAGGCCTTGGCCATAGCAAAATACTTGCATGAGTTGCGGCTCCTTCAGATGGCCGGCAACAGCCTGACCAAAAAGGGGGTCTACGCCATTCTTGAAGGCTGCCCCCACCTCGAGTGCCTCGACCTTAGGGATTGCGGCCACCTCAAAGTTGATGATGAACTCATAGCTCGATGCGCCAAGATCAAGCATGTCTGGTTGCCAGGACGCTGGCCTCATGTTCACTGCCCAGATCTCCGTACTATTGGGGAGAAGGAAGGTGAAGTGATCGAGCTGCCTGATGTCTATGAAATGGAGGCTCGTTTGTTGCGTGACGAGGGAGCAATGCAGGATGATAGCTATGGCGACAACTACTGGGAAGACTATTCGCTCCCCTCGTCCCCTGACAGCCCTGACTTGCGCAATGTGACCTGCGATGACACCAGATACTACACTTACATCCATGAGTACTACTCTCTGTGATCATCCTAGTGCTCTGTTCACGAGTTACGACTGATGCAGCTATCTCATGTTCCGTGGTCATGTCTTGGTGTTTTGGATCTTGAATTTTTTGTGTGTATTCTGCAAAAGGTCTTTTGATGTACAAACAAGCGGTGTTACTTGAACTTCCTCCCTGTAGTGTGCTTTGTACTACTACAGATACACACAATACATTATACTACATAGTACTAGGCTACATGGAGCAAGCAGGGGCACACTACTACTAGTAGCACGCAAGGGCGAGTTGAAGCTATGCCTTGAGTATGGTCGTTGGGTTCTCACCCCGACGCGCACCATGCTCAAACTGAAGCAGAAGTGGATGGGGCGGGTGCTCGAGGCCACTGTTGAAGGTCGCCGACCTCCTGTGTTGCTGGAGGACGTCGTGGCGGCAGTGGTTGCATAGTGCGGAGTGACTTGCGGCGACATAAAAGTCGATGTAAGTGTGCCGCCCATGGACTTCTTCATTCGCTTCTGCAACGAGGAGTGCTCTTGCACACGTCTTCATCACCGGTGCGCCGCTTAGATTTGGCCCTTGGGACGCTGCAAGCGGTACAGAGGAGTCGGGTCTCGCGTATTTGACTAAGCTCACATTTGAGCGGTATCCGCGGCAGGTGTGGGAGCCCGATGCGGTTGGTCAGTTCGTGAACCGGCTAAGCGACCATCTGGAGAAGATGTTGGTCCCTGGGGACTGCTTGTTCCTGTCGGTGGAGGCATGATGAAGAATCCCTGCGACGTTCCCAAGAGCTTCGTTGTTGAGGTGCCATTGGCGTGTCGCCCGCGCCTCCATCCATCGACTACGAATCCGAGGAAGACCCGTCCACTCCTCCGGCACCGAGCTGCAGAGCTCGAAGCGAACGGTGTTGCACAAAGTGCTGATCCATGTCTCCGAGGTGGTGGATCGTAGTCCGGTCATCTCCGACTTGCCAAGTACAACGACGACCCTGACATGACCTGGACGCATTACTTTCCGTTCTCCGGCGGCCTTGTCGATGACAGTGGCCCTCCTCCGGTGTTGGACGGTGGTCACTTATACGGTGGGCACAACAAAATGGTTTCGCCGAAGTGAGTGAAGAACTGGTCCGGTGGTGGTGTTGTTCTATGAAGAAGATCACAGATGGTGGTGACGTTGTGTGAAGAAGATCTTTGTGTCTCGTGTCTGGATTTGTCTATGTTATGTATGAACCTAATGGAAAAAAAGTGTATTGTCTGAATTCTTATTTGTTGTACTTAATGGAACCGGTGTATTGTCTGAATTCGTATTTGTGCCAATGTTGGCTTAATGTGTCTTGTCTGAATTCGTATTTGTGCCAATGTTAGCTTATTGTGCAATATGTCAAATTGGTTTGCAACCTGTGAAACCTGTTAAATTGTGCCATTTTGGTCTGCTAAAATCCCAGGTATACTACAAATAAATCACATGTTTTCTCATCTAAATCAATTGTAAGATCTTGCCATAATAATTAGAAGTTTTCATTCATGCCACACATATCAAGTGCATAGCAAAAGAAGTGTGTGAACAAGTTTTAACACATACCACACAGATCAAGTGCACGTCAAAATAAGTGTTTGCTAGCTTTGCAACACAAACTATCCTATCTAACTAAGGCTGAGACATAGGATCTGGAACTGTTTGTGATGCATCAATCACAACTGCGCCTTATACACCACCATCACCAAACAGCAGCCACTTCCTTTCCCTATTCTCATTCCTCCTGCACTAGTTCTCCCTAGTATGGTACCTCTTGTAGCAGGATCCCTTGTAGTTGTCCCTGTGTCCCCTCTTCTTGCAGCAGCACCATCAAAAGATAGTCCCCTTCCTCCAACTCTTGATCCTCATCTACCTCCTTTAAGAGTTGCCATTATCGATATTCCCTTCCTCTAGTTGTTGCAGTGGTAATCCTTGTAATTGCAGGTGGTATAATGTCTCTATCAGGGGCGGAGCTGGAGTAACAGTTCCCTGATGCACTCCAAAATAGTGAACTAGTATGGTGGCATGCTAACCTGATGCAAAACGCTTATTTAGGTGGTAAGTAAGGCTATAAAATATCTTGCACCCTGATGCATGTGCATCAGGGTCAACCCAAGCAGCTCTGCCCCTGGTCTCTATAATGTGCAACAAAATCTGATTCCTCTGGAAAAGGATCTGGAGCATCAAAAATGATATTGGGCCAACAACAACAACAGTCCCTACAATAGTGTGTCAAATGTAGTTACCAATTTACAACAGAAAATACTTACAGCATGATTCAATGCATTTATCACGGAGTCATTCAGTTCAGATGGATCAAGTGTTGGATCTACCTCAACAGTGTCAATATGTTGCAAATAAATGAAATAGTATGAATACATTGACAAATGCAAACTGTACAATAAAATGACAGTATTTTAACAATAGCTGCATCATTTCTGGAACATCCGCATCACCAAACTCCCCCACATTAGTTGGACCTCTAGTGCAGTATGGAATGCTCACTTGTTTTTGCATTGATCTTCTCCTCCTTCTAAGTCCAGGTGGTGCAGCTTATTCTGTCGTGGCATCAGCCTCAGCCTGCGCAACTGCTTCTTCACCTGCAGCATCAACATTAGCAGCTGACCAACTGCTTCTTCAGTTGCAGCTATCTCCTTCAGCGTGGGACAACCTTTTCTATTGTGTCCTTTATCTGACGTGCCGGCATATGAGAATTTTCCAGCCCAAACTTGCCACCTCAATGTCTGTTAGCTCGGGTGGCACCATTTGACTGGTTTGCTCATCCTTGGCAAGTTTAGTGAGTAGTGCACACATTTTGCGAATTAAATGGTTAAAGTGCTCATCATGGACAATTTCCGTGATTCATGGTATCTCTTTTTTCTTTTTTTGACGGGAGATTAATGGTATCTCTTGACTAAGGGCTAATTTGGTTGCACGGGATCCGCGCGGGATCCCCGTCCTTTCCCTCGGTGCGAAGCCCATGTGAAAATTGCATCCTGGTTTTTTCAGTGGCCCATTTGGTGGTATCGGGGAAGGGAATTTCTGGCCTGATCCGCGTGAAATCCCCGGTCGCTTGCCCCCACCTCCGCACATCAGGAAAATCTCCCCGTCTCTCTCGCAAGTCGACTACGCGACCTTGTCTCGTCCTCCTCCCTTTCCTTCGTTCCTCCAACTCCACCCTCCGCCTTCCCCTACTCCGCCTTCCCATTTGGGCAACAAAAATATGGGGAGATCTCCCCCGTGGTGGGAGGGGATCCCGTGTGCATGTGAAAATCTTCCTCGTGGGTTTAGTTCCATGGGATATCTCCCCCCGCAACCAAATTAACCCTTTAGGCTTTGTTTGTTTCAAGATTTTTTGTGGGGATTATCCCTGTCAAACCCCAAATCCCCACATATCTCAAAGGACCGTTTGTTTATAATGTATTTGATAAGTTTTATCCTCACTTTTCCCCGGAATTCTCCAAACTCTAGTGTATTCTAGGGCGTGTTTGGTTTCCTGGGTGGAGGCTGGCCAGGCCCGCTGGGTGCAAAAACGGACGTTTGGTGGGCTGCCCCGCTTCCACGCTGTTGCATCGCACGAACTCCAAAGCACCCTTGGGCCAGGCCCTGGAGGAACGGCCGTTTCGGCCGTTTTTCCAGAGCCACCCCCCGCAGTGTATTTTTGGCACTGTTCAAACAAATTTGGCTGAGTGGATACTAGAGTCTTTGGTATGCCCACCTTCCTTATTCTACTTCACGGCGGGCTACGGCGCGTCGGCCTATGGCAGCAGCCGTCCGTCCTGGAGGAGGAGCGAGCGCCTATGGAGCACGAGCGAGCGCCTCTCGAGCGCGAGCGCGAGGTCCTCCTGCCCTCTGGCCTCGCCTCCTCCCCAACTCCGGCCATCTCGCCGCTCCTCCGGCCCTCCTCCATGGACGCACCACGCCAGGCGCACTCCCCACAGTGGTTCTCATCCGCACCGTCCAGCACGAGGAAGCTCACTATCCTTTCTCCCTTTTCATTTTCCATTGCTCTCTAATCTACACAAATACACTTCGATTCAAAAAATTGTTTACACGAAATATGTGTGCGTCGATGAGTAGGTTCCATTCCCGTACTCGTTTCAAGTTTCATCGAGCATAACTTGCCAATTTCAAACCGACGTTTGGAACTTTTTAGACGAATTTTGTCAAATTTGTCGCACTAGGTTGACGTTTTGAAAAATCCTTTCGCGTGCAGTTTCATCTCGACGTTTCCCACAAGTTTTGTGTTGTAATTTTTCTATTTCGGCAGACATGTAAGAGTAAATCTTGTATTGAACTTTGTAGGTATTTAGACGACACCTAATGTACATCGTGTTTTTCAACCTCGTCACCCTTGTTTACCGCGGTAGGTGTGTTTTTAATCTGCACCGCAATCTCCGGCGATACTCTTCTCCGACCGAAGCCGGACCGTTCCCGCGCTGTTGTCTTGCTCGCCGCTTTTCATGGTGATGGTACATAGTTCAACTCTGGTGGTGTGGGATAAGATCACCATGTAGGTAGGAGGTTGGAGTACACAAACAGTATGTAAACCAAACAACGGGGATGAAAAACTTGCATCACGCTAAATGGCATAGCCTTTTTGTGGGCAATCAAATAAACTACACAACGTGGATAAGAACTCGTTTCGAGTGCCAGGCCCTGCGGAGCCACGGAGCCAAAATGGTTAAAACTGATGCAGAAACCAAACAGGCCCTTATTGAATACGCAAAACAGTACCTCTCCCTAGTGGATTGGGGATGAGAATCTGATAGGATTGGGTGCCACCCAATCCATGTGGGGATTATCCATTAATCCCCACAAAAAATTTAGAAACAAACAAAGCCTTGAGGAGGGTGTCGTTTGAGTACACGCGCCGGCCTGGTGGCTGATGTTCCTGGTGTGGAGCCAGCTCGCCCGGGTTCAAATTCCAGATGTGGCATATTCGAGAAAATCAAGTCCCAGCTGAGACATATTTTTTTCCATGGTAATACGATTCTCATTAATAAATAAAAGACGAGATACAAAGTACGTATACACTGATCTTACAGATCTGGAAAGATAGGATAAACCTATGTGACAAGCCAACTCCTATCCATCTTCTTCGGCACCACCGTAGCAGCCACCAAAGAAAAATAGACAAATCACCTATTCACCCGAGCTCGACGCGGTTCCATCGCTGATCATCAGCTTTTCGGACCTCCAAAGTAGTTTGCATAGGACAAACCATTGCCGTTGAAAAATCAGACCGGGCAGCACGACCCCGGACACGCCATCGAACATCAGCACTGCCCCCCGCACGACGACGTTGGAGTAGGAACCAGAACCGTCAGCCTCCAACCACGAACCCAGCACAAGGTGCACCATCTTCCAGCTGTCACCAGTGCACACTACTGTCTGTACGTACTCCTGACGAATCCTCTCTGCTCACCATAGCGCCGAGACAACGCCACAGCAACGGGACAGAACAGGAGGAAAAACCCATTATGGAGTCGCCGCCGCCGCCTCGCCAACACCATCCATGAACCTTACAGCCGTCGATCTGAAAGATCGGCAAGCACACAGTGCCACCAACTCCGAGGCGCCGCCATGAAGGACAACTCCGGTGTGGGAGTAGAGTTGAGGCAGATTTATTTGCCCGGACGCCGCTCCCACCACCCCAACGACGCACCATGCCAGAACCTTCCTAACCCTAACTACCATGCAAAAAAACGGGGGCCCCCTCCCTCCTGCCGCCGGAGCGGCAAGCGGAAGGAGAGGGGCCCAGCTCTTCCGCCGGTGGAGTTTGGTGGATCAAGACCGTCACCTCCTAATCGCCTTGAGCAGCTCTCGGCGGCTAGGTTAGGGATGAGTTGAGGAAAACGGTCCAGCTGAGACATACTTGACCAGGTGTCTTACGTACTTAACAACGTATGACCGATCATTTCCCGTTGGCAACGATTTTTTTAAGGGGTGCGTCGGAGCGGAAATGTTTGCTTGCCGTGGGTGGGTGGTTACCAGAAAAAATGTCAAAGGTGTCGGCGCGTTTTCACTTCTCCCTCCGTAAAAGGCTCTCACCGCAGGTTGGCACCGCCTCGCCTCCTCCGCTCTCTTCACCACCTCTCTGGACGCTCGAGCACTCAGCTCTCAGGCGCGCCTCCGTATATAAGGTGACGACGCCTCCTCCTCGTTCCAATCCGCTCTGGCTCTTCTGCTCTCGGACCTCCGCGCAACCTTCTAGGGGTTAGGGTTTGGTCTTTGGTGCGGCCAGACGGTGAGTTGCTCAATCTGATAAATTTAGTGTTTCCATTTGGGTCGGTGGTGCAGGCGGGAGCGCATGGCCGACGAGCCGGCGAGCCCCGTAGCCGCAAGGGGGAGCCCCGGTGGCTTCAGGGAGCGGGACGTGGTCCTGCCCGTCGCTGACATCAGCCGCATCATGAGGAAGGCCACCCTCCCAACGGGAAGATCGACAAGGATGCCAAGGAGGCCGTGCAGGAGCTCGTCTCCGAGTTCATCTCCTTCATCACCAGCGAGTAAATGAGCCCCCGCTGTTTGCTTTAATTTTAGCCTTTTAGTCGGTTTTGTGTCGAGTTCGTCGATTTTGTGCAGTGCAAGCTGTCAAGTTTTATGAGCTGACCACTATTCAAAAGACCGATCTGATGGAAAGGGCCAGATAATTCACTTATACATTCAACACCCCTTCTCACGTGTGACTCGGGGAGGGAGAGGCCAACACGTGCAACCGGAAGAGAGCGACGGCGCGCGAGTCCCAGAGGTATGGCTCAAGAGGCCTATACGTGGACAAAGAGGGGGCAGCAACAATTTTAGAACAAATTGCGCAAACCAGGACTCGAACTCGAGACCTTGCTCTGATACCATGTCAAGCTTCATGCGCTGATCACTATTCCAAAAGACCGATCTAATGGAAAAGGCCAGACAATTCACTTATACACTTCAACACAAGCGACAGATGCAAAAGGGAGAAGCGGGAGCCCATGACCCGTGCGACCTGCTGTGGGCGATGGCAACATTGGGGTTTGAGGACTACATCGAACCCCTCAAGCTCTACCTGCAGAAGTACAGAGAGGTGCGTGCTTACTCCGTGTGGATATTTGGGTAAACCATCAAATTGGTTGCATGTGCGCTGCCATCTGCACAAAATCCAGGTTCTTTGCATTTGGGTGCACTTCAATGCGACACAGTTGCTTCAGAATGTATGGAATTTTAGTTTTACTTTCTCATCAGTTCTAAGTGGTTGAGATGGATTATCGTGTATCTAGACAAATCTTAATGTGGATTGGTGATCTGGGACTCTAGTCCTAACGTGGATCGGTGATTTGGGAGTACGCCTCTATCACTGTTCGTCCGTTCGATCTAGCCGGAGTTGTGTGAAACATGGGTCACTGCCGCGTACCATAACATGGTCGACCCCAATCGAGGGTTGGGATCAAGCAGGGGTTGAGCTGGGTTGGCTCACGGGATGTGATCCACGGTACGTAATGACCCCCAAATAGAAAGAACAAGATTGCAAGAGCAAGTAGCTTGACGGTGGTTCATGGATTCAGCTTTTGTTTAGCTTAGCCTTAATTTGCTTTGTTCAGCTTGGGGACTGAGGATGGCCTGCACTGAGCATTGAGTTGTGTTGCATTATCGTTTAAGCACCAGAATCGTTTCGGGCAATTACCTATTTTGAACTATTTTTCTTGAACCGAAGAATTACAGACTACACTTCTTGTATACGCCCCACACAATTGTTGGATTTTGTAGTACGCCCCATCCACAATTATTGTGCAGCCATATTCAACATAATGAATAGTTCGAAATCAATTGGAATTTTGAGGATATAGTCAATGGTGATGGCTACCAAAAACATAACACAACCATGGAAAGTTATTACTTGTAAAAGCTACTAAATGGACTAGCGTCGCTTCAACGGCTGCCATGAAGTTAAAAAAAAGTGCAGGAAGTATCGATAATGCCACAGTTTTATATTTGTTGTACTAATTTGAATATTAGCAGAAGTTCAGCATTAGTTTGATTTTGAAGTATCTATAAGGCTACGACTGCCAGGAAAGCAAAAAGATGTGACAAACTAGTTGAAGTATCTATAAGGCTCTTGCTGCCAAAAAAATAAAATAATAAATGCAGGAAGTATCTATGATGGCTCGAGGTGCGGACTAGAGCTCTGAGCTTCTTCCATGCCAAAGTTAGTGGGATACCTAACTTGTCATCCGGAGACCCAGGGGGGCTGCCATTGCTCGCCCCGGTGGTGGCCATCCCTGCCTGAAGCTATGCATCCTACTTACCGGTCATAATCAAAATTTAAAGACCGAATGTATATGCAGCATTTTATAACGCAGCTTAGAGTTTAAGCGCATGACTTGTGTTTTCTCGTCTTCTTTTTTACGCATCTGACATGATTTCTGTTGTTTGTTTTTGTTTGATGGATATTCTGCTTGCAGATGGAGGTATGTGGTATTTGAATATGATTCTTTTAAAGCTAATAGTTTTTGCTTGGTTATGAAATCCTCCTGGATTATTTATTTTATCTTAGACATTGGGATTTTCTGGAATATATGATAAACCTAGGAAAGAGATAATTTGAGCTGTGTGAGCCTGTGTTAGAGATTTTAGCTTATATATGCTCAGCTGAACTGACTGTGTTCAGTGTGTTTAAGATTATAGCCCATCATGGAAGATTTATTAGTTTTTTACATATAATTATAGTACTGGAATATTTTTATCACCTGTTTAAATGAGTATTTTTTTTAGATGTCACTTTTGGACGAAGGAATGGAAATAGAACAGCGCGAGCAACTGAAGGTTGTGCCACCACCACAATCCCCTACCGACGGAATCACCGAGTTGGGACAGGAAAAGAGGAAAGATGGGCTTCTGAATGGAGATCCCAAACCCTCTATCATCACTTCCAATCAGAGTTGCCCTGAACCGATGACCGTGCTACTGCCCTCCAAGGTTACTATCATCGCACTTGAGTCTTGTTACTCGCTAATGCAGCCAAGTATTTTATTTATCATTGTTGCTAGTTACCTATTGACTATATCAGGCATCATTTCTTGTCATATCGACACCATCTGAGTTCTGTGGTGTGGAGCACTGGAGCTATCATCACACTATAGCATTATTTGCCAAGAAGTTTCTTGCAGCGAGCAACAATCGAGTCAGGAGTGTCTATTCTTACAGCTGAGGCCATCAGTAGTAGAACCTGACACATGGATTATCAATAACTTACATTGATGAAATAAGCACAAGTACATCATATATATACTTATTGTCTTAGAAAAGAGCAATCTATGTCCTCAGTGGACAGGATATTTGATACCACGCTTAAGTCTGGGCTTACAGTAGGGCATGTTCTTTTCCCTTCAGCTCCAGCTCTGAAGAAGTATCCAGCTGCTGATGTCAATTCAGGTACCTGCAGTCATATATACTCGTGGTACAAGGTTAACAAAGCACGCAATGCATACCGTGTAATTCAGGATGAAGTTGCAGTTTAGAGCATGCACCTCAGCTACCACCATTGAGCGCAATCTATTTGTGATTTCAGACACTTCATCCTTAATCAGTGCAAAGGGATCTAGCGTCTCCTACTATACAGAAAAAAAAGGTTTCTATTAGGAGAATGGAATTTTGTGCAAATATGCATGAATTATGTTCATAATGATGCTCAATATGTTCAAATCTTTCATATATATTTTGCTCCAGAAGAATTATAAATGAGCATAGCAATACAGCATCATGCCAGGAGCTTATGCTTATCTCTACCTTAGCTGTTGACCCTACACCAGAAGTCTGATGTCTAGTGTTCTCAGAATAGCACGAACTCGAAAGAAATCTTCCTCTGTTACAGACATTCTGTGAAGCAAGAAGGTGATGTCAGTGCATTATATTGTACATGTATTTAATGATTTTGTGAGACCTAGAACAATTAGACTAGAGTAGACCATCATGCATATAGGAGTATGTAAAAGGGTTCAAGCATGTAACCAAATGACATTGCAAAAATAACCAATCACATGTCAACTGCAGCGTGATCTATGCCACAGAAATAAATAAAAATTCCATAGGCATAAAGAACCACTTGCCATAGCATAGGCTTATGATAATCTTTTATAATTGAACCACTTTTTGATATTTGGATGTTTGGCTAGCTGATTTTCCTTGATAAAATTGCACCCAATGGCACAGATATATGCTCGCGACCAACACATTTGAGATTGAATGAGAGAGTAGAATCCTGGGTAACATAGTTTAAGCAAAATAACAATAACAGGCCTTTTCTCACAAATCAAATAATTGCCGTTTCAAACTTAATTTTCACATTAAAACACACAGCGCAGGGAAGCAACTACATACCGGCCTACTTGGAAAAAAATCATGTGCTGCATTCTCTTAAATTCGACAGGAAAAGATGGATTTGTATTGTCGCTGAAAGAAAATTGTGCGTGATCATCTTGGTCAGGTGCTTATTTCAGAGTGGAAATACCTGCCGTGCTGTCCTAGTGCAGAGGAGGCTGAGGTGTTGGCGTGCTGAGGGACTAAGACACCTAATCAACCTTCGGTGCACCTCGGCTAGCTTAGAGTCTGATTGTCTCCGTGCAGTTCAACTGCTCTCCACTGGAACTCAAGATAGATCAACGAGCTGGAGTATTTTTGTGAGGCACAGGAGATTTTGAAGATTTATAATCATATTAGTGTGGCTAAAGTGGATCGCGTGAGCAATGGAGCAGCACATGCCTTAGCGCAGTAGGCAAAAGCGGGTTGAGTGGTGTGTTATGTGGTTCTGCCCCGGCCTGCGCGTCGGTGGCGACCGCGACTGATTGTAAGAATATTATTGCCTATAATCAATAAAGCTCACGAGTTCCTTCAAAAAAAAATTGGAGGATTTTATTTGGTATAATACCAAAGGGTTCAAGATTTGGTATGCTAAAGACCGGATTCAATCTGCTGATCTAGAGCAGAGATGTACACCTTTTTTTTTTACAATCAATACCACGATATATTATATAATCGAATAGTACATGGTAGAGATACATGAGCTGACTACATCGATCACAAAATAAAGTCTAAACGAAACGAGCAAATCTTCGAAATCTTCAAACTCTTTCTTCTTCCAAGACACGATCTTGTACTTTTCTGAAGGCAGCCGTAGAATGACAAAGATACCAAACCACAGACCTGTGAATACCAACGAAGGTTCTCCCATAATTTTAATTTTGAGCCGCAATGCCAAGGCTAGGTGCATGCACGCAGCCATTAAATTAATCAACCAACATCGGCAAGAGTACCAACACCGATATTTCAGGGAAAAGAAACCGAACAGCCTGGTCGACGTCGCCAGGGGCCGATAGTACGAATCACCATTGTCGAGGACGTAGCAGTCGGGACAGATATTGCGAGGGCAATCCACCTCGCAGCAGCCATGAGAAACAGTCCAAAATCGATCTGGTGAAGCAAGATCTGAAGAACAATATCTAGACAAACTTAACCTTCCAAAAGCACCATTGACGTCGGGAAGAAGATCTTGCCGTCGAACGAAGGCCGAAAGATTGCTTATTGTGGACGATGCCATCTCCATTGATAAAGAAGACGGCTACCAAAACACTAACCCACCACACTACTATTATTAAAAACTCTACTCATAGATCGGGTTCCCCACCCCTCCCGATGCCGGCAAGGCCCCGGCCAGAGGAGGGGGAACCGATCTAGCGATCTTGGGCGGAGGAGGTGGTGGCGGCGGCTGTAGGTTCGTGTTTGTGAGGAGCTCTCTCGTACGATCCGCTTTCGTCCTTGGAGGCGGGGAGTGGGTACGATCCGCTTTCGTCCTTTGCGAGCAGAGATGTACACTTAATTTGCCTTTCCTTCAACTAACGGCCGACAGTAGACAAGGCTTCTTAACATGATAAACAAGAGTTGACCGAATCATGAGCTACGAAGGTATCATCTCACCTCTGGCTTTGGGGAAACGGGGGAAGTGGTGGAGCTTGAGCGCAGGAGACCGGCGAGAAGAAGACGCCTGGGCAGCATCATGGCCACAACCTTCCCGCAGGTGGCCCGCGCGCCGCCGCCGTCGAGATGTATGGGTCGGAGATGGAGCGGGTCGGTGTGAGAAGGAGCGAGTGAAGTGGTCTCCGGTTTTTTCTATTTTTTTTACTTTTTTTCTTTTGCTTTCTTCAGTCCCCACCAAATTTGGCCCGCCCGCTTTGGATGGACTTTTTTTATAATCTCCACTAATATAAAAAGATCCGGAGGGTGGCTGATCCAAATAGCGTTAGCCATCAGATTAGCTTCATCCAATGATTCAGATTAAACGAATGATGAGGTCTCATTAGTCGTACCCCTGCCCACATCCGTCCATCCGCTAAATCTAACGGACAGAATTCACCCAAATGATGAGTCTACGACACGCACCCTCATCCATCCCAAGCAAATCCTAATCGTAAGAAAGGAAAAAAATCGCACGCTAATTCGGCCCCCGACGTGCTTTCTCCCCGCCGGCTCGCCGTGGAATCCCCTTGCGCGCTGACGACCCCTGCCGCGACGACCCCCGCCGCCCACCGCCGGGAGGACCCCTGCCGCCCACCGCCGACCAACCGCCGCGAACACCCCCGCCGCCCACCGCCGCGGAGACCCCTGCCGCCAACCACCGCGTCGCTGGATCGCTACACCGCCGCCCACCTCGACCAGTCGCGACGTACATCCCAGCCGTCCTTTTCGCCCTCGTGAACGTGGCTGGACGGATCAGCGGGTCGAGGTAACTCATAATTTTTTTGATCGTCTCTGTACTTGAACATCTCCTCCGAAACACCTTACATCTTCCACATTCTAATCTCTGAAATTTACAGCAGCTAACTCTGAAATTTACACTCTTACTTATGTAACTCTCTGCCCTAAATCTAAATCAGGACATCGCTAAGGTGGTGGTAATTAGTTCATATCTTCATTATGTTCGGAAAATTGATACATGTGATTCTGGCTAAGCTTGTTTGTGTAGCTGATTCTGAAGATACTTGTAAGTTATAGGGTTTGGTTAGTCCCCTAGATATGCATATCGTTGTAGGTTTGTTCCGGGATGCTGATTTGTATTCCGATCTTCCACTCTTTTTGCGGGTCAATGTTTGGACTTCAGAGGTAATTTGGTTAGACAGACTTAATGTCAGCCAGATTGATCTTATGTCGTTTTTGACATAGTTTGGCCTCAGCATGGCAAATATTTTGTGTAAAATGTGTTATTTTAAGACCATGATCCATGATAAAATTTGATAAGTTTGACTCAGATGTATTGGGAAGTGTAGAATGAGGTCGCGCTCTGCTTTTGATAGAATCTGAATACATGTTCCTTCCTAACAGCCCTAGGCTTATATTTCTCTTAACCACTCAACTTTTGATCCATGGCATTGGATGTTGGAGGCTTTTCTGGCCTTTTTCTGAAGACATTGCTTGATCTATTCGATTGTAGTCATTTATGTAACTCTTATTTAGTACCTGCCTCCGGTACAATATTACGTTCAACTGCTGTGGCTAGAATTAGCATTCAGAAGCTGTTGTTTTAGTGTTCCCCGGGCCCATAATGTTAGTCTAGATTATTTCCCTACAAGATCATTTTGTCAGAGCAGCACATTTTTATTGACGGTGAAATTTTGAACAGTTGGATAGTCTGCTTCATAATACTTTCTATACAGAACATGAACGTTTGTGACAGTATAATCTACGTATCCACCTGTAGATCAAAGACTTGAGTTGTCACTCTTAGTGAGGCCCTAAAGTTATCTCCACTAATGTTACATGTAAGAGTTAACTTATAAGAAAGCCTCGAATTTACTAGATAAGGGTAATAAGTCGTGTGATGATACATTTGAGAGATTGAAACCTTTATGGTATCTGGAACCAACTTGAATAATGTTGAGCAGAATATCTTTTGTGGTGTATTCACATTATTCTCTTAAGAGTAGTCAGATGATTTTCGAAGTTTCAAGAGATCATGTTAGAGTAGAATTATCTTTAAATGTAAAAAGGATGGCATATTTCATAAGTTGTTATTTCTGCATATTCTAAGTTTGTCTATTTCGTTCAGAAACAGTCTATCACATATGGAGCATCAACCAGGCGAATCTTCTCCGCGATCTGATGAGCGTGCCCCATTTACGGACCTAACAAACAATTCTAATATTCAGAGTCGTAAAGGTCAAAAACAACAGACTGGACAAGGGTGGTATGCTCGATTGACGCCTGAAAAAAATCGGAATATCTACAAAGGCAACGCATAGCCCGTCAGCAGAAGAAGGATGCAAACATTGTTATTCCTTATGCTCCCACTGAAGAACCAGTCAAAAAGCTTCTCGAAGATATCTTCCCATTGCTTCACGAGAATGCCGCATCGGGGTCCTACATGAGCTCACATGCCATTCTTTCAACTAAGAATGAATATGTGGACGATCTGAATAAAAAGATGATCGACAGGTTTCCTGGCCGAGAAAAGATATATATATTATAGCTTTGACTCTGTCAAGGATGATGCACACAACAACTACACAATTGACTATCTAAACTCCATCACTCCAAATGGTTTGCCCCTGCATGTCTTGAAACTCAAAGTTAATTGTCCTGTTATTCTTCTCCGAAATCTCGATCCTCACAACGGGTTGTGCAATGGAACAAGATTGATGATTAGAGCATTCCAAGATAATGCAATCGATGCGGAGATTGTTGGTGGACAACATGCTGGAAATACAGTGTTCATACCAAGGATCCCTTTGTCGCCCTCGGAGGACATTTCACTTCCTTTCAAGTTCAAGAGGAAACAGTTCCCAATCCGATTGAGTTTTGCCATGACCATTAACAAAGCCCAGGGTCAAACGATTCCTAATGTTGGTATTTACCTCCCCGAGCCAGTGTTCTCGCATGGCCAGCTTTATGTTGCGTTGTCCAGGGGTGTGTCAAGGCAACCCACTCGGATTTTGGCAAACCAAATAAAGACATTGATCACATGGGAAAAAGCACAAAAAACATTGTGTACAGGGATGTGTTGGAGGGATGAAACGGGTTTGTTATTACTTCACGCCGGTATGTCTTAATCTGTTATAGTACTATCTTCATGATTGTTGTACTATTAACTCTTGTGATGTTCTAAAGCATAAATATAAGATCTAGAGGTTAATTAGATTATAATCGGTATAATGGAGTGGTCTCTCTGTTATATTAAATCAGTCGTTTCTTGTCATATTTAATCAGTCATCATTTAAAGTGTGGCAAATCTACCTGACTAGACCATGTGCTCATATCATTCGGAAGTACTTGCCTATTTCTTTTTTGACAATGAATCAACTTCTAAATTTTTCCATAATCGTGCCCCTCTCCTGATTGCTCCCTCGCTTGTGCAGCAGGTTCTCAACCCACTTGTGAATGCTTTTCAGGTCATAAAGCTCTCTGATTTTGGCACCCAAGGAGCTGATTCTAACAACATTCTGTATCTATGATAAGTTGATGACGCGGAAAAGCTGTATGCAGCCATCCAAGCGAAAAAGGGTGGGAAGGCAGTGGTTGTTGGAGGAGGTTACATTGCCCTTGAACTAAGCGCAGTATTAAAGATGAACAATCTGGATGTCACTATGGTGTTCCCTGAACCTTGGTGCAGTAAGTATCCATGACTCACATACTGTCACTAATCCTTATTCAACTACTCATCATGTATCAGATAAACACAAACAGCTTTACTCGTGTGATTACCATGCAGTTATGATGTGAAAAGTCAAAAAGGTTACTACCTCCGATCCTAAAAAAAACTGTCGTGACTAGTGCTAATAAGTTGTACGTAACCAGCTCATTTGGCATGACACTTATATAGGATCGGAGGGAGTATCTGTTATTGACAACAACGTTGTAACATTTTTATGTCATTTCTTGCGGTGCCTCGCATGTTCATGCTGACATACAAGGACAATGAATGTCAAGCCAACATTTCTCAAATTGTACAAGATTTGGTCAGCCGCATCAGGATAGATTATTTTCTGTAAAATTGTCATCTCATGTATTTTAATTTACCTTGACGTTTCATTCATCATATCCATGTGAGGATTTTAGTGGAGATTTACTATTATTACACAATTTTGTTATGTTACCAAACAAGCTTGTATGTTACTTGGAGGTTTACAATGGACACACCACCTCTGGGCTTGTAAATCGTTTGTTCTTTGAGTTGCTTGGATAATTTAGGGTCCACCACGAAGCGGTAGTTACGCTAGGGCGATCACGGTGGCGATCGCGTTCTGCTAGGGTTTATCGCTCGAGGGTGGTGTTTTTGGCGGCGGAATCGATTGCGACGGCGCGATCTCTCCGGCTGCTGGTTCTCCCGAGCACTCTTGCGTCTCTCGCTGGTCGGCAGCGGGAAGCAAGGAGGTTCCATGGCTTCTTCGACACATTGGGCGAGTTCTTCAGGCGGGTCCGCAAGGACTCCCTCTAGATCTCCGGCGAAGATTGGAGCGGATGAAGCTACTGCTGGTTTGTCGGCTAGGTTAGGTGATCTAGTCCTGACGGAAAGGGAGGCTACGGGTCTCGTCATCAAGGGCATTGAACCAGATCGCGCCCCAAAACCTAAATGGGCGGCTGTTAGGAAGGTCTTCTCGTCGAGGAAACTAATCATCAGTGCGCTGGAAAGGGCGATGGAGCGTGCATGGGGTCTCCACAAAACTGCGCAGTACAAGGAGATTGGAGATAACAGGTTTGTGGTGCGTTTTGGTTTTGAAGGTGATTGGAAACACGGGTCTCCACAAAACTGCCCAGTACAAGGAGATTGGAGATAACAGGTTTGTGGTGCGTTTTGGTTCTGAAGGTGATTGGAAACACGCCATGAATAATGGCCCGTGTGAAAGTGCATGTGTTGCCCCATGCGTGGTTTTGGTAATTAATGACAATCCTTATGAACTAATGATTGCATTGAGATGTACTTGTAGATCTTGTCCATAGGAAAAGATTGGAGTTCATGTGTTGGACTCTAGAAGATTACATGATGATCAATGCTCTATTCAAGGGTTTATATGAAGAATGGTCATGTGAAGAGTTGAGCTTATTGCAAGCATGGCTTGGAAAAGAAGATTGAGATAACATCCATGTTATCTCCAAGCCATCATATATATCAAGATAAGAAGATCAAGTGGATTCATGAAGATGGAGATTAGCAAGGTTCTCCCATCATGGTGTATGGGGGAGTATTTGGAGAAGTCTTCATCAAGCATGTACTAGCAAGCACAATCAAGAAAGGTGTTCCAACTTGAGGGAGTCAAGATCGTCATCATCTAGCTCAAGTAGAATGCGCAAGGCAAAGGTATGATCTTGATAGGGTTTCTATTTTACCGGTCTCATGTTGTTAGTTCGGAGACCGGGTTATAGGATAGACGGCGTACTATCAAGAGGGGCTCTCAAGTGAGTAACTTGATCGTATCTTGTGGAGAGCTCAAAGCTTTGCATACTTGGCATATTATCTTTCTTGGTTCTTATTGAGCTTTTATCCATGTGAGGATTTAGAGCTTGTGTTCATCTCCATACCAAGCTCTAGTTCATCAAAAACGGATTTCATTCGAATATCTTGTTGCGTTTTTGATGTTCGAGGTTTTACCGGTTTGTCTTTTCTAAGAGAGGTCAAACTCTCTACTTGTGGTTTCCTCCTCACATGATGAACTATGATGTGTATATGCATAATCTTGTAGAGCTTGTGAGTATCTTCTAACAAGCCCAAGATCATAGAAAATGGAGTCCAGATTAGAAACATATTGCGGTTCTGGTTTGGCGGTTTTATCAGTTGTTCTGTTATCGAGAGGTCTAACCTTTCCCCATTTGGTTTTATCCTCCATTGTTGGACTATGATGTTTCTCTGCATGATCTTATTGTGCTCTTCGTTACGATTCCAACGAGCCCAAGATCATCGAAAACGGAGTCCGGATGAAAAATATATTGCTGTTTTCGTATCTCTGTTTCTGTCAACCGGAATATCCGGGGTCAGGGGCCGGATATTCCGGACCTAAAAAGTGTTTTTACCTCGTTTCGAGCCCCGAGTGCGAGCCTCTGGTAAAACCGGACATTTGGGCCGGACCTTTTGGTTTCCAGGCCGGATATTCGGGGGGGGGGGGGGGGGGGGGGGGGGCGGATATTCCGGCCCCAACTTGGACCGGAATATCCGGTCCCCTGTTTCTCCAACGGCCAGATTTTTTGGGAGGGGTATAAATACCCTCCAGCCCTTTAGCTCTCCCATAATTTCTTCCCCTCCATTGTTGCAAGCTCATTTCTTCGATTACTCCCAATCCCTCCACCCAAACTCGTTGATCTTTGGAGGATTGAAGGAGGAGACCTAGATCTACATTTCCACCAAGCCGTTTCTCCTCTAAGTGAGGGGAATCCTTTCGATCTAGTTCTTGAAGTTCCATTTGTTGTGTTCTTCGTTGTTCTTCCTCTCTTCTCCCCCCCATAAGCATTAGTTGCTTGTGGTGGGATTTGAGAGTGAAGGATTTGAGCACTTGTGCTTTTGCCATTGCTTTGTGCATCGGTTTGTGCTCTCCACGAGGATTCGTGGAAGTTGAAAGCTTGTGAACTTGTTACTCTTGGGTCCTTGGACCCTAGACGCCCGTGTGGTGGTTGAGACCCTTGGTGGTCACTTGTAGCCGTTCGGGAGCCCCCAATCCCGTTGTGGTTTGTGCCCCGGATTGTTGTTGAAAGGCTCCGGATTCCGCCTCGAAGGAATTCCGATAGTGGAAGGTGAACCAAACCTTTGTGGTGCGGTTCATCGGAGAATAGGGTGAGCCTTTGTGGCGTTGAGATCGACCTTTGTGGTGCCTCACACCTCTCCAACGAGACGTACTCCCCTAAGGAGGAGGAACTCGGGAATACATCATCGTCTCCTCGTGCCTCGGTTATTTCTATACCCGAGCTCTCTACTTATGCAATTTACATTGTGATAGCCTTCGTGCTTGAAGTATTATATCTTGCTATCACCTTGTTGCTTGTCTTGCTTAGCATAAGTTGTTGGTGCACATAGGTGAACCTAGTTTATTTAGATTGTTGGCTTGTTAATTTAAACACCTAGTTTTATTCCGCAATTATCAAGCCTAAATCGGAAAAGTTTTAATCGCCTATTCACCCCCCCCCCTCTAGGCGACATCATTGTCCTTTCACCGTGGCAGTTTGATTTCAATGTGGTGTTGCTTAAGGAGTATGATGGGGCTACTCGCCCATCAGAGATGAAGTTTGATAAGCTGGACATCTGGGTACGTGTTCTGGATCTACCCATGGACAGAATGAATAGATTCCATGGGGAACTGATAGGAGGATGGATCGGAGAGTTTATTTCTGTGGACGTGGATGAGGAGGGGATGGCTTGGGGTGAGGATCTGCGGATTAGGGTGGCTGTTAATATCGATCAACCTTTGTTGAGGGGTGTTCGTCTTATAAATTCTGAGGAGGACAAGGAAGGGAGCTGGTTTGATGTCAAATATGAGAAGATACCCCACTTCTGTTTTGACTGTGGAAAACTTGTCCACTCGGAAGATGGATGTGATGGTGAGAAAGATGAGGTGCAGCAGTGGGGGGAATGGCTGCGCTGTGCTCCGGGAAGAAACTACAAACCACCACAACCGGCGAGGTCGGCTATGTCGACTGGGAGCTATGGCAGCCGTTCCTCAGGTGCTGATAATAGAGGTAAAGACAAGATTATTGTTCGGGAGTTACCCCCCAAGAAGGAAACTGTATAAAGATCAGAACTACTCGAGTTCTTCCCGCACTGGTGGGTTAGATACTCGCAGGGAGGGGGCTGAAATCACTAGTCCAGAGAAGCGTCACAGGACGTGGGAACAGGACAATGATGAAGGTGCTGGAGTGAGCACTACGAAGAAGAACAGGAAAGGTACTTTTGTTCGCAAGATCAGGCCAACTCAGCAGCTTCAAGAGCCTGGTAATGTTCAGAGATCCAGTGGGAATAAGAACAAGAAGAGAGGTACAAAACAGGTTTGGGTGGCCGTTGAAGTTAAAGCCGCTACGGAGGAGCAACTGGAGTCTCTGGGGAAGAAACAGAAAACTGGTTCAGTCTTTGATCGGTTGGAAGAACCATCACTACCAACGGCGGACCCTGCAGGGCAGGGCCGCCGAGAGCAATGAATCTATTAGCCCGTAACTGCCGTGGCTTGGGGTTGGGCGCGGCAGTGGGCGAGCTTAGAGACCTGATTAGGTCCTACAATCCAGCGGTGGTATTCCTGTGTGAAACTAAAAAGAAGGCAAAAGCGATGGACACTAAAGTGGAGTTTGGGTTTCAAACACGGGGTGGTTGTCGACAGCTGTGGTCGTAGTGGTGGCTTGGCGTTGTGGTGGAGGGATGATGTGGAGGTCACGGTGAGGCCATGGTGTCAATACTATATTGATGCCAAAATTTGTTTCGAGGGCAAAACCTGGCGCTTCAGTGGGATTTATGGGGAGCCAAAAACTGAACTCCGTGCCAAGACTTGGGAGAAGATCCGCAATCTGAAAACCCAAGATGATCTCCCATGGCTCTGTGGCGGTGACTTTAATGAAATTACAAGACAGAGGAACAGCTTGGCGGCAATTTGAGAAATGAGCAGCAAATGATGAATTTCCGTGATTGTCTTATGGACTGCGGCCTGACTGATTTGGGGTACTCCGGTTATGATTTTACCTGGACTAACAAAAGGGAAGGAGATGAAAATATTCAAGTCAGACTGGATCGAGGGACGGCGACAACGTCTTTCCTCGAGATGTTTCCCTTTACCCAAGTCGAACATATTGCCACTGAAACTTCTGATCACATGGCTCTTCTAATGAGAGTTAGGAGTGATCCTCCGTCCCCGGCAACGGTTGGACCTAGAAGGTTTATGTATGAAGAGATGTGGGCGAAGCATGAGGGCTACGAAGATATGGTGAAGCAGGCGTGGCTTAAAGTCAGAATGAAGAACCTGGCATTGGTGGCCTCTGGAGACGGCTCCGGGGTGTCACGCAAGACATGCAACGCTGGAGCTTCGACACTTTCGGATCAGTGCGTGCGGAGATAAAAAAAGCTACGAGCACTACTAGATGCCGCTCGCTCGGCTGCGAGGGAGGCGGGCACAACACCTGAGATACGGGATATCGAAGGTAAACTTCACGAGATTTATGAACGTGAGGAAACGATGTACCGACAGCGGTCTCGTCAAGAATGGTTGAAACTTGGTGACAAGAACACTAAGTTCTTTATGAATCGAGCATCTTACCGGAGACGCAAGAACACTGTTCGTTTTCTCAGGAGAACGGATGGTTCGATGTGCAATCACAACGATGGCATGCGATCAATGGCACATGCCTTTTATCAGGATCTGTACACGTCTGATGGATCTAGCAACAGTGCTAATATCCTCAACTTTACTGATAATCTGGTGTCGGATCAAATGAATCAAAAACTGACTGCAGTTTTTCAGATTCGGAAATAGAAAAGGCCCTTTTCCAAATGGGCCCAACTAAGGTTCCTGGGCCTGATGGGCTGCCAGCGCTGTTCTACCAGAAGCACTGGGCAACTTTGAAAGAATTTGTTTGCCGCAGTTCGAGACTTCCTAGCAGGAAAGGAGTGTCCATAAGATTTTAATGACACGGTGTTAGTGCTAATACCGAAGGTTAATGCTCCGAAGCAGCTGTCACAGTTTCGTCCGATTGCATTATGTAATGTACTTTATAAGATAGCTTCGAAGACTCTGGCAAATCGACTGAAGAATATCCTCCCCATTTTGATATCTGAGGAACAGAGTGCTTTCGTGCCAGGTAGACTCATAACAGACAATGTTTTCATTGCTTATGAGTGTGTACATGCAATCAGGACAAGGAAGAGGAAGAAACTGTTATGTGCAGTTAAGTTGGACATGATGAAGGTTTATGATAGAGTTGAATGGATATTCTTGGAGCAAATGATGAGCAAGATGGGGTTCTCTCGGCAGTGGATCAGCATGGTGATGAGATGCATTAAAACGGTCAGATTCTCAGTTAAGCTTAATGGAGGGATGTCAGATATGTTCACTCCATCTAGGGGGCTTCGTCAAGGAGACCCACTCTCGCCGTACTTATTCCTGTTTTGTGTTGAAGGGTTCTCATCTTTGTTGAAGCAGGCCCAAAGAGAAAACCAAATTGCAGGAGTAAAGTTTGGGAACGCGGGGCCAACGATCACACATTTGCTCTTCGCCGACGACAGCGTCGTTTTCTTGGAAGCAAGTTTCCAAAGTTTGGCAGCGCTTAAATCTGTATTACAAGCTTATGAAGTTAGCTCAGGACAGCGTGTTAATCTTC
Organism: Poa pratensis; assembly: GCA_947311845.1. Taxonomy (NCBI): domain Eukaryota; kingdom Viridiplantae; phylum Streptophyta; class Magnoliopsida; order Poales; family Poaceae; genus Poa; species Poa pratensis. The sequence goes on from CAMZMU010000070.1 coordinate 40,610,434, forward strand.
AGAAGTCTTCCATTTATTTCGGAAAGGGTAGTAGGGCTGGTGATAGGCCGGCACTTAAAGAAGCTCTCGGTATTCCTTGTGAGGCCCTCTCTGAAAAATATCTTGGACTACCAACTGTGGTAGGAAGATCAAAGAATGGAGCTTTTAAGCACTTGCCGGAGAGATCGTGGGGGAAGGTTCGAGGATGGAAAGGACAGGGTTTATCCAAAGCGGGGAAGGAGGCGCTGGTTAAATCAGTTTTGCAGGCGGTTCCTACATACACTATGGGTTGTTTCAAGCTGACAAAAACTATGTGCAACCAATTAACATCTATTTCCTCGAGGTTCTGGTGGGGAGCCAAGGATGGACAGAGGAAAGTCCACTGGATTAGTTGGGAGAAGATGTGTAAACCAAAGAACAAAGGAGGGATGGGCTTTAGGAATTATTCAGATTTCAAGCAAGCATTGTTGGCCAAACAAGCCTGGAGAGTGCTCACAAATCCGAACTCCTTGTGCGGAAGAGTATTGAAGGCTCGCTACTTCAAAGACGGAAACTTCTTGGATGTGAGCTATCCTCGCAATGCTTCCTTCACCTGGAGGAGCATCTTACATGGCAGACAGCTGCTGAAAGAGGGCTTAATTTGGAGAGTAGGGGATGGAGAGAAGGTCTCTGTCTGGCAGGATAATCGGATCCCTCGAGGATCTAAAAAACCTTTGGGACACCTGCCAAACGTGGAGGTAAATAAGGTTGCTGAATTGTTACTGCCGGGAGGCGGTGGCTGGGACGAAGCTAAGGTGAAACGGACGTTCTTTGACATGGATTGTGGGGATATACTGAATATACCCGTAGGTCGTGCCGGAACAGAAGACTATCTTGCATGGAACTACACCAAGAACGGGATATTTAGCGTTAAATTTGCACACCACCTCAAGACACATCTAAACCAGCTACAGGCTGGGAGAGCTAGTTCCTCATGAGTTGTGATGATCACAAAGGATGGCTGGCGTTGTGGTCGGCAAATGTGCCGAACAAGGTCAAGGTCCATGTCTGGCGATTGGCAAAAAATGGACTGGCAGTGGGGCAGGAGCTGCAGGACAAAAGATAAAGCTCGGAGTCAAATGTATTGTCTGCAACCGCGATGAATCGATTCTTCATCGGTTTTGTACATGCCCCCATGCTGCGCGCACCTGGGAAGTGTTGCGGGAACATCCAATCTGCGGCTCCAATCACCACCTGATGATGTCCATGAGCAGCGTGGACTGACAGATTGGCTGCTCGAATGGTTTAGTGGCCAAACTGATCAAGAGCTTAGTGTTGTTATGATGGCTCTATATCAGATGTGGTTAGCCAGGAATGATGCTAGAGATAAAGAGCAGATTGAGACCCTCAAGACACCGCGAAGCGAACTCTTTTCCTGGTTGAGGAGTGGAAGAGTTTGTGGGATCAAAGAGAAGACAATGTTAGCGCGAGAGGTGTGGAGCACTGGCTCCCTCCAAGGGCAGGATGGTTTAAATGCAATGCTGATGGTGCTTTTGTTCAGAAGGAAGGCTACGGTGGTGGTGGAGCGGTGCTACGCGATCATCATGGCAGATTCATCACTGGATCGTGATGTTTTTTCCCTATAGCCTTTGATCCGGAGAGAGCAGAACTCCTTGCTTGCAAACAAGCTATATCCCTAGTGCGTGATGAGGGTGTCAGGAACCTGGTTCTGGAAACGGACTGTCTGAATGCGGTTCAAAAGCTGCAGAAGCAGGAGCTGGACAGATGATCAATGGCCCTTTGGTGGAGGAGATCAAACTTCTGTTGCGGGACTTTGATGATCAGGAGGTTTGTCATGTTAGACGAACGCGAATGAAGTGGCTCATAGGCTAGCGAAGGACGGCTGTGATAATAAGCGATGTAATAAGTGGGTAGGTGCACCTCCGGGGTATGCTTTGAACCTGGTGGCAGTTGAGGGTGTCGTTGATTAATAAAGATCCAGCCATTTAAATCTAAAAAAAACGAGCAAGCCCATCTAGATAGCTTTTAATGGATCAAAATCATTCGCCGTGAAATCAATTGAGCATGCTCTGCGCACATGGACGGATGTCGTTCCTGTTATAAACAATTGGCAATTAAGCGGTGAACAAAAGCAAGATCAAACCAACGGGAAACGAGATTTAACGTGGAAAACCCTTCCAACAATGAAAGAGATAAACTACGGGCGCCAGCCAGCAAACCGTAACTATGATCATGTGAGGTTACAAACGCCGGGATTTACAACTTGCGACTTCTCCCAACAGGCGGCTTACAAGAGGTATATATATAGCGGTGAAAACCCCTAAATCGGCTGCAGTCCGACTCGGCACCGATCCGTACCGTGCGAAGTTAGCCTCCGGCGAAGCGGCGGCATATGGTCGCCGGCGCCGCCACGTGCATAGGCCGAGATGGTTGACGCGCGCAGGACCGTGAAGAACTGAGAAGGCCATGGCCGAGTCGCCGGAGTTCGGTGACGGAGAAAGGAGATGGCCGGGATAGAAAAATCAGGAGTAGAAAGAATGTTAAAGATAGATATGACAAGCAGGACATTGATGTCAGTGAGGATAGCAATTTAAGTTTTTTTTTGCCATCGAAAACAGGTACAGGGTTTCAAATAGACCGTTATTGATAAGTTCAGAGTGTCAATTTCCGGGATTGAAAGTTCAATGTTCGATTTATCTTTCGCCTACAAGTTAAAGGTTTGTTTTGGACTATTTTCCTTTTTAAGCAATACCGGTGGAGATTTTCACGGACTCAATGGAGGACCTGCGGAAAATACAGCGCAAGGGCAGGAAATATTACTACTCCGTAAATACTCCCGACATACCAAGCGGGGCCTTATGCGCAAATTTGCACGTTATGCATGGATGCAGGAAACCCGTAGGTACAGGCCACGCAGGTTTCGAGCAGCCCGGACATGGTACGGATATGTCCAGTCATTTAGGGTGTGTTTGGTATCATGAAGTGGAATGGAATGGGTCAGTTCCATTCTCGTGTTTGGTTGCAGCAAAAAATAAAATAGAATAGTTCCATGTTATGTTTGGTTGGGGAGTTGGAATGGCTATAATTAGCTTTAGATCATCCCTTTTCATATCATTTTGTTTATATTTTCATCAATTAGCACTAAGTAATACACATTCGAAATCATAACAATTTCAGGAATCCATCGAATCAAACAAGATAACCATTAATAAAAATGAACACCATGAAAAAAAGCAATAGAAAAAATCATGCCAAACATGTACGAACCAGTAAATTCATTAGTAACATATAGGAGGAAAAAAACGAAGCAATTTGTTCCGGGTGATGAACAATGGGGCAACGCTCGACTTGTTCTTGCGGGGGCGCGCTCTAGCAGTTACAGGCATTGATTCCATGGGCCGCAACCATCTCCGGAGTAGTTGTAGAGAAGGGAGAGTCGCAGTCATGGCTTGCTGCAGGCGCCAGCCAGCCTCCTTCCTTCCCTGCCGCCGCACCTTCTCGCCACCGCCGCCTAGCCTGCAAGTCGTCGTCGCCGATTTGCATGTATGTGCGCCTGGTGTTTGTGGCGGCGTTGGTGCGAGGAGAAGAGGAGAACATGGGTGTCTGGATTGAACCACAACGACTTACTCCAATTTTTACCCTATCCCCATTCGTATATAACTAGAACGGATCTTTCCTGAAATATAGCCCAGGATGATGGTATCATTCTCTAGCCGAACGCGGAACATTCCGTTGGGTAGTGCTTCGGTAACGGTTCCATTACTCCTCCACAACCAAACACGGGAACTGGGTCTAGGTGCGGAACGGTTCCATTAAATTTCACTTCGTTCGTTCTAGAACCAAACACACCGTAAATCAGTTCAGAAATCAGAATAGAACCGTCGTTCTCCACTTGAACCGGGCCAGCATGAACACTCACGATGGATTTCAACGCCTGAAGACCAACAGCTCCTTCCGCCATCTCTGCATTTGGGCAGTGTGCCCAGTGGCGGATCCAAGTGCAGCAATGGGGTGCACTAGACACCGAGTAAATTTTATTTTCTTTGTAAAATAGCAAAATGTCACCTTACGTGCTACCCCTAAAAATGTTTTTCATCAGTTTTGGCACCATTGTGCACCCCGATCCCCACTTCTCTAGCGCCGCCACTGAGTGTGCGTGTGCCCCAGGCCGAAGCAAAGGACGGAGCCAAGTAGCCAACATCGTCTCTGAATAATCTTCATTCATACATAATGCTGGCATCAAAATTTAATTTCGCCTTTGTACGCACGCGCACGTCTTCGTACGATGTCCTCTTTTCTCTTTATTCCTCAAGTGAACCTACACGAACTCTAGCTTGAGCCGATTCAAAAAAAAAAAAAAAAAACTCTAGCTTGAGGCGACGTAGCTCACTTTATCTAGTTATATTAAGAAACCGACCCAAACTCTATCTTGGAAGGAGGTTAGGATCGGCGTACCAGATTTGCAGGTTTAACCAATGGACCTGTGCTTGAACGCCTCCGCCGCCGACATGTTCTCGAGACTTTGCAAAATCGTCCGCGGCGTCTCGCCGTCCTCGACGACGGCATTGACCACGGATGACATGGACGACAGCAAGCTAAGATCGAGCCGGCTGAGCTCACCGCTCCTGCTCCCGCCAGGAAGAACGACATCACGATGGCCCGAGCTACTCAGATGCATGTTGCGTCCGTCCACTGTGGAGTTCTCGCAGGAGGTCCATAACGACGCAGAGGAGCATGCCGTGCTGCCGTGCCTGGCGTTTGGCTCCGAGGACGGCTACAGGGCCTTCTCCCTGGCCGAGGGCCACATGCACGGCGATGTCGCCATGCGGCTGGCGCGTGGCCGCCGACACGTACCGTCCCCATACGGAGGGAAGGTGTTCGTGACGGAGATGTGCGGCCGGTACCCGTGCCACCTCGTGGACCCGTTCACCGGCGAGGTGACGCCGCTCCCGGACCTGCCCGTCCCGTTCTCCGAGGAGACGCCGATGTCTGTCACGAGCGACGAGCCCGCCCGGTTCCGCCTCTCCACGGACGACGGGTTCGCCTGGGACTGGTCCCCGCGCGGCGTCATGGTGGCGCGCGGCGACACGGCGTTCTTCTGCGAGACAGGCGGCGGCGAGTGGACGCCGGTGCACAGGTCGAGGCAAGGCTCGCCCATGACCATCAACTACCGCGCCGGCTTCTTCTTCGTGCTCGAGCTGGGCTCGCTGCGCACCACGGTCATCGACGCCGGGACCTTGGACCCCTCCACGGAGATCGACCCGCCGCCCAACCTCCACGACATCACGTGGGCGTTTCTTGTGGCCTCCGCCGACGACGTGCTCCTGCTAGTGCGGCGTGGCGGGACCTTTTTCCAGGCGTACCGCGCGCGACACAAGGGGCAGTGTCCGGACAGACCGATCAGGTGGAAACCTGTGAAGGACATCGGCGATCGCGCTGTGTTCATCGACCACGCGCACGGCTTCACCGTCCGCGCCGGCGAAGGGGCGATGAGGAACTGCGTGTACAGGGCCAGGATTGTCGAGCTAGAGGAGGAGGACAAGCCGGCTCGCCGCGGCGACGCGGCGCTCGTGGTCGTCGTGTCTCCGTTGAGAGATCTGAAGAAGACGGAGTTGGTAGAGGGAAGTGAGGTCCTAAGACGCTGCAAGGTTCAGCCGATATGGGGAGGAGGGTACTGGATCATCCGCAACCATGGATCGGCGCAGTCGTGAGCTCCAATCGTAGCAATGTAGCATTGGAGAACTGCTAGTTAATTTGTTTATTAAGTACTAGTTTGGTTCAGCAATTAATCGTTTGCGATGTTCATTGGACAAATCATGCGTTCATAAGATTTATTTTATTGGGATCAACTGTAACCATGCATATTGCTATTGCATGGATCGTCCCCGTGAGATAAAATAGTAGCATTACAGCTTCAGCGGATGCTGAGATTTCCGTCCGCCTTGCTAGCTTGTTCTGTTCTGGCACCCTGGCTTCGACTCGTTGAATAGCATCGAACCAAATTCTAGGACTTCGATCGTTTCTATTTTTATATTATATACTAGCAACGGGACAACACGATGATATTCATTATCTCTACTATATAATATGTCTTCAGGTGATGGTGTGTTTTTCACTTTCCGATTTTACTCCTGGGTTTTGAGAGAATTTACGGCCGCTGCCACCGCCAAGTGACTTACCGGTTCGACCCGACCCGCGCGACCTAGAGGCGGCGAGGAGACGAGGCAGATGGGGTGCCGTCCCTCCACGATTCGCCGCACATCCAGCAGATCCGCGCCTGCGCCAGGGAGAGAGGGTCGGGCAGGCAGAGCCAGAGGGAGGTGAGGAAGGGAGGTGGAACAGTGCTTCTGATGGGGTGTAGCCGTGTAGTGGTGGGCAGGGAAGGCCGGCTCTGGTAGCGGTGGGGTGCAGGGAAGGGGAGGCCGCAGCGGAAGCACCGAAGCTAAGGGCCGGCTGAACTGTCGTGGCTCCGGGTCATCCTCACGGCCTAGGTTGGCCATGGCGGCCGCCGCGAGCTCGCAAAATACAGCCTTGGTCGGCAGCTTGAGATCGCAGTCATCTCGGTCGATTCCTGCAAGCGCGAGCTCGCTGGTGCGGCTATGGTGGGCGCCGCGAGCTCCGGACTACGCAACGCAAGAAGTAGCTGAACTATGGTCTTGCGATTTGACCAGATTGATGTGTGCAAGAGCGATTTGAGCAGCCGTGTCATTCTTCCGTGAGCGAATCTTAGCAAGACGGGGAAAGTAGATAGCATGGTGGGTCCTACGTACCACTGCTTCCGTTGGGTAAAAAATGCAGATACCATGGCTTCAGCACCACGAGTCTATCTACCCGAAAGTATATAGGATATTCATATCTTTTTAAAATTTCAACATGCAGCAAGCTGAACAATAGTTTTTTTTCAAATGTAGGGTTGTTAGTTATAATTATGCTACAACAGGAGCTGAGTAATAATTAAAAATCAAGTAAAAATTGTTTTAGATTATTTGAAAAATGATAAAGCCCGTAGCAACGCACGGACACGTTTGCTAGTCTTTATATTCCTCAAATTGAGTGTATGTTTCTTAATTTCAAATACTCCCTCCGTCTCGGTTTATAAGTCACTCGCGTATCCCTAGGTTGTGAATTTGACCAATATAATATATATTTTATAAAGAAAAAATTATACCATTAGAAAATATAACATCTAAATTTTCTAATGATATGTGTTTCATAATATATTTCTTGTGTTATTATGGTTAAATTCGCAACCTAGGGATACACGAGTGACTTATAAACCGAGACGGAGGGAGTAGCATTTTAACCATAGCCCTTTTGATGTCCACGCTGATCCCAATACCCCACCGTTGGAGTAACACCCTTCCTCGCCCTTTTGATGTCCACGCTGATCCCAATACCCCACTATGTTGGTGCTGCAAGCCACCACGGCAGCGCAAATGTAAATTTGGCGCGACGCTCACGTCAAACTCAGGATCGTGCCACCACTCCCCATCGGCTTCCAGAGCAACGATGTCGCCTTTCTTCCCCCGCTAGGGTCGTCTTCTTCGCCTTCCAACCCCTACCACCGTATGTATCAAACCCAACAACAGAAGAGGTAGCCAGCATTTCCCATGTACTAAGTTGGCTAGCTAGTTGATGGGTATCACACATAAAATGTGCGACCTGGAATTCATACTGGAAAATATGAAACCTATACCATTTGATAGATCTCGCAAAGATGGGAATTTAGGAATTTGATTCAACTGAAACAGAGTTGTGGTTTGGGAGAAAACGGTTGGCGAAACTTAGCTATCGGGTGCCCAGTGCGACACACACCACGTTTTCGTGTACAGGGCTGGACAGGGTTGCGTATTCCACCAGAAAACTTTTTCCATTCTGTAAAACGTATTACAAAATAATACATTTTCGTTACGGTAAAGCGTAAAGCTTGGATTACACTTTTAGCTAGCTCAATAAGGATCGATTGGTTAACTATAAATCCTCTTCTACCTCGCGCACGGGAGGCACGGTGGTCGCCGGAGCTGGCCACTGGGCGCACAGGGAGGCCGGGCGAAGGCTAGGACGGGACGCCGGCGGCGGACCGCGGCCGGTCGGGCGAAGGCAAGGACGGGACAGCGGCGGCGGACCGCGGTCAGGGGAGGCGAAGCCGACGGCGGGGACGCCTCCTGCGCGTCGCCGGCGAGCTCAACTCGCCCGGGCCATGGCGGAGGGCCACGAGATCAGGGTGCCGGCGGACACCCAGGCTTGCTTCCATGAACCGTCAATTGTGCATCCATCAGTGAGGGTGTGGTGCACGGAATGGCCAACCGCCAGGCCAGCACCGAGGCGGGTGGTCTGCACGGGTGCCGGGAGCGCACGCGTGTAGAGTGTCGGCACGAGGCTCACGAATGTCGTGTGATACGTCTCAAACGTATCTATAAGTTCTGATGTTCCATGTTGATATTATACCAATTGTTACATGTTTTATATACACTTCATAGCATTTTTATGCATTTTCTGGAACTAACCTATTAACAAGATGCCACAGTGTCAGTTCCTGTTTTCTGTTGTTTTTGTATTCCAGAAAAGCTAGTCTGAAAATATTCTCGGAATTGGACGAAACTTGGACAGAACCTCCGATTGTTCCAACACGTACACGGAGTCCAAAGGAGAGACGGAGGGGAGCCACAAGGCAGCCACACCATGGGGCCGCGCGGCCCCCCCTGCCGCGCCGTGGGGTGGTGTGGGGCCCACGTGCGTCTCCAGCCGCCGCCCTTTCGCCTATTTATTCCCCCCGACGCGAAAACCCTAAATACCAGAGCCATTATCCACGAAAATTTCCAGAGACGCCGCCGCCGTCAACCCTAGCTCGGGAGGGTTCAGAAGCTCTTCCCAGCACCCTGCCGGAGAGGGGAATCATCACCGGAGGGCTCTACATCACCATGCCTGCCTCCGGAGTGATGCGTGAGTAGTTCATCCTTGGACTACGGGTCCATACCAGTAGCTAGATGGTTGTCTCTCCACTTTATGCTATCATGTTTAGATCTTGTGAGCTGCCTATCATGATCAAGATCATCTTATTGTAATGCTACATGTTGTGTTTGCTAGGATCCGATGAATATTGAATACTATGTCAAGTTGATTATCAATCTATCTTATATGTTATTTATGATCTTGCATGCTTTCCGTTACTAGTAGATGCTTTGGTTAAGTAGATGCTTGTAACCCCAAGAGTGAGTATTTATGCTAGATAGTGGGTTCATGCCTCTGGTAATCTGGGAGAGTGACAATAACTTCTAAGATTGTGAATGTGCTGTTGCCACTAGGGATAAAATAACCGATGCTTAGTTTAAGGGTGCGCCGTTAGGTCTAATGCATTTGTTTACATTACGCACATTACTCAATGCGATTATCCGTTGCTTGCAACTTAATACCAACGGGGAACTCGGATGACAACCTGGAGGTGGATTATTAGTCATAGACGCTGTTGGATAACGGTCTATGTATTTTGTCGTAATGCCGACATGAATATCATAGTAATCATCATGTCATATATATGCATTGTCATGCGCTCAATATTTTGTCAATTGCCCAGCTGTAATTTGTTCACCCAGCATGTTTGTTATCTTTTATGGAGAGACACCACTAGTCAACTGTGGACCCCGGTCCATTCTTTTACACTGATAATACAACCAAGTGCAAACATTGTTCCTTTTCATTCTCTGCAATTTACTACTATTTTCCACACCATACGTTTAATCCTTTGTGTTCAGCAAGCCGGTGAGATTGACAACCTCACTGTTTCGTTGGGGCAAAATAGTTTGATTGTGTTGTGTGCAGATTCCACGTTGGTGATCGAGTAAACGGCGCCACCAACAACCTTCAGAAGTGATTTCTTGCTCCTACTGGTCGATTAAACCTTGGTTTCATGCTGAGGGAAACTGCTGCTACACTGCTTCATACCTTCCTCTTGGGGTCTCCCAACGAACGTGTGATCCACGCAATCATCGTGATCCCTCGTCCGAAACGAGCCGGCGCACGTCGATGTCGTCCTCAGCTTCGACGAAGGCGACCCCGGCGCTGGAGCAGTCCTTCCTGGACACCATCCCGGATACGGCCGCCCATCGCCGAGGAGCCTCAAAGTCAATCAGAATAGAGACGACCCCGGCCCCTCCTCGACGTCTAAGAGCAAATCGCATCGGGGAGATCAAAGTCAATCGAAGACCACGATGCGGTGGGGGATGGGGGAGGCGGCGCGGCCGATGACCAGGGAAGAATCTTGTCGTACGGGGAAGGCGCCGTGGAGGCCCAAAGGAAAAAAGAAAATAAAAAAGGTTCGGTTTACTTAACTGGCGGTGGCAGTGGTTGTAAATAGGCAAACAAAAACCCTTTTTCACTTATAGGTGGCATGGTACGTAATTCATATCAACATCAAGGGTAGTTCTACCATGACGCACCATCGGCGACCATCACCTAAAGCCGTATTATATAGTAGAGATTTTATTTTATTTTGGCGGAAGGCAGCAAGTGGCTGCTCCATTTTCATTAAGAGGGAACCGGACAAATGTCGGCAAAGTTACAAAAAGGAAACAAAAACAGAAAACGAAGCTAGAACAACAACAGGGGAGGGGAGAGAACATGACACAACGCAACAACCCTGCAGGGAGGGCCTTCACACTGACACTAGTGTGCAAGGAGTTTCACCATTGTAGATGAAAAGCTTTAATCAACCGAGATCAGACATGAAGGTGTTGGAGCAGCCGAAGGACAACACATCGCCGAGTCCACCTGATGAAGGGTCATGCGTCGCCAAGGCTTTACACAACAGCCAACATCATAGTCGAAGGGCCTCACGTAGCCGACACCAGGGAAGCATCCTCAGCACTAGTCTGACCCGTTAGCCGTCTTTAGAGGAGAGACTCCAACCCTTCCATAGAAACTCGAGCGTCGTGCCCACAGAGAGACACCAAGAGGAGAGCAAGTAGAGAAGCCAAACCACCGTCATAGCCATGAGGTCCTGCTTGTAGCGTGGATCACACACCCGTTGGGAACCCCAATAAAAACGTATGGTGCAGCGTAGCAGTCAGTCTCCCTTTATAACAAAACCAAGATTTTATCGAACCAGTAGGACTTGAGAGACTTCAACACGGTGTCAATCTACTATGGCGCTGGTAGACTAACGTGGACATGCACACAACACAATCAAATTACTTTGTCCCAACTAAACAGGAAGTTTATCAATCTCCATGTCTTGCTGAATCAAAGATATTAAACGTATAGTGTGGAAACAAATTGTAAATGCAAAAGGAACAACGAGCAAAAGATGTTTGGAAGCAATGGAAATTGTGTTGTAATCAATGTAGAAGAATGGACCGTGGTCGACAATTCACTAGTGGTGTCTCTCCATAAAAAGATAAACATGATGAGTAAACAAATTATAGCTAGGCAATTGACAAATTGTGAGGGCATGACAATGCTACTATGACAAGCTATAGTTCACTGTAGTATGGGCATTACAACAAAATACATAGACCGCTATCCAGCTGCATCTATGACTAATAATCCACCTTGGGATCGCTATCCAGCATGTCATCCGAAAGTATTAAGTTGCAAGCAACAAATTATCACAGTATGCAAAGTGTATAATATAAGCAATGAATATAACACGTAAAAATAAACATCGCTGTTTTACCCCTAGAGCAATAACACATCCAAGGTCTTAGGGTCTGTTTGTTTGGGCTGCTACTGTTGAGAAGCAGCTGTAGCTGGTAGGCTGTTAAAAAGCAGCTGCGGGAAGCAACTGCTGGAAACAGAGATTTGATGTTTGGCTGTAGTGCTTTTGATGGCTGCTGCTGCTGGTTTGAAGGATGAAATGTCTAGAATGCCATGAATGCTAAGAAGTTGTATAAATGCTGATTGTAAACTAATTAGCTAATTCTCAATTTTTTTGTTTGGCAACTAGCTGGTTGTCTGGCTGTAATTTGTGAAAATTTTCTTTTATGGGTATTTTTGGATTATTTTCGTGTTTGGTCACTTCCATTGCATCACTCGTTGCATGTACACGGTGAGCTACTCTCACCTCATAGTCATAGTCTATATGGTGACGGCGTGCAGCGGTGGAGGTCACGGTAGGTGGTGCGTCGATGGCGGAAAGTTTGGAGCGGCAGCAAACATGACCACACCATGAAGTGGTTCAACGAGGAGACGGTAAACACGTACATACCTACAATAAATGATATATTCATATACGTCCACCAAAACAAAAAAGTTACAACATGAAACTTGTGGAATATGGTGAGATTGATCTACTCGTGAAAAGAAATTTTAAATGGTTGACCGACTGCGGTGAATTTGACAAAAGTCGTCCAAAAATGATGTAAACTTTTGTCAAAAATTAAGATGTTACACTCCACGAAACTCGAAGCCGATCACGGGAATGAAACCTACTCGTTGACGCGTATAAATTTTGTGTACAAATTATTTCGAATTAAGTTATATTTATTATATTTATGTGAGATGGCGAGTATGTCTTACTCGTACAGAAGAAGCGCAAGCACTAGAAAGTGTATACCTAGAAATCGTACAGGTCGAAAGCGTGCGAAGCCAAAGTAAAGGAAAGGGACCGGTTCGGCTCAGGATGGCAGCGCGCTTGTAATTTCTAGCAACATAGTGGGCATGCAAAAAACGTTTCACGGTTTGAGTTGGAAGCTGCGGGAAGCAGCTACTGGGATGCTTCCGCTCGTTCGCTCCCGTCTAGTGCATTTCCCCACAGCGCTTGTCGGTAGCGCTTTTCTAGTTGATGCCGTTTGTTTGGGTTCTGCTTTTGTACCCAAAAGGCAGAAGCAGAAGCCCAAACAATCAGGGACTTAGTCGTTTATGTAAACTCGAGCCCAGACCTGTAGACATGAACCTACTATCTAGTATAAATACTACCTCTTGAAGATACAAGCAACAATTGGCCAAAGTAACCACATGGATCGAAGATCATGCAAGATCATAAATAAAACATAGATATGAAGATGAACAAACTTGATCATAACTTCATAATTCATCGAATCCCAGCAAACACAACATGTAGCATTACATAAAGATGATCTTGATCATGATAGGCAGCTCACAGGATCTAAACATGGAGTTACAAGGAGAAGAGAAATTCATCTAGCTACTGCTATGGACCCATAGTCCAAAGATGAACTACTCACGCATCACTCCGGAGGCAGGCATGGTGGTGTAGAGCCCTCCAGTGATGATTGAAGGGGATCGTAGGCAGAAAAAAATTCCTAACAACGATAACCGAAAAAGTCAGGATCTATTACTATGCAGATATAAAATAACGGAGGGAACGGTATACATACCCTTGTAGACCGTAAGCGTCGACGATCAAAAGATCTGTTTCGATGACGACGCGTGATGAAGACGGGCGGCGAAGACGACAACGGCGCCAACCTCAAGGTCGTGTAGAGGAAGAAGACGTACTTCCACTGCCACACGTGTACCACCTCGTAGCTCTACACACGTACGAAATAGACGACGACCTCCGGGCTCCAGATCCAGCGAAGCAGCGGAAGCGAAGACTTGGACCCAGCAGCACGGCGGTGTGCATATGGTGGAGAGATCTCTCTCAACCGTGTGTAGCCCCATTTGCGGAACCACGTCTAAACGGATGAGAGAAAGAGAGAGGATGGTGCGTATTTCCAAGGCATGGGGCACTACTATATAAAGGGGGTGGGAGGGGTGTCACCCTTGGTGGCTAGGCCATGTGGGACTAAACCCCACATGCCCAGCCACACCAAGGGGTGCTGCGCCCCTAGGTGGGCCCCTTTTGTCCCACCTAGGGCAGCCCCTCCCCAAACCGCACCATGGGGGGAAGTTTCCCCCTATGGGCCTTCTCTCCCATGGGAAGGCCCATTTAAGGTGGGTTGCCTTTATAATTCCGAAAATTACTAAATAAAATTATATTTAACTATTAATTACACTAATTAATATTAAACACATATTATCTAATTTATTCCGGCTCCGGAAACCATTTCGTCGAACCCCGAACTTCGTCGGATATGTCCCGAAACTGTCCCGGAACCATTCCGGAACCCTTATCTATTTTCTCTTCGATATCCAATCTTATATAAACCGTCGCCTACCCTTAAGTGTGTCACCCTACGGTTCGGGATCACTCCATACGTGATCAAGACACGTTCTCTGATCAATGACTATCAACGGTGGCAGGATAACCGTGACAGTCCCTGTGCGTCCACGAATGTCTTTTTATCGTTTGAACCTTAGACATTCAGTTTCAACCTTTTGCCTGACGATACTTAGATTGTCCGAGACTCGTTCTCCGGTATCACGATTACCGAGCTTGATCTCGTCACTTGACAATTCTATCTTTACTCGTCTATGATATTACATCCCCGTGACCTAGTCACATGCTTGCAAGCTCATTGATGTAATCTCACCAAGTGGACCCAAAGTATCTATCCTGCTATGTGGATTGGCAAATCCAGCTCTTGATCACTCGCCTCTCCCACTTCCTTCGGATACCAAGGGACACCTTTATTGTCACGCTAAATAAGACATGACGTTTGATGCAATCAAAGCACCTTCCAGAAGCAGCGATTAGATAAGATCTCACTGTGTGTCCATCACATCATTCACCTAATGATATGACAACATTTTCAATTGACATAAATGTCCATGATCAGGAAACCTTGATCATCGGTTGCCCAATGGACTAGTATAGAGGCTACTAGGGACCTAGTTGTTTACATACCACACGTGCATTAATGTTTCCGCTTAATACAGTTATAGCATGGTACAAAACTTATTACGAACAATTGAGATATGACAAATAAAATATCTTTATTAATTGCCTCTAGGGCATATCTCCTTTAGTCTCACACTTGCACTAGAGTACAATTTAATCTAGTTTACAACTTGGTAAAATCTTAACACCTATAGCAGTATGGTGCATGCTTGTCTCGTGGAAGAGGAATTCAGTCAACAAATCTCCCACATTGAGATCTGTATGTGCTTTGCAACACTTCTATGTCACCTAGTTTGACATCATCCCGTATCTTATGATAATGGTGAAATACATGTTTGTCGATGGAGTGAGACTCGAAACTTCTCGTATCATGGGCCTTAAAAGTCTAAGAGATCTATTAAGGGAAACCACGCATGCTCACGAAAACCGCTCAGTCCAATCACACTTGCTACTTCTGAAGTAGACATATATTTCTATACCTATGTAGATTATGCGATAGTGCATTCATATGCAACTTCGCATGCTAACCATGTCTTTCTTCAAAACAAAGGACTTCTCCAGTATGAGATTTCTAATCGTATGGGTCAGTGTCATAACTTGCATTATCGTAACCTTTTACGGCAAGTTGTCTTTTCACTTTCACACCCATACCAGAAAACATATCTTCAGTTCTCTTTAGACACTGAAGGATATACTTAACGTTTGTTCATTGATCCATCCAGGGATCACTCTAGAACCCGTTCTTCAACCAAGAACTTGGGTCACACCAAGTCGAGCTTTTAGTATGATAGAATCTATGGCTGAGGAATAGAGGATGTCGGACATCCGTTTCTTTCAATAACTATCGCTGAAACGCCAAGATAAACTTAATATTTTACCTAGTCATACAAGTAAGAAACTTTTCTTCGCTTGTTCTATTCTGAAACATTTAAGAATCTTAACCTAGGAAAATATTCCGACCTAATGTTATTAAGCCCCTTTTGATCTATACAAATTATAAATCTAAAGCCTAATACTTTTAACTTCATCCATAGAAAATTTAATCACTTAAATAATCATTTATACTTTACTAGAGGATCTGTATCATTCTTAATATGTCATTACATATAAAATTAGGAATGACACCTAGCTCCCACTTAAATACGCCATCCGTATATAAGACCAGGGAATTTCTTTTAGCTCCCACTCAAATATTCCATTCACATATAAGATCAAGGAAAGCTACTTAGCTCCCACTCACTTCTTTGCAAATGCAGGTTTCTTCAACTATTTTGGACGACTCTCAAATCGTTTGATCCAATTATCAAAGTGAAGATTCCAGCTCTGATATGATTGCTTCAGCCCATGAATGGACAACTGAAGTTTGCATACATGTCTAACATCTTTAGGATCAACAAAACCTACTTGTTGTACCAATTACAACTCTTCCTTAATGTTGCCATTAGGGAACACGTTTCTTTATCCATCCATCAATTTCTCAATTGAAAATAATTGCTAGAACAATCCTAAATAGACTTAGGCATCGCCACTTGAGACAAAATCTCGTTGTGGTCAATTTTTGAATTTGTCAAAAATGTTTTGTGACAAATCGATCCTTATAGACGGTTGCCTTTCCGTCAGTGTCTATCTTGTATAAAATTCCATTTACTCTCAACGGCATGAGGCCCATCAATAAGATTTACCTAAGTCTTTACTTGGTAATCGTACATGGATTTTATCTCGGATTATATATGGCTCATAGCCATTTTTCGGACTTAGGTCTACCATCGCTTCTTTGTAGTTCGTAGGTTTGTCATGTTCCATTAACATGATGTTCATAACAAGATTGTCGTACCACACAGTGCGGAACACATTCTCATACGACTACGACCTTACTATGAGCTTAGAGCATCATGATCATTTATCATCAGCTTCCTTCCAGTTGTGGAGGACGGTACCGGAATGTTTTCTGTTGCGCCACTCTGATGTCTGGAGAGAAAGTTCATTAACTTCGTCTTGCTCTACTCTCTTTCCCACTTATGCCCTTTTGACAAGAAACTATTTCTTGAGTAAGGTATATTCCAGCAACAATTTTGCCTTTATTGTGAGACATGTACCCAACTAATTCTTTAGGTACATGATGCGTGTTAAGTTACACGTCCGTTGGGAACCCCAAGAGGAAGGTGTGATGAGTGCTGCAGCAAGTTTTCCCTCAGTAAGAAACCAAGGTTTAATCGAACCAGTAGGAAGTCAAGGGTCTTCTGAAGGTTGTTGGTGGCTGAATGTGGCACGGCGCAACACCAGGGAATCAGCAGCAACGTGGAACCTACACACAACACAACCAAACTACTTTGCCCCCAACGAATCAGTGAGGTTGTCAATCTCACCGGCTTGCTGAAAACAAAGGATTAAAAGTGTGGTGTGGAAAATGATGTTTGCTTGTAGAGAATTAAAGAGAACAATGATTGCAGTAGGTTGTATTTCAGATGTAAAAGAATGGACCGGGGTCCACAGTTCACTAGTGGTGTCTCTCCATAATAAAATACTAACATGCTGGGTAAACAAATTACAGCTGGGCAATTGACAAAATAGAGAGTGCATAACAATGCATATACAAGTCATGATGATCACAATGAGATTTACTTGGGCATTACGACAAAGTACACATACCGCTATCCAACATGCATCTGTGCCTAAATAGTCCACCTTCAGGTTAGCATCCGCACCCCTTCCAGTATTAAGTTGCAAGCAACAGACAATTGCATTAAGTATGGTGCATAATGTAAACAATACAAATATCCTTAGACAAAGCATTGCTGTTTTACCCCTAGTAGCAACAGCACATCCACAACCTTATAACTTTCTGTCACTGTCCAGATTAAATGGAGGCATGAACCCACTATCTAGCATAAATACTCCCTCTTGGAGTTACAAGCATAAACTTGGCCAAAGCCTACACTAATAACGGAGAGCATGCAAGATCATAAACAACATAGGCATGATAAATCAATAATCAACTTGACATAGTATTCAATATTCATCGGATCCTAGCAAACACAACATGTGGCATTACAATAAGATGATCTTGATCATGATAGGCAGCTCACAAGATCTAAACATGATGGCACAAGAGGAGAAGACAACCATCTAGATACTGCTATGGACCCATAGTCCAGGGGTGGACTACTCACACATCACTCCGGAGGAAGGCATGGCGATGTAGAGCCCTCCGGTGATGATTCCCCTCTCCGGCAGGGTGCCGGGAAGAGCTTCTGAACCCTCCCGAGCTAGGGTTGACGGCGGCGGCGTCTCTGGAACTTTTCCTGGATAATGGCTCGGGTGTTTAGGGTTTTCCCGAGAAAGGCAATTTATAGGCGAAGGGGTGATGTCGGTGGAGGCCCGAGGGCTCCTCACCACGTGGCGGCGCACCAGGGGTGGGACCCGCGCCACCACATGGTGAGGGCGCCTCGGTGCCTGACGAGGAGTGGACTCGGCAAATCCCTGGGTTGTGTACCCCGGGTTGATTGAAGGGGAGAGAGATGAGCGCTGGTGATCACGACGGCTGACAAGCAAGGCGTTTACCCAGGTTCAGGCTCCCGGAGGATAACACCCTACTTCCTGCTTGTCTGGTATTGAATGGCGAGTTGTGGCTACAATGGCGAGATGGCAATCTCGCTAGGGTTTGTGGTGGCGGCTATGAGCGTACCCTAGACGAAGGACCCTCCTAGCCTTTATATGGTAGGCTAGGTCTCAGGTGAATGGTGCCGATGGCGCTTACAAGCATGGATGGGGTCACATGACCTAGCGTCGACTATCTTGGGCCGCACGTCGTCCTCCTTGGGCCTTCCTTGGGCCCTCGTCATAAGGCTGATGGGCTTGGCGTGACCCAGGTATCCCCACCGTGGGGTAGTCGAAGAGTGACCCCACGACAGGAGCCCCCGAGTGCTTAGTCGAATCGTAGAGTCGGGTAAAGGACTCCTTCCTCCTGGGCACGCCGTCGGGTTCCTGAAAGGAACGAGTAAAATTGGTCGACTCCAGGGTAAAATACGGTGAGTACAGCCTTAGTCGGTGATTTTTCGACTGCTTTTGTTCTGAGTCACTCGGGAGCGCGAACAGCGCTCCGATGGGAGTAGCCCCCGAGATTAAGCTGAATTGCTTGCAATTGAGGTTAAACTCAATTTTTCTTCAGTCGAAAAGCCCGCTCCCGATGGGAGTAAAGAAGGGACTCGACATGTTGGAGTCGCGACTGGCTTTGCGTGACTTACTGTGTATTCGGCCGGTTTGGCTTACTGCACAAGTTTCTTCAGCTCTTGGAGCTTACTGAATCTTCTTGCACTCGAATGAACTGTTCGAGTTTATTCGGCTCTTAGAGCTTACTGAATATTTTTGCACTCGAATGAATTGCTCGAGTTCTCGATCAGCCCAGTGGCTTACTTGCTACGCCTGCGCAGTTGACGTCAGCGCTGACGTTTTTGGCTCACTCTGTGTCCGATGGGACGTGACAGTGCGGTCCCACTGTCAGTATTGACTGGAGACACGGTTGCCGCTTTATACTGACCGTTGGGCGCGAAAATTTCGCGGTGTGATGATGGCGCCTTGATTCCCGCGCGTAGTGGGCGGCGTGGCCGGTGATTGCTATCTGCGCGCGACACGTGGACGGCCAGATGATGTTGTGGAGTGCGGTTTCGCTGAGGACGGCCTGGATTAACTGGCCACGCGGTATATATTTTTTACCGCGGCGGCGAACAGTTCATTCCATCCCCATTCTGCCATCGTCTCGCTGCTTTCTCTCCACCATTGTTGCTCCTCTGCCAGTTTCTTTTCTCCACCCTCCATGAGCAAGGCCGCGATGAAGAGGGGGAAGCCTGCTGCTGGCGCCGCCGCCGAGGCGAGCGTGATGAAGAAGCCCGACGGCGACTGGGTCAAATCATCGGTGAAGAAGGCCGACCTCGAGGCCCTCCGCGCGCAGGGGCTGCTGCCGCCGGCAGATAAGCGACGGTGCGCGCTCCGGGAAAGAGGTATTCCCCGCTCCTCGCGAGGGGGAACGCGTTGTGCTTCGTGGATTTCCTTCCGCGGGGTTTCGGGTTCCCCCTCCACGATTTCGTCCGTGGTCTCTTGTATGCTTATGGGATTCAGATCCACGATCTGACTCCCAATAGCGTCTTGAGCATCGCGAGCTATTTCGTGCTCTGCGAGTGCTTCCTGGGAATCGCACCCAACTGGCTGCTGTGGAAGTCGCTATTCCTCGTGAGGAGGAACGTGGGGAAGAGCAAGCAGGTGTATCCAGTCGGCGGCTTCGGCATCCAGGTGCGTGGCGACACCTCCTACTTTCAATGAAGAAGTCCGACTCCGTCCAGGGCTGGCGGAAGAAGTGGTTCTACATCAGGTGCGACCAAGAAGGGCTTCCCGACTTCGCGGCTGATCGCGAGTTGCGGAAGACGAACGCGTGGGCGCACCGCTGTCGAAGGAGGACAGGGAGGCGACTCAGCCCTTGCTGACGCTTCTTCGTGGCCTTCTGAAAAGTCTCGGGCGCGAGACAGGTGGAATTCACCTCATCGCCACCTTCTTCAGGCTTCGGGTGCAGCCGCTCCGCAGTCGCGTCCACCCAATGTGGGCGCGTGAGGATGCTGGCGATGAGCTCGATGATGACGCAGTCGAGTCGAAGGTGAGGAGCATCACTAGTCTCCGAGCCGCTGACCCGTGCAATGTCAAGTGCCCAGTCGAGCCGTATGGGCCTAATAATCCTGTGCCTGAGGTGAGCTTCGTTGCTTTGTTTGTCTTGTATCTTCTTCTGTCGAATCTTTTTGCCTGACTCGAATGCTTCATTTGCTGACAGGGTCGTTCGAGCTATGTCAGTCTTCCTCCGTTGATGGAGAATGGACCTCATGAAGAGGCAGAGTTCCCTGAGGACGAGGTTGATGACGATGAAGTTCCCTCCGCCACCTCTCCGAGTGAAGAGTTGGAGGAGGATGATGAAGATGAGGAGCCGCTGCGGAAGCGGCAGAGGCGAAAGAGTGGCGACTCTGGTTCTGCTTCGTCGCCTGTGAAGGAGGCGGGTGTGAACGAGGAAGAGACGAGCGAGTCGTCTTCGGGCGCTAGGCACGAGTGACCTGGCTGAGCCTTTGGTCGTGCCTCCCTCGGCTCTGCACCGCCGACTGAGTTTGCGAGGATGGGTCTCCCTGGGAAGTGAAGATGATGTGATGTCGCCAGGTTAGTCGCGTAACCATTGCCTCGTTTTTGTCGAGTGTGTTTTTCACTTGCGAGTCCTTGAATTGTTATCTTGTCACAGCGACCGTACTGGCGCTGTTGCTTCTTCCCCTCGTGAGATGGAGCACACTTCTGCTCCCATGATCGAGCAGACTGCGAAGACGACCGGAGAAGAGGCTCTGGCGGGTGACGCTTTGGCCTTGAAGGCTTCGACCTCCTCCGTGCCAGAGAAAGCTGCTGATGCGACTCCGGTTGACGCTGGGCTGCTTGAGCATGTAAGTGTCCTTCGACTCGTTCTGCAAAATCTGTATCGGGTGCGCGAACAGCGCTCCCGATGGGAGTAGCCCCCGAAGATGTGCGTGACTAGAATAGTCGGGCGCAGATTGATGTCTTGTGTTTCCTGCAGCCATTTTATCGCCAGCAGATGGAGGGAGCCGCAGCCTTCGTTCGCATGGAGCAGGAGAGGGATCAGCTCCGCACTGCTCTGGAGCAAGCGAATAGTGAGTGTGAACCCTTGTGTTCGAGGGGTGCTTCGACTGCCTTTATTGCTAACTTTGCTCCGTTGATCCGTAGGCGAAAAGGAGAGCAAGAAGCGGGTCGCGGAGCTGGAGAAGTTGCTGGGTGAAGCCCAAGAGCGTGAACAAGCTCGGGATGATCTGGAGAAGACCCAGGTCGACCGCTTGCTCGCACTCGCAGATGTTGTTGGAAGTAAGTATTTCGGCTCAGTGCCTACTTTGTCTTTTGTCGACTTCGGATGTCTTACGGGCGTGGATTTCTGTTGATCAGAGACTTGCGGGGTGCTCCTCCAGAAGGGTCCTCCAGCGAGAATGTCGACTTGGCGAAGGCTGTTGGCTTCATGGACCGCGTCTGCGCGTATGCTTCGGCGGCGCTGCAGAAGTCGACAGGCGCCTTGGCGACTGTGCACCAGAGCATCTTCCCCAGCAAGCCACCGCCAGTTGCTGTTGACGCGCTTGCGGCTCCGTTCGAAGGCAATGCGACCACCTTGGCGGACTACACGCGTGCGCAGACGGTACGCGGCTCCGAGCTCACTTTCCAGCTACTTCTTGGTCACCAAGTCGTAGGTGATTTTGAGAAGGTTGTCAGCGACTTCCCTCGGAAGCCTGATGGCAGGACCGCGTCCCTTAGCGGTGTGAAGGCGCAGGCGAGTCAGCTGGCTGCGAAGTTGGTCGCCACCTTCGAGAAGAGGATTGCCAAAGCTGCAGAGTTGGCTGCTAGGAAGAGCCGTTCCCAGTCGGAGTCTGTGATGTAGACTCCGTTCTTTTAGGATTCTTCTGCTTTTGGTTCTTGTCTGTAATGAACTATTTAGTTTGCGGGTCTTCTGGCCGCGAACATGCTGATGTTGAAATGTGAATTTGTGTCTTCGAGTCTTCTTTCATATCTAACTTGAGTGAATGTGTTCTTTTTTTGCTTGACGCTGTCGAACTTGGCAGTCTGAGATGGGCGAAGCTCCTGGGGTCGCTGGAACGACTGGTGCGGGCGACGAGGAGGACACCTCTTCGGCTGCACCCGCTCGTCGTCGTCGAGCTCCTCCAGCTCCTGCGCGAAGCGTGAATGATCAACGAGTGATCACCTTCATGAGGAACAAGGTTGTTGAGCTCGAGTCGAAGTTGAAGAGCGCGGAGTTGGAGTTGGAGCGCTTGAGGTCGCGGCCCGTTGCGCCGTTCTCCCAGCGAGAGGAGTTTCTGCTAGGCGAGATAGACTTGATCAGTCGGCAGCTGCAAGGTTGGTTTTCTAGCACGTGCTTCGACTTCTTTATCCTTTTACTGTTCTTAGCTTGGGTCTTGATGCAGATGTGAATTCTGACTGGAAGGCCGAGCAAAGTCGAGTAGACGAGCGGGTGGAGAAAGAAGCCGCCGGTGACTCACCCGAAGCGCGTCATTTTTGGTCAAATAAATCCAGAGGCAGCGTACTGGCTCGAATGTTGGATCGCACCTGGCGGGCTGCTGTGCTCTTGGAAGGTTGTAGAAAAACCCTCTGGCAGATCAACAGGGTGTACTTTCCGCACAACGAGCAGCCTAATGGACTGGCTGCGCTGCTGGAGAGGTTCCGTGAAGGCAGTGCGTTGAAGGAAGTCGTGCACACTCAACTTGTTGCCGGGGCGAACGTGGCGCTGGCGTACGTTCGAATGCATCGGCCTAATCTTCCACTGTACAAGGTGCTTGACGGCTTGCCTGGAGAGGGTGACTACGCCGATACTCTTGCGGCTGCGCGTCAGATGATTCAGCAGGTCCAGAGCTTTAGTGAGCACCTTGTAGGGCCACTCGATGCGCCAAAGGGCGAGCCTGTAGAATAAGAGTAGTAGATTGCTGTTGTATAGCGTTAGCTTGTAAAAGAAATTTTTCCAAGTGGAAATATGAGTGTATGTATGCCGAGGTGGGGGTAGCCCCCGAGTGAGTAAATTGTATCTTGTAGACTTCTGTGAACCTGTATGGCGCAGCCCCCGAGCGGATCGAGTGCGGCCTAGGATTTTGAATTAGATGTGCGGCGCAGCCCCCGAGTGCTTCGAGTGCGGCCGAGGTGTGTCGAGTCAGACCTGTGCGGCGCAGCCCCCGAGTGCGTCGGGTGCGGCCTAGGATTTTGACTTGGACCTGTGCGGCGCAGCCCCCGAGTGCTTCGGGTGCGGCCTAGGTTTTCGAGTTAGACCTGTATGGCGCAGCCCCCGAGTGCGTCGGGTGCGGCCTAGGTTTGACTTAGACCTGTGCGGCGCAGCCCCCGAGTGCTTCGGGTGCGGCCAAGGATTTTCGAGTTAGACCTGTATGGCGCAGCCCCCGAGTGCTTCGGGTGCGGCCTAGGTTTGACTTAGACCTGTGCGGCGCACCCCGAGTGCTTCGGGTGCGGCCAAGGATTTTCGAGTTAGACCTGTATGGCGCAGCCCCCGAGTGCGTCGGGTGCGGCCTAGGTTTGACTTAGACCTGTGCGGCGCAGCCCCCGAGTGCTTCGGGTGGCGGCCAAGGATTTTCGAGTTGACCTGTATGGCGCAGCCCCCGAGTGCGTCGGGTGCGGCCTAGGTTTGACTTAGACCTGTGGCGCAGCCCCGAGTGCTTCGGGTGGCGGCCTAGGATTTCGACTTGACCTGTATGGCGCAGCCCCCGAGTGCGTCGGGTGACGGCCTAGGTTTATGTTGCTTTTTGACTAAAAAAGTAAAGGGGAGAGCTTGTTCCACAAATCACTTCATTGATTTTTGCGAGCAGGCCGCCTCATTAAAACCCTTCCAGTCCCCTCAGGTACCCTGGTAAGGGAAAGAGTGCGTCTGGAACCTGCCGCTCTTGACATAGTACACTTTGTTACAAGGGGGAGTCGATTAGGCGTAGAAGCGGCGCAGTTGCGCAACGTTCCACGGGTTGCTGCAGACTGTCCCCGTCTTCGAGTCCTTCAGGCGGTAAGCTCCGCCGCCGATTGCCTCTGTCACGATGTATGGACCCTCCCACGGGGAGGCGAGTTTGTGCACCTTCTTCTGTTTGAGGCGGAGGACAAGGTCGCCAGGGACGAACGCTCTGGGCCGCAGTCGCCGCCCGTGGTAGTTGCGTAAGTCTTGCTGATACACGGCTGTGCGGGTAAGGGCGATGTCGCGTGCTTCGTCCAGGGTATCCATGTCGTCCTCGAGTGCTTCTTCTGCGTCGGACTCGTCGTAGGCCACCACTCGGGGTGCATCGAACTTGATGTCGCATGGCATGATGCTTCTGCGCCGTAGACCATGAAGAATGGCGTGTACTGAGTGGATCTGTTTGGCGTAGTGCGCAGCTCCACAGTACAGACGGCAGCTCTCAACCCAGGCGCCTGCAGCGCGCTCAATGGTACTCGCAGGCGCTTCTTGATGCCCTTGCAGACTAAGCCATTGGACTTTTCGACTTGTCCGTTGGACTGCGGGTGCGAGACAGATGCGTAGTTGAGCTTGATGCCTTGCTCAGAGCAGAAGTCCTTGAACTCTTCGGCTGTGAAGTTCGTGCCGTTGTCGGTGATGATGCTGTGTGGCACTCCAAACCTGAAGATGATCGACCTGATGAAGTTAACTGCCGAGGAGGCAGTCGAACTTGTGATAGGCACGGCTTCGATCCACTTCGTGAACTTGTCGACTGCCACCAAGAGATGCGTGTGTCCTCCCGGCGAGGACTTCTTGAGTGGACCCACCATGTCGAGCCCCCATTGAGCGAAGGGCCAGGCGAGTGGATGGTCTTTAGTGCTGATGCTGGTGCGTGCGGCTTGTTGGCGAACTCCTGGCAGCCGAGACATTTCCTCACGAGTTCTTCTGCGTCTTGCATTGCGGTGGGCCAGTAGATCCGGCTCGTAAGCTTTGGCCACTAAGGCTCGACTGCTGGCGTGGTGCCCGCAGATGCCAGCGTGGATCTCGAGTAAGATGGCTTGACCGTCGACTGGGTCGATGCACCTTTGGAGGACTCCGAGATGCTTCGCTTGTAGAGCTCCCCTTTGATGACGGTGAAGCCCTTGGAGCGGCGGATGACGCGCTTGGCTTCGACTGGGTTTGTTGGCACCCTCTGCTGCAGTATGTAAGCCAGGTATGGGCTCGTCCATGTGGGCTCGATCAGCATTACCTCCATAGGCTCCTTCTCCGTGCTGGGCGGGTCGGCGGTGCTCGTTGTCGATGTAGAGGATCCGGCGCGGGCCGGAGCTTGACGGAGCGTTGCGTGATGCACTCGAGGAAGACTCCGGGTGGCACCGGCGCTTTGTTTGAGCCCAGGTTGGCGAGGGTGTCGGCTTCCTCGTTGCTCTCGCGGCCGACGTGCCGCAGCTCGCAGCCGTCGAAGGTACCTTCCAGCTGGTTGTACAGGTCCCTGTAGGCGATCATGTTGTCGGCGATGGCGTCACATTGCTTCATGGTTTGTTGCACGACGAGGTAGGAGTCTCCGTAGATCATGAGGTGAGTGGCGCCGCAGTTCTTGGCCATCCGCATGCCGTGGATCAGGGCCTCGTACTCTGCCTCGTTGTTGGAGGGCGTTGGGAAGTTCATCTGCAGCACGTACCTCAGCTTGTCGCCTTTGGGTGAGATGAGGACGACTCCCGCCCCTGCTGATCTGAACTTCTTGGAGCCGTCGAAGTACATTGTCCATGCGTTGGACAGGTCGGGTACGTCTGGTAGCTGGGCCTCTATCCACTCGGTGGTGAACTCTGGAAGCACCTGGGCCTTGATTGACTTCGGGTGCGCGTACTTCAGCCCCCAGGGCCCTAGCTCAACAACCCACTTGGCGACTCGTCCGTCGCGGCTTGGTTGGTGAGGATGTCGGAGAGCCCGGAGGAGCTTACTACCGTGATGGAGTGCTCGGAGAAGTAGTGGACGACCTTCCTTGATGTCATGAAGACTCCGTATGCTAGCTTCTGGTAGTGCGGGTACCGCTGCTTGGACAAGGTTAGCACCTCACTGAGGTAGTAGACGGGTCGCTGAACAGGGTAACTGTGTTCTTCTTCTCGTTCGACTACGAGTACCGTGCTGACCACCCTGTTCGTGGCTGACACGTAGAGGTATAGCGGCTCGTTCTCCAGTGGCGCCACCAGTACTGGGGAAGTCGTGAGTGTTTTCTTGAGTTGGTCGAACGCGACTTGCGCTTCTTCTGTCCACTCGAACTTGTCTGTCTTTTTCATCAGTTGGTAGAAAGGCAGGGCCTTTTCTCCCAACTTACTTATGAACCGGCTGAGAGCTGCGACTCGGCCGGCTAGGCGTTGCACCTCATGAAGCTTGGTCGGTGCTGGCATTGCGAGTATGTTTTGCACCTTCTCGGGGTTGGCTTCGATTCCTCTTGCAGAGACGAGGTACCCGAGCAGTTCTCCGGCTGGCACGCCGAAGACACACTTGTCCGGGTTCAGCTTGATCTGATACTCGTTGAGGGCGGCGAAGACCTTGCGGAGGTCGGCGATGAGAGTGTCCTCCGTTCGAGTGGTGACGACTATGTCGTCGACGTAGACTTGGACGATCTCTCCGATTAGCCCCTTTAGGCAGGCTTGCATTGTGCGCTGGTACGTGGCTCCAGCGTTCTTCAACCCGAAGGGCATCGTCTGGTAGCAGAAGACGCCGTGGGGTGTGATGAATGCAGTCTTCTCTTCATCGTCGACGTTCATCCTGATCTGCTGGTACCCTGAGTAGGCGTCCAGGAAGGATAGGCGTGCGCAGCCTGCAGTCGAGTCGATGATCTGTCTATCCGGGGAGCGGGAAATGGTCCTTGGGGCAGCATTTGTTGAGGGCGGTGAAGTCGACGCACATGCGGAGTTTCTTCGTCTTCTTCTTCTCCACCAGGACTGGGTTCGCTACCCAGTCCGAGTCCTTGATCTCTCGGATGAATTTAGCGTGGAGCAGTCGATCGATCTCCTTGCTTATTTCGTCTCGTTTGGGTCCTGAGAAGCGTCGCATGGTCTGCTTGACGGGTTTGGCGTCCTTGTGGACGCGTAAAGAGTGCTCGGCGAGGTTCCTGGGTATGCCTGGCATGTCAGAAGGTTGCCAGGCGAAGATCTCCCAGTTCTCACGTAGAAACTCGACGAGCGCGCTTTCCTATGCGATAGGCAAGCTCGACGACACTTTGACTGTCTTGTTTGCGTCCGTCGGGTGGACCTGATGAGTTGTCGTGTCGTCAGTCGTGTTGAAGGCGGCGTCCTTGGCTTGCTTCTTGCGTGGCGGGAAGATGGTTTTGTCGTTGTCGACTGCCATCGCCTCGAAGTGCTCTTCCATTCCGAAGAACTCGGAGATCTTGCTGAACTCGCGGTCGCAGCTGTTGGAGCGGTCGAAGTCGCCGTGCACCGTGATGACGCCCTTGGGCCCAGGCATCTTGAGCATGAGGTAGGCGTAGTGAGGTACCGCCATGAATCTGGCAAAGGTTGGGCGCCCGAGTATCGCGTGGTACTGCGACTTCCAGTCGACTACCTCGAAGTCGATCGACTCCCTCTTGAAGTTTTCGGGTGTGCCGAAGATGACGTCGAGTGTGATCGTTCCCATGGGCGTGACTGCTTGCCCTGGTACTATGCCATGGAAGGTGGTCTCTGATGCCGCCAAGTCGTTGGCCTGTTTATCCTTCTGAGGGTGTCGGCAAAGATGATGTTGATGCCGCTGCCTCCGTCCA
The DNA here is from genome assembly GCA_947311845.1 of Poa pratensis. Classification (NCBI taxonomy): domain Eukaryota; kingdom Viridiplantae; phylum Streptophyta; class Magnoliopsida; order Poales; family Poaceae; genus Poa; species Poa pratensis. The sequence continues at coordinate 40,638,421 of CAMZMU010000070.1, forward strand.
TGAACACCTTTTTCAGGGTGTAATCTCCGATCAGAGCTTCGACTACCAGAGCGGCGTGCCCGGGTCGTGGTACTGCAGGGTGATCTGCTCTGGAGAAGTGATTGGTGTCTCTGACCCTCTCAGGTAGTCGGGTACTGCAGGTGGACAGGTGATGGCCTGGAAAACTTGGCGAGTGATGATCTTCTGGGTCCTGTTTGAGGGGCGCCCCTTCTGTATCATGTTGAGTTGTCCGCGTGCGCTGGATATGCGTCCTGGATCACCGGTGGGGCATCTTGCTGCGGCTGTGCTGCTGCTGCAGAAAGGCTCCCGCCGCCTGTGCTGGATTAGCGACTGCGGGTGCGGGTGCTGCCTGGATGGCCACTGCGCGGCTGGCTGCGCTGCGGGTGCTGGGTGACTATCTTCTGCATGGCTTCGTATATTTTGCGTGCCTTTCGACAGTCCTTCAACAGGTGGTTGGATCCCCACTTGCCCGTTTCCGGGTTCCTGAACATGTGGTGCCTGCAGGGTTGTTCCAGCTCTTCCGCTGGGCTTAGTGTGCGTTTCTGCCACTCGCGTTTATGGCCTCCGTCGCTGCGGTAGCTGCTGCCGCCGCTTCGGTTGTACTGCCCCTGGCTGTATTGGCGACTCTGGTCACCGCCGCTTCGACTGTACTGTGCATGGCTGTATTGGCGACTGCTGTCGCGCGCTTCATCCTCACGGGGGGTTTGGAATCCCGCCGCTACTAGCTCGATTGAGTCGTTGCCGTTGTAACGCGGCTTCTTCTTGTGGCGTCCTTCTCGCCAGTTGCTTGGTCCGGCTTCGTCCTTCGGGGAGTAGTGTGAACTATTGCGGACCGAGTCCTCTCCGTCTGCCCACTGGTTTGCTATCTTCATGACCTCGATCATGTTTTTCGGCCGGAGCCTACCAAACTGTCCCACGTCCTGAAGGCGTTCTTGGGTTGAGTGTTGAGCCACCCGCGTGCAGAGCCCGTGAGCATCAACTGGATGTACTGCATGGCCGTAGTTGAAGTACCGCCCTGGCAGCTGCAGGCTATGAGGTAGTCTTCTAGCCAGAGTCTCGGGTCCTGCTTCCCGTCGTACTTGACTGCTTCTGCCGTGAGCTTGAAGCCCTTGGGCATTCTGTGTCGCGTATGTTGAAGCTGAAGCATGCGGCGCTGCACGGCTCGTAGTCGCCGTCGTTGCGGTCGTAGTCGGAAGTTGGACGTGCTGACCGGCCGCTGGGTGCGGCTGCGGTTCTACCGTCCTTTGTGAGATACGTTGCGGAGGTCTTCACCTGGCTGCGGTTGTCGCAGTTGTCTTGCCGCGGGCTGCGAGTGCTGCGGGCTCGTGGTCGCGGCGATCTCGATCTTCTCGCGCTTTTTCTGTCGGCGCCTTGTTTATCAGTGCGTCTTCGAGTGCCTTGATGACATGATCTGCTGCTTGTGGAGGAGAGCGCGCGAGTCGCCCTCAGCGGCTGTGTCAACCGCAGGTATGTTTCGACTGCCATGAGTGCGGTATCCCGTCTGCATCTTCTATGTATGATGACTCGAGGTTGCGGGTGACTCTAGCGCGGTCGGCCTCCGTCATCAGGGGCACGCGGGCTCTGTGGCGCCTTGCTCCTTGTGAGACCTCTGTTGAGGCAGTGAACGGTAAGCGGCCCTCCTGGCGCTCGACGCGTCAGCCTCCTCCTTGCGTCGGAGGAGCTCGGCCTTTCTGCGCGGAGTCGTTCGCCTTCCTTCCGTAGCAGGTACTGGACCGCCATAAGGTCCTCCCGTGTGCATCCGGTGGGGGGTACGTGCCGTCCTCGACGTGCTTCGGGCTTTGATTTGCCATGTCGGGGTGATGGTGAGTCGCGTCACCTGGTCCGGCATGACCACCTCCAGTGGGTATGCGGGTTCGTCGTCGTTGCCCTGCGGCCTCTGGCCGATCATGAAGACTTGCGCGGGGGTAGATCTGGGCAGTGGGACGGGTGCTGCCACTGCTGCTTCTTTCGTCCGAGCCATGCTCGGAGCTGAAAATGGGTGCGACGTGGTGGACACCACAGTCGCCGCCGAGGCTTCTTCCCTGGAGTTTCGCGATCTTCGCCGCGGACGTGAGGAGTGACGTCGCTGTCGTCGACGTGGGTGCGATTGGCTTGTTGGCGATCTTGTAAGTCGATGGAGAAGCGAGTGGCGCGGCATAGAACGACGCGACCTCCGTTGGCGCGCGAAGGTGTGGTCGACGTAGTCGAAGTTGACGTAGATCT